>CM073134.1:22769000-22946500 GCA_037039145.1 Fundulus diaphanus
CCAACTGGGAACACTTACCACTACCTCCTCCAAAATACTCCAAAACTCTTTTTTATTCTATAAAGCACTTTAACATCCTACCTTGGAAAACATGCATCACCACTTCCTTGTCCAAACTCCATTACACGCCTGACACTCTTGACAACAACAACAACAACACTATTCACATAACCAGAACAACTGATGCAATCTGGTGCTTCCTTAGAAAAAAAAAAACCTACAAAATATTTTTATCATAAACATGTAAACTGAATTTGACTGCATTGCAATATAAATAGAACTAAACTGGAATGTATACAATTTAATATATTGTTATGCTTGGATTGGATCAATTTGATAATATACAGAGTATCTGAATAACCTCGTGATTATGTATATATTTGTGTGAATTGCCACTATATAAATAAGCAGAATTGAAATAGAGAAAAAAATCCATAAAAATTTCCCGAAAAGATTAGGCCTATTTAATTTCTCTTCCAAACTACACCATAGTGGAACAAACTCTGTTCATTTCCAAATGTCTTTTCTTTGCTACCTGCATTGAGCAGTCATACTCCCTACAGTTGGAGTACCTACTCTCAACTTCACACTCCTGGCTTACTTTCTCACTTGGTGCATCCTAACAGCTCTTCCATATTTTTTCTTCCCATGTGATTTAACTTTTTCTATGTCCTTTGGATTTTCGTAGTACATATGTTGTGGCAAAAGACAACATACTACAAACTAGACATTCATGTATCAGATGATTCATTTATTTTACAGATTGACTTTTTCGGATATGATGTACTTGCTAACTTTTAAATTAAATACACATCGGTCTGACATGAACAATTAATGAAAATCGCTGTGAATGTGTTGTCCCGAGTTTATCTTTTATAGATCTACCAACAAGAACAAGTTGTTGGGATTAATACGTATGAATTGAATACATATTTTTGTTTGGGTTGCTTAATAGTTTGTGACTCTCCATCTCAAATGGACTAGGTAATAATGAACAAATACTAATTGGTATACTGGTATCACCATGTGGATATTCTGTTAAATATGTTTATTTTTTATCTAAACAACTATGGACAGTAATAATTTTTTTTTCTTACACAGTCTAATGGTGTATTTATTTATTTATTTTTGATTTTAGTACTATCGTTTTTGTGATTGTACCATATTGTTTTGTTGAGGGTGGCTCTGCATCCTGTGGGACTAGAGATGGAAATTGTCACTAACAATAATCTGGCATATTTACCTTGTGGTCATTAATATGCATTGTCCTTTTATAAATAAATAAATTCAAATACAAATTCAGTATCATCAACATATCTGAACCTGGGGCGTTGCCATCCAGGTCCAATTTTTCCCCTTTTGAAATGGTTTTATTGCGAGTGTGACACAGGCCTCTGGGAGCAATCAGAGCACTAACGAGTGGTTGTTAGGATGATGGTCATGTCTTGCATGTGTACAACCAAATTTGACTTTCACTGTTAAACTTGTTGATCCACTATGCAAAGATACTACTTATAAGGCTGAGTTTTCCTACAACTCCCCAGAGTGAAGAAGTCTCTCAGAGAAGAGAAGAAATGTTTCAGCAATGAAGAACCCATCCAGAGGATTTCCTAAATTTTCTTTTTGATATTTCTAACTGGATTATCAAGATGGATCAGGAAACTAATATAGATTTGTGTTCCCACAAACAGGCACACACATATGTGTATAGCTTGGATCTGCATTGAATGCTGGACATGGTTTTGAAGCTTAGAGTATCCATTCTAGCATAGTCATTACCAGACAACGATAAAGAGCCCAGATTGTAGCCACAAAGGTGTGAGGAAAGAAAGTTTACAGCATATACAAATCCATTCCATATCAAGACTTGCAGTTTTTGAGCTGACAATCCTCAATATTTACCTGCATCTACCTACTAACCATGTCCCTCATTTCTACCTGGGGTTTTAAGGTCAGCGGAAGGGTTGCTCGTGTAACCAGACGGTTCCCCAGCAGGCTGAAATCCATGCTGTGGAAGACACTCTGTCCTGCTGTCCCTCTAAGTCAGTGCTGACGCACTTCACTCAGCTGCACAAAAATTACTTTCCTGATCTAAATACAAACACAGAAATCCATCCTGGTACAAACAAAGAAAAAGTGCACAAGCTCACATTAACGAGCACTGCTGTGATTTGGTGGTTAAACCTTCCAGTAACAAGATTCATGTCACTGAAGCTCACTTAGAGGTTGTGTTGTGATCATATTCTTCAGATGAGCACTAAACTCTTCTTGTTAAATAAGTACACCAAAATATTAAATGAAAAAAGGTTTGTAGAAGAAAAGAGAATCCACAATACAGGGAAGTACTGAGGACATTGTACTTATCTAAGACATTCAACCTTTAAGTCTTTGACATTCAGCTTTAGAAGTTGTAATGTCAGAGAGACTCAAATCCAATTTTTCTGGACTACTTAAGGTAAATGTCAGCACATGATGATGAAATGATCAGAAATTTACTTTTATTACAAGCAGCCCTGAAGTGTTTTGTAACAGTATTAACTAAAATATTTTGTTTTGGTTTGTAGTCTTTTGTTCCTTTGGCCATTCAAGTATGTAAGTTTGTAAGATTGTAAGTACACTTACAGTGAGTAAAATACTTGTTAGAAGAATGTGAGACAGGAGCACTGCACTGAAATACTCAATTTAAAAGAACAGCCCAAATACTCAAATTATTAATGTTATCATTTATTCTGTTAACTTCTCACAAATCTCAATATATGTCGGATTCCTTAAATCTTCACAACTGTAGTTTGGCCAAAATAATTTACTGTTGTGCAGATGATGTCCTCAAATTTGTAAAAACATATATATGTGTATGTGTGTGTGTATATAAATATATATACAGGCAAGCTGACAGCTTTGCTAGGGCCCGGGACAACAAAGTCTTTTTTTGGGCCCCCCCTCAACGTAGCAACATGTGGCTACGTTGTCCTCCTTTCTCTCTGTCCACCAAGCTCCCCGCCTCAGCTGGCCCTCCTGCTCCGCTCTGTTTCAGACTGAACCTCTGCCATCTCTTTGCTTTCTGCTCATTAGGCGCTAAGCTCAAGTATTTCCGTAAAAGAAAAGGTGCCCCCCCCCACCCCCACCCCCCACCCCTTACACTAGCCAGCGGATGCTATACTTTAAAATCACATTGATAAACGCTTTGCTTCTTACCTGGCTCTGGATGGGCATCATTCCTCTGCAATTCCGTTCCTAGGCCTGTTCCTGACTCATCCTCAGTTTTTTAAAAATATTTACTCATAAAATCCCTCAAGCCTTTGGTGTCATCTTCTCTTTTTCTCTTTTCTTTTCTTTTCTTTTCTTTTCTATGCACCGGTGATTCTTAGTTTGCAGCGGAACGTACTTTCAAAGTTGCAGCCCGCCGTTGTCCTAATGGTCAAACCATTTTATGTTGGGGTGGGGGGAGCTTTAATGGCCCCTTATTTAAAGAAAACACATATATATATATATATATATATATATATATATATATATATATATATATATATATATAGTTACTCTAATATTAAATATGTTTCACACAAATATTTTCTGAAAAATTACTTCTGTATTTTTTAAACTGACACTCTGTATTTTAATGGTCTGAGTGTCAGTTTTGGGCCCCCCCTCTGTCCTGGGCCTGGGACAATTGACCCGTTTGTCCCCCCCTGTCAGCGGGCGTGTGTATATATATATATATATATATATATATATATATATATATATATATATATATATATATAAGTCTGAAAGCACTGTGAGGATCATGTTCTTTGATTTCTCCAGTGCTTTTAATACTATGTTTGAGGGACAAGCTATGGCTGTCAGGAGTGAACCACCATCTGACTCAGCGGATACTAAACTACCTCACTGGCCACTCACAGCATGTGAGGACACAGGGCTGTGCCTCTAACATGCTGGTCTGCAGTGCAGGGGTACTGCAGGGAACTATGCTTGTTCCTTTCCTGTTCACCCTCGACAATGCAGACCTCTTCATCAATTCCCCAGGTTGCCATCTGCAAAAGTTCACTGATGACTGCCATAGTCTGCCTCATCCCAGGAGAGGACGACTCAGAGTACAGAGAATGGACATAAGATTTTATGGACCGGTGCCAGTGCAAGATCTTGATCAATGCAGGAAAATCCAAGGAGCTTGTGGTGGATTTCTGCATGCACAGACCCTCCACACCAAGACTGATGATTATAGAGACAACTGACACTGAGGTAGTTAAATACCTGGGTGTTCACCTGAACCATAAGTCACAACACTAAGGCTCTTCGCAGGAAGGGTCAGAGCAGACTACCTGCTAAGGAGACAGATCACGTGGGGAGTAGGGGACACTCTTTAAGACTTTTTTGACTCTATGGTGGCATCAGCCATCTTCTATGGTGTTGTCAGTTGGAGCAGCAGCAGCTCTGTCCTAGGATGCCCCTTGGATCCAGTGCAGGTAGTGGGAGACAGAAGGACTCTAACAAAAAAAATAACACCACTGTTGGACAATGTCCCCCACCCCATTCATGAAACTAATGCTGAAGTGGAGAGCTCCTTCAGTAAAAGACAGCTGCATCTAAATGCACAAAGGAGTGTTATTGCAGATCCTTCCTTCCAGCAGCTGTCAGACTTTATAAATTTCAAATCAATTTTATTTATATAGCGCCTATTCACAACACGTCATCCCAAGGCACTTTACAAAGTCAATTTCAATCAAATCATACAGATTGGTCAAAAACCATCATCACTCCCAATAAACTCCATAAGTGTGTACTTCTCTGCTATTGTTTGCACAGTTTTTCCATTTGTTGTGACAGGTCTGTTATTTCTTTAAATCTGAGTACATTATTTTGAATAACTGCAGTATTAGTTTTCTTATGTTGTCATCTTTGTTTTTTTTTTTTTTGTATATTTTTAAAATATTTTTATCCGCATGCTTCCAATTGCCTCTTACTTTGCTTCTGGTACACCTGAATTTTCCCCCTCAGGGACAATAAAATAGATTTCAATCCTATTTCTAATTGGTACAGGTTTCATTACTTCGCTGTGCTTCATACCACTGACCAAACACACGAGAGGAAGGGGATGTGCTATGTCAATTGGAGATCATTTTAAATGTCTGTTTATTTATCATTATTTATCAAACATCTGCCAAGGTACCCAAGGTTTTTGGAGAGTTGTTCCTCATATACGATTTGAGGCAACTACTGTATTTTTGGACCATAAGGCGTACCGGATTATAAGGCACACTAAATATTCTTCCCTGGTGTGTAATATCACTCTGCCCATTGACATACACAGCTCTCTCCTGAGAGGATGAGCTATCCGTCTCTGTCGAGAGGACAGAGTAGTTGGACTACACTGCCCTGTTTCTGACATAAGGCCAAAATAAACTTAACTTTTATATTTAATTGACTTACTAGGTTTATTGTTGCTAGTGTGTAACCCAGGCGCGGGCTGCCTAAAGGCTCCCACATACTCGGGCGTACTGTGCACATACTGTGAGCTTGGCGGACTCTGCACTGACTCTCCACGAATGTTTTACCCTTCATAGTCGAGTGTACTGTTGCCTACATTTCTCGGAGCAAATTCGTACAATTCCCACACTTTCTGCCAGTGGGACGAAGTGCCAGAACAGATGGTAAAATGTGTGACTAGCTAGCTGAGCATTGGTCATTATTGCTCCTAACACACCGACAGTATTGACCTTTAAAAGATGATCTGACTAAACTGCCTGCTTATGACTACATGGACTAAGTCATTGGTGTTCAGGTCTTTGCAATTTTTTTTTCCATTTTTCCTGCAGCAAGCCATGACTAATCTTACAGAACATGAAACAATCACAATGTAACAATGGCACAGATCAAGCTTCTCTACAACTGACTGAAAGTGTGTTGAACTTGTTCTTGCTTCATGTATGTCAGTTAAACTTGCCTACTTCATTATCAGAAAAAGGTACAGAATCAGTTTTATTATAGTTTGCGCATACAAACAAGGAATTTGTATTTGTTTCCACTTTGCTTTCCATCAAAACATTTTCAATATAAAACTATAAAAAAGGGAAAAAATTAAAGTGTCAGTTTTTTTAGTATTATTTTTGAGTACAAAACTGATACATAGAATATAGTAGGTGAAGGCTATAGATACACATTCATGTACAGTAGGTGGCGATATGAACCTCTAATGTGATTTGCAATCCGAAAAAGTTCAATGATTATGCTGTATTTCTAGAATTGAAGATGTCAAAGATATGGGCACATAGCTGCCACCTGAAAAGGCAGCCAGAGGTGTCCCAAATATGATGCTGATCATAAATTTGAATAATGTGAAGATGATGGACAGGAAAAGTGCTGTGACTGTGCTAGTCAGTGCAGAGTGACATATTGGGAGTAAAGTGAAAATATTTTTCCAAGGGTACATCACTAAAAGAGATTGGGAGACCTTTGTCATGATCCATTGCTGTTTTCATCTTTGTATTTTGATAATTTTCTGGTTAGGCTTTTGCCTTATTTTTTTTTTTGTTGTTGTTGTTGTTCATTATCATTATTATGGCATGGCCTAATCAGTTAATTCCTTTTGATAGTTTCTCTGTCAGATTATTCTTCACTTCACGGAGTTTCTTTCTCTCTTTTGCTCTCCTCTGCTCTGTCATCCTGCAACTTCCAGCTGCTCCACATCTTCCCTAATTGATTGGCACATGCACTCACACACACATACACACACACACACACACACACACGCTTCATGCTTCACCATACACTTTCTTTTGTTAAGAAACTATACAGAAATTTTGAAAAAGAAATATGTCTAGAGAATAATTGATTATGATGACCAGCTGTAGCAGTCCTAATTGTTGAATACCTACCACTTCTGTGAGATCAGATCTATTTCTTGCACTCTTTGTTTTCTTTCATTATTTGCCAATTTTTTGTAAGAAAAAATTTAAACTCAGCTAAATAAAATCCAAACATGAACCATTTGTATTTACAATGGAATAGAAATATCCTGTATAGTCCTAAAGTTGGGAAATCCAGGTGGGGAAACATAAATTAGACATAGTTACAATTAAATACATATATTTTATGTAAAAGATGACATAGTGGAAGTGCCATCAAAGCGTTTTATTAAATATGAAAATGATCATAAATATCTTGTATTTTATAATCCACTAAAAACTGCAGTATCAACAAATTTGAGTTAGATGATCCTCTTTTCACCAACGGCAAATAACAGAGCAGGAACCTCGAGAAGATCTCATTATGCTGTTTCACTTCTTTTAAAAACATTATTTAGCCAAGGGCAAGTTTGCTGGAAACACAATCTGTTGACAAGGTTTTATAATGGTTTGGTGTGTCAGCTGTATCCATGGTTACCACTTGGGTGTGTGTGTGTGTGTGTGTTTGTGTGTGTGTGTGTGTGTGTGTGTGTATTTAGACTCACAGCCATCATAGATGTCAGTGGGAATGTGGACAGCTGTATGGTTGTGATCAGTCAACCGTTTGAATGAAGGATCCTCTTTAAAGTCTGGTCGAATCCTGTATTTTCTCCCCTCTGTCTCATTTGCATCCAGCTGAGGGGGATAAGAAAAATCAAGATGGATGCAGTAGATTTGATGACAGCTTTTAGTAAATTCACCAGCCTCCTTTATTAGCATCAAGAAGAAAATGTTTTGTAGGTTTATCTCAAAGCAAAAAAACAAACAGCAGTCCGGCAGTAAACCCTCAACATGTCTGACGTAATTTCATTACCACAATAAATTTCCACCCCAGGGTGGTTGAATGAAAAGTGAAGCATTATTGACTGATAGAAGATGTGCCTATTATTTTATGCATCATTGCTCTGAAGGAGGAGCGCCAGGCAATGACACTGTGTGTGTATATTCAATCCCTCGATTTATATAAAAGGGAGCTTTAGAGAAGGGCCGATATGTGGTGAAAAGCAAAAAAGGTTGAGATATGAAATAATGCATAGTAGAGAGGTGGTTAGGTGTTGAGATAAAGAGATGGAGTCAGCATGGGGGAGGGGGGAGGAGGGGAGTATAGTGTGAACACTTGCTTCCTAATAAAGCAACAGCATAGCCAGCTCATACATCTCATCTGTCAATTAGAGGAGAAGCATGGCAGGGACCTCTTCACCTGAGAGAGGGTGGGAGGAAAGATGACTGAAAGGAGGCTTGCATGGGAAGAAAAACCAAAGAAGTAGGAAAGGAAGAGGAGGGGGTTACTACAATAAAAAGCTGGGGGAATGATACAGAATAAGGGAAAAATATGTGAATGTGGTGAATAGCAAGAGTTAAATAAGGGACAGAAGAGAAGATAAGCTGTAAAAAGCAAAGAGGCCAAGTAGCAAAACCATCTTCTTGTCCTGTGTTTAGCTGTAACTGTGGGCTTGAGGAAAGGGGGAGCAAACAGACAGAAAAGGAAAAAAAAAACTTACATTGTCCTTTGCATTATAGTAGGCAATTTCATCATCCTGTTAACAAAGCAACAAAATAATTATTACTTTGTGAATGTTGTTTGAAGAGCTGTACGACACACTAATTTACTAATTACTATATATTTTACTACTTGAGGAAAAATGCACACAAATAGATTCAGCATTTTCATCGCTTTTGAAAGCACATACATGATTTTTCAGACACAGGAAAGCCTTTGTATCTCGAACACCTTTAGATGGTCATGCAGATGATGACCTAACTTATGTAACATCAATGTAAATCTATGACAGTAATTAGAAAAACATCTTAGATTTTTGGTGACAGAAAAAAAAATAACGGAGCAGTTTTGTTGGAAAAAGTATTGTGCTCTATGCAAGCAAAACAGAGAGCAAATCCACATTATGGAGTATGAAATAATTTGAGTCATGGATTTAATGGAAAATCAACTCAAAGCTGACGAATGAGTACACAAAACAGTTTATGCCATGGTTATGACAGATACCTCTAGTAGTCAGCAAGATGGTCATTGAGACCAATAAAGGTGTTATTTGTGAATATAATGTTTGTAAGGTAA
The DNA here is from genome assembly GCA_037039145.1 of Fundulus diaphanus. Classification (NCBI taxonomy): domain Eukaryota; kingdom Metazoa; phylum Chordata; class Actinopteri; order Cyprinodontiformes; family Fundulidae; genus Fundulus; species Fundulus diaphanus. The sequence continues at coordinate 22,778,025 of CM073134.1, forward strand.
GGTTTTATTTTTCTCTCTCGGTAGAAAACATCTGCTGATGTCTGCAGATTATATAATTCATGAAGCGGTTGTCTTTAAATTGCCTCCCTGCATGTTAACCAATTGTTAACCAGTCAAATATTCTCTGCTGCTGTAGCAGATGCAGTCTAAGTAGCTTTACTTCTCCTCCATCTATGAAATGTTTTGAGTGGTGTGGCACATAATGTTCTTTGAATAATATCAAAGTGCTGTTAAATGGTAAAATAAGTGAAACTTGTACAATCAGTTTTAAGAGAGCTCTGCAGATGGCTGCTTCGGTACTACGATTGCTAGTACTTTGTGTTTTACTTGTGTTTATTTCCATTATAAGTTACTGCTATGCTGCAGGTAAGCATTAGGTAGTCATATCTGGGCAGTTTTTCTCTGGTTTTCATCCATTCAGAGAGTTTTCATTGCTGTTGGAGTTTCCATCCTGGTTTGAAGGACGCTAGCTCTCTGTGAGATTTACTGGAGACTCAAACTTGGGAAAAGTGTAGGCACACTTGTCAAGCTCTGACAGCAGGGACTGCATGCTCCACTCTCATCTATCCACTTGGCAAATTTCCCCTCTCTTGTGAACAAAATGGATGAACTGCTCCTTCTCAGCACTAGAAATGGAGTTCCATGGATTTGTTGCCCTCTGCTTTACTAAAACCTGGTTAGGTGAACATATCCCAGACTGTACACTTCTGATGCCGAACTTCCACCAGTTTCAAGTGGACTGCAGTACAGAAATTAGGGGAAAGGAGAGGAGATGGAATTTTCTTGGTGTGCTGAGGTCACAGTGTTAAAGAAGACATGTAACCCTCACCTGAAGTGATTTTATTGAGCTGCAAACCTATTTATTTTCTGAGGGTATTCTTCTCGATTGTTCTGGCCGGTGTTTATATCCCACCACAAGCCTGCACATCAGAGGCTTAAAAATAGCTTAGTGAGTGGATAACAGGAATGGAGAAAATGCACACTATCATCATTCTTCTTGCAGAATTTAACAGTGCATAGCTCTCAAATTAACTTAGAATATACAAAAAGGAAGTGAAATGTCCCACCAGGGACAAAAATGCTCTGGACCACTGTTACACATTGTTACACAGTCTTAAAAGAAGCATACCACGCAGTTCCAATGCAGGACTGTCATCTGTCAGGAAGGAAGTGGAATGGAGCTGAACCCGCTCAAAACTGCGGCAGTGGAATTCCACTCCCCCCTGAATGATCAGCTACACTGCTGTGAAACCAAATGAGCATATATGCACTATCACAACCTCTCTTTTTTTCTTTTTCTTTTCATATCACAAAAAACAACAAACAATGTTTATAGATGTATACCTCATGCCTGTATGCTGGTAGCACAGCTTATTCTGATTCTGATTATCAAATGGCACACCAATGTAACATAGGCTGTTGTAATGACAATTGTCGGGTGAAATGGGAAGCCTTGATCAGAGAAGAAATAATGGTCAGAACTAGAGCAGAAACTACTTTGTGTAGTTGAATGCTCACAACATTTTTGGTGTTTTGAATTACAGTTTTTTTTGTCAGAAGCATTCATTCACTGCTGGGTGAATTATAAACAGACTGTACTTGTTACAAAGTACTTTTCAATCTTTGTGTGAGGTGCTATTTGGGAAATGATATAAAGTAAAAATTTGATATATTCCCTCAATACACTTACAAACTGGATTTATTTTGGCAATATCAAATTTATTTATCTATTTTATCGTAATGATGCTTATGACAACAATGACATCAGTTATTAATGCTGTGTTAATTATCTTAAAACAATCTTCCAGATTTTTCCCTTCACATTTGTGATTGGAAATGTGTACATTTTTCTTGTGACAGAGAGCAATATGATTTCTTTGTAGCACAAAACATTTTTAAACAATTCATGACAACAATATTTTCAGGCCATGGTTAAAATTATATCTGTTACTTGAAATAGGGGCCACAAAATGCCACAACAAAGTGCAAAACATACAAAAAAACATGATTATGCAATAAATATGTGACTATGGCTCCATTTATTGGTGAAGCTGTGAGCTCTGTTTATGACACAACTATAAGGAGAACATCAGACAAAGAGGTACATGTAAATCCAGACTTTGTGCATGACTATTTGTGTTACTGTCTTTTTTTTAAGGTATTGTGTGTGTGTGTGTGCATGAGTGTCTATGTTTGTATGTTTGCATATGTTTGTGTGTGAGTTCTGCTGTGTGCATTTCTCTCTTTCTTTTACCTCAAATTCGTCTTTCCACACATGATCCTTCTGGAATACCTCAGCAGCTGTGGCCAGTTTCTGGGGAACAGAATGGAAATAGGGCTTTAGGTTAGAAACTGCCCAAAGGATGTTTCAAAGTATCAATCTAACATTAGAGACTCATTCAAAAGACATAATTTTTAAAAGCATGATGGAGACAATTGGAGAGACAGGGAAATGCTTATTATTGCACTTGCAGAGCTGAAACCACAGTGCTCTCATAATCCTGTAACACTTACTGCCCACTTAAAGCCACAGCTCAGAGCATCAGAACATCTGAATAAAAAGGTTGCAACACAGGAAATGTGTATGTGTGCTTGGGCTCGTTTATGTTGCCTGTTTAGGACCTTTTCTGGTATATTTACTAACCTTCTGAAGATTGATAGGCCTTATGGGAGCCATGGCACAGTCCTGATGAGGGAGACCCCTTTTTTAGGCAGAGGATTTAGGGGTATAGTGTGACTTAAGTTTTGGTTACGGCTAGGGTTAGGTAATGGTAAGGGCAAAGGATGGTGTACAGTTAGGCATATATGCAGTCCCAAAAATGAATGAAAGTCAACACAAAATCCTGTTATGGTTAGAAATACAAAGGTGTGTGTGTTGTTGTACTTGCAGCTGAGCAAGAACATTTATGCTAATTTTACTAGTTAATTGAGGAATTTGATGCAAAGTGAGGACCTTTTTGGTCCTCAGTTTTTTTTCTGGGCTGTCAGTGAGGTCTAGGTTAGGGTGGGTTTAAGGTTTATGCTGGTAAGGGTTGGGGTTACGGGTTAGGGTGGGTAACAGGTGAGAGGCTGTCAGTGAAATTATTGGTGCCTAAAAACAAGGGTATATAAGTAGTAATACTTCTTGCATGAATGCCACCATAGCAGGTCCCTATTCCTGCCCCATCAAACCCCCCACCCAATACCCAGAAATGTGTATTACAGATTTTTTATAATCTGTAATTAGTTTAGAACAGTGGTTTCAACGCTTGTCTCACTAGGTAGACCTAATATTTAGAAAAAAAACATTGAAATACAATTAATCAATAAATCTTATCACATGCTTTAAAGAACCTCTGTTCAGTGTAAAATAATCCAGCTCCGGTTTGTCCTTTTAAGACTTTTTCTAGAGATGATGAGATGCAGTCCAGATGGTTTGGAAAACTGCAATATATTCCACTAATTTACGGCCAAACAGGATACTGCAATTTGGATAATAATTTCAGTGTCACAGTCCAACAGCAGCCTACAACAATATTTTCTAACAACACAGAGGGCCGCCCACTCAACATTCACTGGATATGCAAATTCGCAAAGATTGTTGACTGTTTTCATTGCGCCTCTTAAATCATGTCACCCTGAGAGGTGAGCCACACCCCCCATATCCAATATTGCCACTCTCTCTCTCTCGCTGCCGTATATGTTGTTCACATGATTACAGACATCTAGAATTTTAAAACGAATGCAGCAGTACAGAATTACACAAGTATACTACATGTAATATTAGTTTATATATTTTGACATCTAAACTTATTGTGATTGTGCTGTTCTTGCCAGAAATTTTCATTAAGACTAACTTCTATCTCTCCTAGTCCAATTTGAGATAAGGTGTCAACGAAAAAAGTAAATCACAGAAATATTCTACATTCAACATCCAAGCAATTGGATATTGCGATACTGATATTGCATACAGTGATATTGCAATATAATTTGCAATAAAAATACATTTGTGATATATTATGTAGCCCTCCTTTGTGCAACCATAATTTTCTGAAGTTGTAAAAGAGCTTAGCACAGTGATGACACCTTACACTCTAAGATGGAAAGTAGAGCATAAGAGGACAATTGTCCCAAGGACAGAACACTGAAAACATGGTATATACTGTATGCCCACCAATAGGTAAATCTACATATTTAACAGCTTAACCTGTTCATTTGTCCAATTTTGCCTCAAGAGGGCAATAACTAGTTAAATGAAACAATCTTTCTGACATGCTAATTTCCATCACAAAAACATTGTTTTTACTGATACATACAATAAAAGTTCAGGAAAGTATTTTAAATAAATAAAGTATTGGCTATCCCCCAAAGGGACCAGAGTAAAACAGGCTTGTCTGAGTTAAATAAGACTGTTATGCATTATGACAGTTGTTAGTACATACATGTGGCTATGCGTCTATGACCATGAGTCTGCTGCTGGCAGGGGTTTCAATTTTGATCAACAGTGCCATCTCTATAGCCTCCAGCACTGGGCTCTGTTCCAGCCCTGTCTGCTGATAAATATACAGACTAATCCAGCCATAAACAAACATATCCACTCTGGAGTTGACACAGGCTAGTGATGGTGAAGTTATTATGCATGCTGTACTCCATGTGCAAACATTTTATGTTCTCTGCACTTAAGTTTCAAATAATTTTTACTGTATTCCTTAACATTTATAATTGTTTGATAAGTGGTATATGTAGCTTTGTACCCTTTAAGGACTTAAACATATTATTATGTAAGGATAACCTGTGTGGTGATAATAAAAAAGCTAGTAACACTTCTTAATCAAGTGTATTGATTAAGATTGATTTTTGTCAGCAAAGAGGTGATTCTCAGTCAACTCTTGATATAAGTAAGAATGTAAAAAGCCAAAATTGAGCTTAATACATAAATGATAAAGTATCAGATAGCAATCATATAGGAAAAGTATGTATTTAAGAATAGATGACTGTCAGTGTAGCCAGCTCTGTTTGCTTGCTTTTTTTCTCTCTTTTTTTTTGAGTCTGTGAATCCACCACAGAATATTAATTAATTTGCTCTAGAAATCGTATATGTTTGGAGAAGAATATTAAAGATTGAAAATTAACAATTTGCATTCCTTTTGAAACCTGGAAATGTACAGTTAGGTCCAAAATAATGCACATTACTAGTATACATTTTTTTAAACTGAGTTTTTTTTTTTTTTTTTTTAATTTACCTCGACTTCTTTACAAAATAATAAAGCAATATAAGGTTTTTTGCAAAAAGTGCAAAAAGTTATATATTTATTTCTCAATAGTAAATGGAAAATGTTTACTGGCATTACAGAAATAAAAACCTTCTTACAATTGCTGACCAACTTTCAGCAGGTTTCCAGTGGTATTTAGATGACTTATCTATGGAGATGTGCTCTTCGTGTTTGAGGCTCAAAGGTCTCTTTGCCATCACACTAATCATTAGCTCCCTACAAAGATTGTCTCTCAGATTCAAGTCAAGGCTCTGACTAGGCCATACCAAAATGTCAATGCCGTTTGCCACTCTTGAATGTTTCAGAACATCAAACTAATTTAAATATTGGTCAAAGACCCCACAGGTAAACACAAAATGCAGTTTTTAAATTGAGGTTTTTATTATTAAGGGGAGCAAATACAAACCAACACGGCCCCTGGTAAAACATAACAGTGGTTTATCACACCTGAGTTCACCTTCTCTAGCCACACCCATGCCTCATTACAGCCACACCTATTCTTAACCAAGAAATCCCTTAAATAGGACCTGCCTGACAAAGTGTAGAACACCAAAAATCCTCAAAAACAAGACATTATGCAGAGATCCAAAGGAATTTACAAAGGAATATACAGAAGGAGAAAGAGCCTTCTTTATTTGAGTGCCTTACTCATTCTTTGCATTGAAACGATCAAGTTTTTTTTCCTACTTTTTATGCAAACAAGCTTTAGTCTACCATGGTGACAATTTCATCCAATCTTTTTAGACTCAACTGAGTGATTGTCCAAAAAGCAGAAGGAGAAATATCACAACTGAAAACTATTGTGGGGAAAAGCAAGTATCAAAGCTCAATTAAACGTTTTCATAAAAGCACAAAGTTATAGATTCAAACATAACATGAAGGCTCAAAGCTGCCAAGGTAAAAAAAAAATATTAAGGGATATTTTACACTGTCCTACTGTTTGTGTAAACAATAGTTACAAGTTGAACTGGTGCTTAAGGTGTGATCTGAACCAGCTGACAGGAACCGTTGTCATCAACAGTGGCCCAAGTACTGTTAGAATCCTACACATCTCAAAGCAAGTTTTTGCTCAAAGTGCCTGGATGTGTTTTTGCTCATCCCAAATATGCATCCTTCTGTCAACAGCAAGGTATCGCACAAGGCATTGCACTACCAGCAGTAGTCAGGGAAGGCGAGGGCAGAAATTATTTACTATTATAACACTATTAATTGGTCACAAAAAAGTAGTTTTAAGATGTTTAATGCAAGAATGTGGGCCCCCAGACGTCATCTATGCAGTCAGTTTATCAAGGATGTGTTTACTTTAAAATGTGCTCTGCTGACAGCCGTGGTGTCTGCAGGCTCAGTGGGAGGTTGGAGTTTGCTTTCCCCTCTAACCGCAGCCTGATCTCAGCAAGTCAGTCTGTCATTTTCCACTACCTGTTATCTGTTTTTTGGTGGCTGAAAGAGAGATAGATGGTGTTTTAGTTTATGTGGTGAATAGCTGAAAGTACAAGAACATACCAATATATTATGTTTTCTGTAAACCTTTGACAATTTAAGTTAATGTAGGTATTTCATTAACTGTGTCACCACAGTCTAGAGAAGTGTGAATTATTTTATTTTTTAATTAAAAAAGTTTCATACAGCTAGCTTTGCAGGATGAGAGACCATAGTTCACGGTCTACCTCTCTGTGATCCACTTCATACTCATGTCATGCTGTCGTCTACTCCACTGTCTCATCATGTATTTGTTACATTTTAAATTATAGTAATATTTGCTTATGATTAGACAATCAACGTAACAATTGCCCACAATTTTCTCACAAAAATGTTATTAATGCCAACATTTTTTCTCTGTTCATGTTTGGATATCTGGCATGAGTCTACCTGATGATAATAATAAACAAAAAATAGATTTGTTTATCAGTGGTTAGTAGTTCTTGTAAATGAATCAGGCAGTTGCAAAGTAACAACTCTGGCCAAAAGCAGGTTGGTAAAAAATTAAATGTTAAGTCATTCTTTCACCTTTTCCTGCTTATAGAAGTGTAATGGAAGGAACCAGTCAACTGTATAACTCTAAAGCTCGTCATCATTTACTATTATTAGTCAGTTAAATGGCTTGTACTTGTATAGTGCTTTAACTAGTCTTGACGACCTCCAAAGCGCATTACACTACAGTCTTTGTCATTCACCCATTCACACACACATTCACACCCTGACGGTGGTGAGCTATGTAAGTAGCTACAGCTGCCCTGGGGCAGGCTGACAGAGGCGAGGCTGCCATACAACGGCGCCACCGGGCCCTCTGACCACCGCCAGTAGGCAATGCGGGTGAAGTGTCTTGCCCAAGGACACAACGACAGAGACAGTCAGAGCAGAGAATCGAACCGGCAACCTGCCAATTGCAAGACGAACCCCCTAACCTCTGTGCCACCATCGCCACCGTTAAGACAAAATTAATCTATAAGCAAGTAGTATTATAAAAGGGAGAATAACTTTACTTTTTTTTTTTTTAGATTTATGGTTCACCGGTAACAGGATGTCTGAAAACATAATGGTGTTTAAGCAGTGGGAAACAATAATTATTTACTTAGTAAAGCTGTTTTATGATCAAAAAGTAAAACTTTAACTTAGTACTGACACGTCTTCTTAATTATATTTATTTTATATTTATTATTTTATTATTTGAAAATGATTACATTCTTCCATAAAAGACAATTTATTGTGAGAAAGATCTTAGCTGAACATGATCAATCTTCTATTCCAATTGACAAACTATCGTCCTGCATCCTTGTGTTCGTGACAAGAATGCTCCTTCAACCGTACTTACCATGTACATACTTACACAATAATATACTTGAGTGTTGAGAAAAAGCCAGAATGTGTGCATGAGTTACACCTGTTATAGACTGCAAGAACCAGAAACGTTGTTTTTGATCTCAGGAATGGCAAGAACAAATTTGTTTTGGCTCTGACTATTTGTCCCTCACAAGAAACTCTGTGCTAAACTCCTGGAAGAATCTCCCCCACTGTAGCATACGTCACACCCACGCTCAGATTGTGGAAATTTTACAGTCAACACAACAACACCACAGTGGCAGAGAGGGCAGTTTTAGAATTAATGAAGGAAGGATAACACAATTTTTGAAGTGGAAGAGGAAGAAGATTCCTTGTTATTTGGCTCAGCAACATCTGCGGTAGCTAACAACTACCACCTACACTAACGGATGTTAGACACCAGTTTGACATGAAAACATGTTTATCCATAAGTCTGTTATAGACCTTTTTTAGTGCCATAGATATAGAAAATATGTATATATATCTATTGGTTGTGCATACTGAATGAATAAAGCATTGCTATACCTGAACACATTCATAATATTTATGTGCTGAACTGTCATGATTTAGGGTTTTGTTTGTTTATTTTAGACTTTTCTGGACTTGAATCAGTCACCACCTTGTTACCTCTCAGCCACCAGCCACTATCCAATCAGCTCAGTCACCAGTCAATTAGCCCAAATCAACTCCACCTGTTGCCAGTAATTACTGTCAACTCTAGTCACCTGTTGACCTGCCTACATATACCTGCCTCAGTCATCCATTCACAACCAGAGCGTCTCATCTGATCTTATCTCTTCTCAGCATGTCTGATGTGCTTTGACTATATCAGTTCTTATGTGCTCAGCCAGCTGGACTCTTCTGTTCCCTTCTCTGATGAGAGTTGCCTGTGTCTGCGTTCTGCACAAGTCTGCCTGTTTCCCCCGTGAGTTCCAGCCGCTCACTCTGCCCATTCTGGTGGTTCCCCGGTCCACATCGCCTGTTTTGGTCTGTCACTTTCTGCATCTTCTGGTCTCCTGCTCATCCCTGTCTGCCTGAACCTTCGGACATTATTCGTCAAGTCTGATTCTTCTTGCCTGCCTCATCTGCCATTACACATCCTCACAATAAACCTTTTTAAAAACTCTGTGTCTGGCTGAATATCGGGTTCACCAGCATTAATCATTACAAAGAACCAAGTGTGCAATGCAACGTTCTGTAGACCAAATTTAAAAAGTGATTCCATGTTGACTCCCAACTATTACTAAACTCTGCAATTTGTGAAATTCATGTGGTGGAGAAAAAAAGTTGACCGAAACAAAACTTTTTGCCAGCCTATGCATCAGCATTCTACAGCAATAAAGTAGCTCTGCCAATAACTTAATAACTTACATGAAACAACATTAAACTGAATGTAAACATCACAGATACTGAATAAAATCAGCTGAGGCCTAAATGGCTACCTGTAGAATTGAGTTAGCCCAATCTTCATGCGTCACATACAAGGCAAGTCATAGGAATTTGTGCTGATGAGAGGGGATTTTCCAAAGACCTGTACATGCTGCATTCAGGTACAGCTGGGACACTAGGTTGTTGAACTATCAAAACAACTCTGAAGTTACATATGTTTTATTTTCAAGTTTTGGGACAGTTTTTTTTATCTAAACAATAACATTGAATGTTTTTAAGTGGTTGTATTGTTGTATAATCTACAAAGGCAATGGCTAAGCCTGCTTATACTACTTTATTCATTGGAAAAAAAGCAAACAAAAAAATAACAATATTCAATCAGTTCTATTTTTTCCAGTTTTAAAAACATAGTCAATTTTAGAACATAATAAAATCTGATTAATTTCAGAAATTGAAAAATAGTCTGTTTACTGCTAACCAAAGTAAAAAAAACAACAACAACTATATATTTATTTGTCTCTATTGAAGCACACCAAAAACATACCCAACAGGGGTTTTCAGTGTATCATCATGTATGTGTGTGTGTTAAAAGGTGTGTAGAATCTTAATACTTAAAATTACACGCATGCATCACCAGGTATTGCTCTGATGGGTTGATCTAAACACTATTTCTTAAAATACTAGCTAGTCAATTTGGAAAAAATGCCAGTGCAGTCAAAATCAAATTAACACACCACTGTCTTGAACAAAAACATGCTGATGCTTGAAACATAATGTTAGCACACTTTATATAACAATAAGGTGATCATGTTAATAAAATTCCCCTTTTCCCTGCCATTGACAGTGTATAAATATGCACATGCATATCTGCACGCATACACACACTCTTCAATAGGGCAGACCGACTGGCTTGTTAAAAATTCATGACAGAGCCTTGACGAGGCTCATCTCCACTCTGGGGGATATGGGGGAGGGTGAGATTAGGTGTGTGAGGAAAAATATATAACTTTCCCTCCTTTTTTTTCTTTTTACCTGTATCACCATCAATAAACATGCAAACATGAAGATTTTGTGGAGCAGAAGTTCAAAGCTACGGGGTGTCCAGACTGGTGAATAACACACAAACCAATCTCTCTAAACTGGCATAACGGTTCATTATACAGTTACTGCAAGTTGACGTTTGCACCAATTGATTAGACGTCAGCTGAAAATTAATTCAGCACTCCGGTGTTTTACTTAATGGGAGTCCATAACAGCTTCTGTAGTATGTTTGATCTAACTGCTCATTAAACTCTGTTTTAATTTTTGTCAAAGGTCTACGCAATAATGAGTCCACTCTTTCCAAAGATTATGCTTTTTCTAAACCTTATAAGGTGGTTGTCTGGAAACATACAAAGAGACTGGGCATCTGGCCTGTGGCAGTATGGAGGGTGAGTTGTTTAAAGAATGAGGTCTGAAAACAGGTATCACAGGGAGGAATAAATCAGAAGTAATAATGTGATTGACCTCAGAGATCATCAGTAATATCATTAGAAAGAATTGCTGAGCTATATCTTCATTCAATCTAGACATAATAGGAACCCAAAGGATACAGGAACCAAAAATTGTGAGTACTAAACAGCATCTATCCACTTTCCACTGTTATGTATTGCAAGACCGTTCTGCTACCACAGAACACATAAACCAACATTTGCCAGAGTAGAAGCATTGGAGAGGTGAAAACCCCACAGAGAGATATTGCTGCAAGACTCTTGCAAGTCTTATTGTCATGCCGCCAGGGCAACCCAGCAGCCCACCATGCATTTAGTGAGAAAGCAGTGCACAGCTTAAAGGATAGACAGGGAAGATGAGACAAGCTCTGCTAAACCTCACCAAGCATCTCAGGCTCCCTGTTTGTGTGTGTGTGTGTGTGTGTGTGTGTGTGTGTGTGTGTGTGTGTGTGTGTGTGTGTGTGTGTGTGTGTGTGTGTGTGTGTGTGCGTGCCAAGGCTCCACACGCCTAAAATCAATGGCCAATTCCAAGCACATCGCCCAACTCCCAGACAACAAAGTGATATTCACAAAGGTCTAAAGGATCATTAACACCCACATTCATATCTTTCCGTTCCTGATTCCAACTTGCCCAATCCAATATTTTGTTATTCCTGAATCCTGTTAAGAGGCAGTGTAAGGAAAAAATTAAAAAAGCAATGACAAGAAATAAAAAAAAATATCAGCACCAACTCAATCACAGTATTAATACAGCCCTTGTTAAAAGAGATACAAATATGAGGCATTGGTTATGGGGGTTATGGGAACAAACTCTGAAAAAATTTGAAGATTGTCTGATAATGCATCACTTGGTGCTACAAGAAAAAGAAATTCATATATGATCCTTATGAGGAGGATTAACTGTACAAACAAAACTGAAAAGAAAGTTAGAACACTAAATAAAAAAGAAACAAGAGCATTTTATAAAAAGGGAGATGAAACCAATTAAAACAGTACTAAAAAAGAGTTCAAAACATGGGTTGCAATGAACAAAGGCAAGGTAAGCTAAATTAAACAGTAAGTTTTGAGTAATGTATTTAAAGGCCAATAGCTGTCAAATATATTTTATCTGTATTTCACCCTAAAAGCAGAGCAATGGAATATATGGAAAGAGAGCATTGATCCAAAGAGAGGTAGGCAATATGAATTTAAAGAAAAAGAGGCTAAGCCACAGAGGAAGAGTTGAGATTTCTGCAGCTGTTGGAACCCAGGGGAGAACCCTGCTGCTACTCATGGCTTCTCTCTGAGGGCACCAAACTATCTGATGGGAATAGTGAATCTACAGCTGCTTCATATCTAATTTATTGTCCCTTTTTCTATCTAATATATGCATGTAGGGAATGGATGCAGGCGTCCTTTTCTTGTCCACAGTGTATCACCTCATTAAATTTCTATTTTTTTTCTTGAATGAAACTAATCAGGTTATATATGACTAATTCCTTAAACATACAATGCCGTTAAGACCTTAACTGATGGGTCCTAATCAAACCCCATAGACTGTTTTTATTTATTTATTTATTTTTAATCAGTACATTCAGATGGCACAGAAATGACAAAGTGGATGATTTCACACAAAGAAAGTTAGCAACGCCTAATAGAGGAAAATAAAAACACAGGGAAGCTGATAATATAGACGAAAAAGTCTCAGCTAATAGCCTCATACCACAGATATTTAGAACTAAACATACACACTATAAATTTAGTTGGAATGAAAAATATGCATATTACTTTATCGTGTCTGTCAGGGTAAAGTCAGGTCAGGTTTAGTAAATTGTAACAACACAAATTGTGTATCTTCAGGCATAATCAATAACAGTGAAATCACCAAAAAAAATACAGAAGAAAGAAATTACTAAGAAGATACTTTACCACTGACACATGACAAAAATGACTTTAAGTAGTGTGAAGCAGTGACTATTAATTATGCTACAACATTTTATTTACAGTATTCTTACCAAGCTTTTACAATGGTAACACAAAAAAATATACGTACCACATATAATCAATAATAAATACAGATCAAAAGGGTAGTAAATAGAGATGTATCAAGAAATCATCTGGTGACCCAAATCAGATGGTTTCATAACTGATAGGCACTGATAGATGTCCTGCCAATTGGAAACTAAAAATGTGATAATTACCCGATCAGAAAATGCATCATGAGTAAGCCCTACTGGCTTCCACTGAGCTGAAAAAGTTACCAGCTCTAACAGCATACATGCAAATATTTATTAACATGATAACAATTAATGTTTAAACTTTATCCAAACTAAGGCAGGAATCACACTATGTTGTCTGTTGGGCTGTTGTGCTTACAGTGATATTTCATTAATCTTGCTCTTTGTGTTTTATAAAGGTACACATATACCTGGGTGAGCCCACCACTCCCCGAGCTACTAGTCCTTTGGAAAACTGGAAACGCAACCAAGCCCGGTTCCCTGCTCTGTCACATGTAGCACACAAGTACCTCAGTCTGCCCAGCACTTGTGTATAGCTTGTGAAAAGGCAGAGATGCTCATTTCTGTGCAAAAAAACTTGCCTCTCCCACTGCACTGATAGACTGGAGCTACATATAACTGTCAGGCTTGTTTAATTCCCTTTAAGGACTGGATGGATTGTTACTGAAGACTTAAATTGATGTTAAAACGTGGTGTACGTTATTTGCCATTTTTTGCCTGTTTGAACATCACATATTCTGTTACACAATGTTTTTAGCAAATAGAATAGTACAATTAAGGCTAAGCCAATTAAGAGGACTATGTTCTGCTAAGAAACAGGATCTGAATTTATTTAGCACTTTTGCAGTTTTTCGTAAATTTTTAATTTAAGTTACTGCTAGGCATATTCAGTAATTGATGCTCCTCTACTAATGCACTTATCACATGCCAATTGTGAACATCCAGTGTTGGGAGACAGTCTCATAAATAAATTTGTTATAGGCTAAATGATACAAGTAAGAGTATTACATAATTTTCAGATTACATAATTTTCAGATTTTCAGAATTTTTGCATCTATGTTTAGTAGTAGGCCCATTTAACAAAGAGTATGCGAAATATATATATATTTTTTTACAGAGGAAACTACATAGTCTGTGTAAGTAAATCTAGGAAAAGAAATATCTGAATGGGCATCAGTTATCGGCCAAAAATGCAATATCGTGCACCCCTAATATATTCGCTAACATATTCCTACCGAAAATGTATTTGTTAAACAAATGAACAATTGATATTCTACTGTTCTGAGGTCAGTTAATTCGTCTTTAAATCAGTTAATTTGTCTTTAAATATGCTAATTGAGGTCAATTAGCATATTTAAAGACTATGGAATACCCTATGCTCTCATAACTAATTTACCCTCAGAGTATAAGTGTAGTGTGAAAAAACAAAGACAAAAAAACAAAAAGAAGCATACTTTGCCTACATCTAAGATGTGCACTCTCAGTTATATATATATATATATATATATATATATATATATATATATATATATATATATATATATATATATACTTATTGCACTGTAAACACTTTTCACTGGCCAACCATAAGTCTAGGTAGAATTCCCCATCTGTTGTGCTGCCCACTGTTCACTCTTTCTTTCTCTCCTCACACATAAACAAGAATAGAAACAGAAAGATTGAGGCATATGCAGAAACCTCTTGTCTGCTTAATATGATCAGCACCGAGCAGAGATGGGAGATTGGACAACATCTGTTCTTGAGACTGGCATAACTCTGATCAAATCATACCCTCTTCTCATTAGTGTGTTTCATCTGCAGACACACATGCACAGACGCACACACGCACGCACACAGTTACTCAGACACACACATCCACATACACACATGCATGAAAACATCCCAATGTCACACCTTGTGCAGAATAATATAACACTTAAAGGGGCAACATATTAACACATATGATGGAATTTAAGTCTCAAATTCGCTTAAACACATGTAGAGATAAATCAAGTCAAGTTTATTTGTATAGCACATTTCAGCAGGTTCAAGATGCTTTACATCATGCAAACATAAAAGCGTCAAACACATTGCAACGGTCATAGGTTGTGAGACCAGTAACAAACAGAACAACCAGTAACAATAAAGACACTTAAACAAGATAATTTCTGACACAATTACAGTAGAAAAAGATCCATGTTAGGTTGTATTTATAGGCTCCAAAATATTCATTTAACAAGAGCAATAAGACATCTGAATTATGATTACATGACAATGTTTTTTTTTTTTACAATAAACAGACACTTTTTTAGGCACACCTTCCAAGTAGCAACCAGATTGAACCCTGTTTTATCTTAAAAAATACCTTAATTGTTTTTGCTTGGGTTCAGTCAGGGGTTGTAAGCATCCCTCAGAGTGTTTCATCCATTTTTGACATGACTGCATCAGACAGTTGCTGCAGATTTGTAACATGCACATCTATGATGTGAAATTCCCGTTTCATCACATCCCAAAGGTGCTCTATTAAACTGAGATCCGATGAATGGGGGCCACTGGAATACAGTGAATTTATTGTCATGTTCAAGAATCCAGTTTGACAAGATTCAAGCTTTTTGATACCCTGCATTTATCCTGCTGGAAGTAACCATCAGAAGATGGGCACACTGTGATCATACAGGTACATCTGAAAAAATCTGAATATTGCATAAAAGTGCTTAAAAGTATTTGTATGCATTCAATACTTGGTTTGGCCACCTTTTGCATGGATTACTGCATCACTGCTCTGTAGCATAGAGGAGATCAGTATGTGGCACTGTGTAGGTGTAATGGAAGCCCAGATTGCTTTGATAGCTGGCTTGAGGTCATCTGCATTGTTGAGTCTGGTGTCTCTAATCTCCCTGTTGAATTGAATGAATTGAATTGAATTTAATTCCCTTTATTGTCCCCTGTGGCAGAAATTACGTTTCACAAACATGGGTAGACAGGTTCACTGAGGCCTTCTGCCCTTAATTTAGGGTAAGGGAAGAGTTGAGGGGAAAAAAAGTGCATTTCTCACACTATTTCTTGTAGACACTAGGAGAATGCAGACAAAAACCCTCAGCACAAAAAAAGCAAAATACACAGAACATTATAAGCATAACGTACACAACAAAGTGAGTCATAGAGGGGGTGTATTTGTTTATGTGGATGTGTGCATCTGTGTAGACCCATGATTGCCCAGTAGCCCACTCCAGCCACGGTCTCAGATGATATGTTATCAGCAGTTCAGTAGAGCACTTTGCAGGTCACAGGTGTCATTAGCGGGTGCGGGCGGGGGGTAGAGCACCTTGTTTGCATCACGTCCAGGAAAGTTTCAGTTAAACCAGCCTCCAAGGCCAGCATATGGGAACCAAATTCAATAACAAGGAGATTGTTTTGTCTCAGGCTTTTGATTTTCTGTCAGCCTTCAAGTCTTTGCTGGTACGTCTCAGTGACGAGTCTCAAACAGCCATATTTGTTGGTCTTTTCACCGTAGATTGAGCTAGTAACTTCCCTGAGGACTTTTACATTCCAACGCATTTTACATTCCAACGCGTTTTACATTCCAACGCTGAATTCACACCACTGAATTCTCTGAAGTTATATTGCTGTATGATCATTCAGCACTAAAAAAAAATTATTTCAAGGTTTAATTGAAGGTCCAATGTTAATATTGCATTTATGCCCATGATGAATATACATAAACTCTACACCTGCACTGGACTGTGAAGGCGTGACACATGGCATGTAAGCCACTATTACGCTTTCAGGAATCCCTTCACAGACATGAGATTTTACTAAAACATGCAGGACAATGATCAAGCATTCACTGTTAACAATCTCCAAAGATTTTGGTCCATGCTGGATATTATTTTTTACAATGCCCAGATAGATGTCAAATCACCAGCTTTCTGCTAGTAACAAAGATGGTGGGTACAGCTCTTATTTTTAATTTTCCTATGTTTTTTTTGTGTGTGTGTGTCTGTGTTTTTTGCATTATTTTATAGTGTTTAAATTGAATAAAATTCCAAACTTTGATTAGAGGTTATTACATATTATGATTATTTTATGTGTAACAAATTAAGCACAATATAAATAGTAAGTACTTTTTCAAGCTGAAGCTTCATCACAATCTCATCAAAGTATAATTAAAATACTTAATCACCAGGCTTAATTAGATGCCTTGAAATGGTAAGTCATTTTTAATATAGCTGCCTCAAGGCGATTGAATGATCAGCCTGCACCTATGCTAATATGTTTCCATCTGTTACTTCTGTCATAATTATTGAATCCTCATGATTGTAGCACACACTTTTTTAATAAAAGGTGTAAAAGCTGTGGTTCCCTCCGGATGATAATTGACAACTGCTTTCCACTGTAAGCAGCTTTGGCCATATTTATCTTTTAATTGTTAAAATTCCCATGATGCCATTTAATGCAATTTCCTAATGTAAATCTGTGCGATAAAACAAAGTCAAGGCATGTTAAGGTGACAGATACATTTTTAACTCCAAGAGGACTGAGTCTTTCTTTTGATTTTGTCTAGCAATTTGATCATTTTAATTAGTTTCTTGTTAGTTTTTTTCTGAGATAAGATATATACTCTCAGTTTTGGTTCTAAAAAATCCTAATTAAGATTTGGAAACAAAATATTTGTTAGGGTATAGAAAAAGTCAGTATTTTTAAAGGCCACTGCAGGAAACAAAACTGAAGCATGAACACACTGTGGAGATGGCTACAAAAATATAAAATACCCATTTACAGAATTCTTGCATTACATACGAGTCTAGGTTCTAACCAGTGACAGCTATGTATCTACTCCGAAGACATTTTCACAAAGCAAGGCTTTAATAGGTACTTTAACATCATTTAAAGATATCAATTATCTATTTACAGACAAAATGTCAATAACTACAAAAACAAAAATTGTTTTCTTTATATGAATTTGAAAAATATCTTTCCTCTGTTACAAGGTTTGCCACAATTGAAGCGAAAACATTTAGGATCCCTTAAAGGGTAGGACTATTGTTTCTTCCATTTGAGAAACAAACACAGGTCAAGCAATACTGCATTCAGACCAAATGTCTTTTGAGCATCAAGGGCATCAGATTTAGATGCAAAGTTTATGGTGGACGTGCTAGGTCCTGCAGCAATTCATGATCATTTGCACTGCGCGTTTTGAAGCTTTCTCCGCGTTCCGTGCAGCAAATTTGGTTTAATATGTGTTAAGCACTTCTGCAGCAGCCAACACAAGAGTTGGAAATCTGAACTTTTGCTGCTGGATGCAGGGTGTCAACCAATCAGAGAGACTCTGCTATGTGACGTCGAGAGGGATTTTCCGACAGGAAAAATACTTTCACTGCGGATCACTGTTAACATCAAGATGCCCACTAACTTGAGACAGATGGGCAGATACTTTCAGCTGAAATGAGGCACCAGAACTTGGTGTCCTGGTGGGAGATGTGGACCCCAATGCCGGTCAGCAGGTTGTCAAACTGGACTCGGGTGAGATGTAAATAGCGCTGAAAGTGATTCTCGTTGGCACACAATTCCTGCAGTAGGTGGTGAAACTCAACAAACTGCAACAACTCAGAATTATTTGTGAATTCAGACACGGCGCAGATCCTATTATATTACTCAGTAAATAAACCGGAGCCACTCTTTCGATTTCATCCGCAATTTACCAAGCCTCAGACCACAGCAATCTTGTCCACTTTCTTTTTTATGAAAATTATGAAAAAGATGATGCTGCTACCAAGAGAAAACTGAAATGAAGAACAAAACCCCATACTTTATTAATTTCAAACTTGATACACAATTTATTGTCAAATACAGGATGATACAACATTGTAATGGAGATGTTGGTACACCAAGGGCAGGTTGCCAGTCTTTTTTCTTTTGATTAAAAGGTTTTAGAATCTTTAATGACACAGCTTCTATATGGTATGCAAACGAAATCTATCAAAACAAGATTATGTTACTGCTTTTTCTCTTCTTTTCAAAACTAAAACTTCATTTGGACTTGACGCTTGGGACTCGAGTCTCGTCAATAATTGTTCTCATGTAGTAATAATTGAAGTTGTAACCAGTAGCCAAAAATACTCTCAACCCTAAACAGTATTACTGTAAAATTATTGCAGTCAAGCAGAAATAAAAAGTAGTCATCAAACAAACTATAAGAGTAAAATAAAGACATTTGGTGAAAAGGTTACTCAAGTACTCGTGAGCTGTTTGCTTGTGATGAATTACTTATTTTAGAAATTATGTAATTAGACACAGAAAGATATAGAATGTAATTCTGGTGTTTTCCAATATGTATGTTTGAACAGTGCAAACTACTGCCAGAATGAGATATTGAGGAAACTGAATATTCACTTGTCATCTAAATGACAAACCAGAGTCAGGAAAGTAAACAACATTTGATCTGGTCTGATTTATGATAAAGTCTCACTTTATCATAAATTGTGTGGGCGTGTGTCTGTGCCTGCTTGCTTGAAATGTGCTGGTTTTTCACTCAGTGAAAATGGTAGTGTAGCCAAACAGTGTGCCCGTGTAAGAGCTTTACTTCAAAATAACATTACTGGAAGTAATATTCCCTATAAACAAAAAGTCCTTTCCATCAACACTGGCTTAGTCAAATTTTTCTTCTTTCAGGCCTAGAGTTACTGTGCGGAACTACTGTGGTGCAGTGTGAAACCCTTGTTCTTGGTTCCTGAGCCAATCATTTGAGAGTTCCCAGGGTTACCAAAACAGAGTTTGGTCACTCTGTATGAGTGTATGCTTGCAAAATAGCAGCAGCCAGCAAACACAGAAGCTAGTAAGAGAAGTGGACCAGAAATAGTCTCAAGAATACCTAAGAAGCCTCGGCATCCCTCATAAAGGGCCAACAACCTAACTTGGGGTAAAACAAGCATTAATATTGGCGACTGGTTTGAAATATGGAGAAGTCTGAGAAATCTAATTAATTTCAAAACAGATGTGGAGTTGGCAAAGGTCGACATGTAAGCACCAGTTGTGTTTTTTTTCACCTGATTTACAAAACAATGTGGTCTAAAAACAAGTTACTTTAACTGAATCGTCTTAAGGCATCATATTGACCTTAGCTGTGCAACGTCCTTGTCTCTCTTGACTTTGGTTGACAGGTTGCCAAGTCAAAAGACTGAAGAAATTAGCAATTTCTACAGTTGCTTTTTTTCCCCTAGAGGAGGAGGAAGAAGGGGGTATGCTATCTTTTTTATGTGTTGTTCCAATTTGAAACACTAGGTGCCATTATTACTTATTGGTCCTTTAACATATGACTACGAATTTGACAATAGAGAAATTGATTCATCGAATTTGGCCACTAAATTATCTGAAACAAAAAATCTGGCATAATTTTTTTGTGATGTACTGAACCCAGATAGCAAAAGATGTTAATTTAATTTAATGTTGAATTATGGATAAAAATGCTGATTTTGTAGTTAAGGTCAACGCAAGATGGTGTATCAACCATTAAACAATCATTCAATTCTAGTCAGTTAACCAACGTTGAAAACATATTATTGAATCAATGTTGTTTTTGGTTGAATTCTAATGGTTGAAATGGCAACATTTAATCAATGTTGACTCAATGTATGTCGTTTGTCGCACACCCAACCCCCACACCCCATTCTCCTCTGCTCCTCCCCTCCCCTCCCCTCCCCTCCTCCTCTTTGGGCTCTGGGTGAGAGCATTTTATCATTTGGTGGAGGTTTATGGTTTTAAATTAAGTAGCGAGTACAGGGGATTGGGATTTTTTTCTGTACATCTTCTTACTAGTCTGTAAGTATTATTACTTACTGTTTGTGCATAATGTGTAGTCAAAAAACACAATAGTGGAGTGGACAACAGCCCTATTTACATGGGTGGTATGTCCCAACTACACAACCCTTTCCAGATTTCATCACTGCTTGTAGCTGGCTTGTTTGCAAACTGCTTCTGACTGTCCTATGGAATTTAACTCTACCCTACGTTTGGTGATACTACTTTTATCTTAACTGTGTTTATTGAAAAATAACTGCATTGTTTTGTACTTATGCTGCAGCTTTGTTGGTGTGTCCTTATTAATTTAACTCTGAGTGTAAATGTGGAACCATACAGTTTCTGTGTCTATTCTCAGACCTATAACCAGTATATTATTTAATATTTGGATGTGTTTCGAAACTTCAATGAAGTAGAGTGATTTGAGAAATCAGTCCATCCAAATTTATTTGACAGACTGAACTGCATTCATTTATCACATGTAGATCATTTCAGCATGGTCTTGCTCATTTTTACTCAGAGGAAAAATGTGTTTAGCACATTAACTACTTGAGTACAAATTCTAGTCTACAAGTTCAAATTGTAAATAAGAAATCGTGCTGGATATACACTCTATCTTCCTCACTCTTATTTGTGTGTCTTTTAGCTGTTACTCAGCAGTTTGACCCAAAGCTGATTGACAAGAACTACAGCGAAACTGTCAAGAAGTGGCTTTGTTGTGCGCCAGAGCAGCAAGGAGGCATCCCAAGGAACCAAAGTGACCCAAACCCAAGTCAAATAAACCTGAATTAAACTTAGGTTACCCCAACACACACTGTTTACCTGGTTCATACAGTAAAAGGCTCAACCTCATGGACACTGTTCTTCCATGGGAGGAGTTATGTACGTTTACAGATACATGCATCTACTTAAATAACTTCCCACTTCAGCTTGTTCTTGCATTGTTCTCTCCAGAGTTCCCCTATAGTTCTACAAAACCTGTTATCACAAACAATATTTATCGCCATATCACCCACACCTGCTGCTCAGGGATAAGTTGCTGGCTGTCTTGATCTATGACTGTTTTCCTAAATAAAATTTTAGATTATGCCATGTTTTTATTTTGTTTTTATTCTTTTTTCTGTTTTTTTATGGCACTAGTGGCTCATTTTTCACAAAGCAGGCTGACAGGAAAGTGGGTGTGAGAGAAGGGGGAAGACATGCAGTAAAGGGCTTCAGGCTGAAATCGAACCTAGGTCAGCCGCGACGAGGACTAAGGCCTCTGTATATGGGTCATACTCACTAAGTTTGTGTTCATGCATTTTTGGAAATATGGTAATGTAAGATCATTTTGAACAACAGTGCAGTGTTTTCAGGGGCATGAAACCTGGAAGTTACACGTCGAGCACCCGTAGTGGCTAAAAGTTGGACAGTGCTGCTTACATTTTTTTTAAATAAAAAAACAAAAGTAGTAGTCAAATCATCCTCTTCAGTGTCTAAACAAATGTTAAAATCCCCCCTGATAACTTTATTAGAGCTTAGAACCAGATGAGATAAAAAGTCAGACAAATTAGCCAGAAATTCAGAATATGACTAAAATGAAGGGGACAAACTGATAAACTGGAATGATACACTGCTGCACATTTACTCCCTGTCATTTAAAACTACTTGCTGCTCATGGCACATGCAGAAGCATGGCATCTGCTCTTACAGCCTTTATGGACAGAGACTCCTGGTTCACTCAAATCAGTCTGTGTTCTATTGATTAGTTTGTTCAGTAATGCCCTGACAATGCAAACATTTTCCAGATTAAAATGACATTAGCCAAAAAAAACAGAGTGTTAATTTGACATCTGTTTACAGTTATTGTTGACCTTACTGTCTATTCCAGCAGGTGAAAGTACAACAGACCTTCAGATGAGGTATACAAATATATTACATTTATCAAATTAGAAATTCTCTTGCTGCTGGGCACGCTATTTCTTCTTTAACCAAGGAAAGAAACTTGCTGGGATGGAAGTCATTTCTACAAGTTGTAAACTAGTAAATACATTTACATGGAGTTGTGCATGGATGTTTTGTGGTTTGTAATTGGTTTGGCTTTTGCATTACCAGTGCAGTAAAATCAATAATACATTTCTAATTGCAATTATGAACCAACAATACAGAGAAAAAAAAACATATCAACGATTAGGCAGGAAGAGATGTTTTCAACTTTTACTAGGCTTCTAAGATCATACGAATACAAGTCATTTTCTCCCTAAGTCCAAGTCAAACATTAAGTCTTTGAGAGGAAGTCCATGCCATTTCTCAAGAGGCTTTGGAACTGAGAGCTAATAGCTAAGCTAATAATACTTTCTTGTGGTCGAGCAGCAGTATTTCACTGGAGCTTTCCATAAGTTCACTGGAGGTCGATGACAAGGAGTACTGGAAAAACAGAAGGCCCATGAAGGAGCCTTTAATTTAGCCCTGCCCCAAGGCCTGAAGGAGCTCTGCAGTGACAATGAAAACATATCTCATTGAAAAAAAGCTGCAGCATAAAATGAGAATATCATGATTAGTTTTTACTTTCTAACAATGTTTGACTTTTCAGTGTCTAATTTTTCTATGCCAAATCTCTTTTTCGATGACATTGGAAGTGATTTTTTCAATGTTTAATTTTGCAATGTTGGATTTTACACTGCCAAATCTCTTTTCAATATCACTGCAAGCTGTCACTGGTTTAGCTCCATACTGCAGCAGCCCCACCTGCTGAAGGAGCAAGGAGGAGGAGACCCGTTCCACTCTGGGTCCACATTTCAGATGAATCACGCATGTGCATAGCTGCTGCTCATCTCACTCTGGTTTACAAAGCGGGATTTAAATCTAATAATTACTTTTAACCGTCATAGCTCTCTGCTTGAAGAGAGACAGTAGTCTTCCCCCTACGTTAAAATGCTTGGCTCAAGCTGTGGCTGCTGTTTGTTTGAGCTGATAACTCTATCGAAGCCTTCTTCTCAATAAAACAGTTTTTTTCTGGTAATATCACAACTTTACTCTCATTTCATGACCATTTTATTCTGGCAATATTATGACTTTATTCTCACAGGTAAAACAAATCTAAATATGGCTCAACCTGTCTGTCACTCTTTTGGTTAAATTATTTTAACAAAAAAATATATAGTGTGGGTTTGGGCAAAGTAAACTAATGAAATTGCTTCATAAAGTTAATTTGTAGCTCTAGAGATGTTTAGAGTGTTTTTGTACTCCTACCTTTTTCGCTTGCCAACGTTGATGTTTGTCTCCCCTCTAGCCTGGATCTCATTTTCAAACATGCAAATCAGGTGATGACGTCATCTAGCTACTTCTAGTGACTTTTTGGACAGCCAATACCGACTCTCCTTGCTGAGGAGTAGGCAACACTGTGTTTAACTGCTCATTTGAGTTCTAGATTTTTGTATGTTCTTCATTCTATTTAAGAAGCTTAATCTTGTTTAAAAATGCATATATGCATCACAGATACTTTGTATCACATTGATTACACCGGAGAAATCTCTGTTTGGAAAGACTTAGATATAGGTGAAAACGGTAGAATCGGCTGATCTGTGACACAATATGTCAACAGCCCTTCCAAATGCAGTTATCCATGGCAACACAGACCATGTTGGGTTGAGGAAAAAAGGGAAACTTAACAATTGCCTGCAAAACTAATAAAGTATAAAGGCAGCATTTGCTAAAATACATTTTTTTAATTGATTTTTTTATTGATCATGTTTAGAAAAAAAGCCAACATATGTTTTGATTGCATGCGTCATGGAGAAACCAACCATCACATACATTTAACAGGCAGAATGTGCATTTTATACAGATAAAATCATTGTAATGAAGATCTTGCATTCTGCACTACACTATCTTATTTGGGCTTAACAATAACTAATAAAGAAACTGCATTTGAGATCCTTATGTAGCTTATGCCACAGTTTTCATGGTGAAACATTTAATGAAGTAATCTCTCTCAATGTTGTGCAGCCAAGCACACATTAATAATGCATGTTACATTCTGCCACACGCTTATTTATGGAAGCATGAGTAGACAAGCAAACCCAGTTGTTTGTACACACCTGTGATAACTGTGGTCTCTAAAACTTATTCATCCTGCATAGACTGGGATTAGTGAAATACCGAAATTGAAAACAATTCAATTGGGACTTGCTTGATTGAAACTACCTCATTTTTTTGACGTTGGTAGTCCTCTCTGACTTTATTTCAAAGGTAGAGAACACTAAAGGAAGTCCCAGTTCTAATATGAATTATCTTCCTGTGATTAGAAGATTATAGTCAAAACACTACATAGATTAGTCAACAAAAATGACCTCTTAACAAAACCAAAATCCTAAGGAAAAAGTCACTTGCATCCAATAACTTAAATCCTTCTTTATTCTTTGTTGTCATTCTTTAACCATCCTATGCAACCATAACTGCCTCTGTCCATCCAGCTATCTATCCCGCCTGTGTAGTATATGCCTGTGTTACTCAAATCATGTTTGTCATTTAGCTTCCCATCTACACGCGTCAGGACAGAGAATCCAATACTTGTTTCAAGGTTACTTGCTAGATAGAATGAAGCAAAAAGGTTGTTGATTAACAGTGTGCTGTGATCAATGTTTCAGTGTTAGATTTGGAGTCAGTAATCAGGCAAACAAATGCACCACTAACCATGAGTCCATAATAACACTTTACACCTAAAAACACACAATGTAACTTGTCCTCAGAAGTATTATTTTCCTACACTAATGTAAACCTATACTCTTTTCCTTATGGGTGTAATGGCACCAGTGCTTAAATGAAATATTTAAAACACCAGGGTATTTACTGAGGAGACAGAGACGAGACAAGACAGAGATGTGTTTATGAATGCTCATAAACACTTTTGTTCCATCACTAATCAGACAATTACCATGAGACCTTATAAAGCCAAGGTATGAGGTGTTGTGAACTCCCTCTGGGTTTATAAAAACAGCTTTAATTCATGACAAAGATTTGCATCGCTGACCTACTTCTGAGGGGAAAAAGGGGATGGAGAGGGAAAAAAGATGCTCCCCAGGGTTAAGGCTTTCATTATTACATCCCCTGCTCCTTAAAAATAATAAGATGCACCTCAGTTTCTGAATTCTGCTCTTTAACATTTCCCAACTGCCCTTCAGTCTGTCTCCATATGTAACATATTCCTTAGCTGCTTCGTTGCAAAATAAAATCTTCTGGCTTTAAAATGTGCACAGTTTTCTCAGCTGATTGATATAAGGCAATTTAGTTTATTTTCAGAACCTTTCATTCAACACATAAAAACACTGTTATGAACTGTTCTGAATAGGTTGGAATATTGCCAAGGTGTAATATTCACCCCCTTAGAAATGTAAACATAAATTGGGGTTCACAGAAAAAAAACGGGTAACATTGTTAGCATTTGTTATTTACAAAATTATAAATAATTAAAACATGAAGTGCTTTTACTATGAAGTACTGAAAGTGTCTTTGCATCTTAATACTACATACTACAATATATTTTGCACTAGTCAGGGATTAGAGGCTTTCTTTCTCCTCCCTCTAAATTGGAGGATTTGCATGTTAATTGCATGGTAAAAAATTTAAAAAAGTTTATGTCTGAGTGTCCATCTCACATAGAAACACAAACTAATTTGAATTAAGATGCCAGCTACATAGGAAAACAGAGGCATGTTTACCATGACCCTTAAAAAACAAGGTAGAAATTAGTGTAGATTTGAAAATGAAATCTGTTTTCAGCCTTTCTGAATGAAATAGTTCAGCTTTTAAATTAAAGAGTGAAACAGATCAATCAATTCTGCACAGCAAATGAGTGCATAGCAATTCAGGGGGGCAAAGACAACACAGTTGAAAATACTGAAAGAATCCTCATTTTGTTTCTGGGATATCTTTATTTAGATGTCCACTTTTATTTTCCTCAACAATAAAAAAAAAACACTTGCGTAATAACTGTGACTATCTTACATGTTTCACATTCATCTCTTTGGTGTACGGAAGGAAAAGATGGAACATTTATCTCTGCTCCAGCACTTATTAACAAAGAGGTTGTCCTGCACAGTGTCAGCATCACATAAACTTGCAAACTGGCAGTTGGTTCCCCTGCTTGCAATGAGTCCTACCTCCAAGGCAGCAGACCTCTTTCGCAACAGCTGTTCTATGTTCCTGGCTGCTCTGGCCACCAGCTCTTCTGCGTCATTTTGCTCTACAGAATAGAGATGCTTGTTTCTCAGAAAAATCTAGACAAGAAGACAAAGCAGACACCAAACAGAATACACAATCAGATATGGGAATTGTTTTTGTATTAGTCTTTTCATCAGATTCTTGAATTATGTATTATTATGCTTTAAAATGAAGAATTAAATAATAATAAAATTACTATTATTGTCTTAATGTTTTGTCACTGACAGTGCCTTCCTAAGCATTTGGTTTCCACACATTTTACCTGAGTGAGGCTCTTCCCAGCCGTGGCTGTGTCTGCCAAGGTGACGAGCTCCTTCTGCATTTGATCAACCCATTCCTTAATCCTATGGGACAAAGTGAAACGTTGAATCAATCTTGTTACTGAACGTTGCCAGTGTAGAAGAGACGTCAAAAGCATTTCAAGGCACAATCAAACTGTCATTCATTCCATCTTGTAATCATCATCCGGTAAAAAGAAAATAAACAGCAGCAAAAACATTCCTTCCTGCAGGTCAAGCAGTGCCATCCAATCTAGCACGAATGACCAGGAACAAGTACAAAGTCATTTGACAAAACACATGTCACTGGCTACCTACCATTGTATTTTCTATCAAGGAGTTCAAACATAATGTCAAATAAGCAGGCAAGTGTCAGCTATCAGGTAGAAGTTATGTGTGTAGACAGGTGAGAGATGGGATATAGTCAGGATCAACATGGCCCTCTGACTCTCAAAAGGCCTCAGCCCACTTTTAGCTTCCTGATAACAACAACATACATCATATGGAATTATATGTTTATTTTTTTTTTGTTTTGATCTGTTATAGTAATTTTGTCAAAATACAATATTCTCACTATACAGGTGCATCTCAAGTAAATCAAAATAAAAAGAAAACGATTATTTATGTTTTATTCCAATTATCAATTTAAAATGAGAAAGGGAATCAGACTGTTGCTTAATTGTTCAAAGTTCTCTTTTCAGATTAAATTAAATTCTGCATTTCATTTGGAAATCAAGGTCCCAGAGGCTGAAGAAAAAGAGGAGTTCCTCTAAAGTTGTTTGAGTTGGAGTGTGAAGCTTCCAGAGTTTTTAATGATTTAAGAAGTCATGTGATCTACCAGTGTTGGTCCACTGTTTTTGTATTAAGTCCAAAATTAGTGAAGCCCTCTACCTAGACATTTGGACTTCTACATGCTTCCCTGTGCTGACAAATGTAAGAATTAATTCATGCAATTGGACTTGCCATATGTTCTAACTGTCAAATACACCAATAATAATTCAATTTAATGATGATGGTATCACTCTACATAATTGCCCAGCAAAGTGGCCTGACACAAAAAAAGCATAGACAGTCTCTGGTGTTTCTTCAAGAGGAAGATGAAAAACACCAGACCTAACAACGCACACAAGTAGTAGGTCACTGTTAAAAAAACTTGGAATTCTCTAACCCCTCACCTGTGACGCAGATTGCTTCTATAGTCTACCATGCAACATAGATGCAGTAACTCATGTAAAAGGAGCCACAACCAAGTATTGGAGTGGTTGTACCGTACAGTGATAAGATAAGATAGACTTTATTGAGCTCACAGTGAAGAACTTCACTTGTCACATCGGCTCAATAATCAAAAGAAGGTGCCAATAAGAGGAAAAGGTGCATGGGGTATATACAGTGCGTCCACACATATACAGTGGATCGAGAAAAAAAGAAAAGAAAGAAAGCAGAGATTTAAGATGACTGTGATTTATATACATATGGATTTGACGTTGTACATTAATAGCTATAACAGCTGAAGTCTCTTATTTAACAGGATTATTGCACAGGTTATTGCACAGGGTATTAAATAGTAATTGCACATTAGTTATTGCACAAGTTATTGCAGTTCTATTGCAGCATTGTAAAGTCTGATGGCAGCAGGGATGAATGACCTGTGGAAACGCTCTTTTTTGCAAACAGGGTGTATAAGTCTTTCACTAAAGGAACTGCTCAGTTCCTCTACAGTCTGGTGCAGGGGGTGAAAGGTGTTGTCCATGATGGATGAAAGCTTGGACAACACCCTCCTCTCGGCCCTTCCTCCACCGAGTCCAGAGTGCAGCCCAGGACAGAAGTGGCCCTTCTCACCAGTTTATTCAGCCTCTTTCTGTCCCGCTCTGCGCTGCCTGGGGCCCAGCAGACGACAGCGTAGAGGAGGGCTGAGGCCACCACAGAGTCATAGAAGGTTTTAAGCAGGGGCCTCCTGACTCCAAAGGACCTCAGCCTCCTCAGGAGGTGGAGGCGGCTCTGGTCCTTCGTGTATAGGGCTTCGGTGTTATGAGTCCAGTCCAGTTTATTATCGACGTGAACACCCAGGTATTTGAAACTCTCCACAGTTTCTATGTCCTTCCCCTGGATATTCATGGGGGAGTGAGGTGGAGGTCTTCTCCTGAAGTCGATCACCATCTCCTTGGTCTTACTAGTGTTTAGACACAGTGGAGGCTGTTAATCTTGTTTTTAATCACCCACAAGATTAAATCGTAAAATTAATGAGAAGGAAACACTTATAATATGAAATTGATTTAATAAAATCACTTTTTTATGTAATGAATCTATGTAATACAGTACTTTCATACTTTGAATTGAATTAGAAAAAAACAAAATGGCTTTTCAATAATATTTTAATTAATTGCCTTTCACCTGCATGTATGCCATACAATAATCTGCCCACAATATACAACAGCTGCAATGGCAACATGTTCCTGTCCATGTTTGGCTACTTATTTATTGCATGACACTATGCATTTACATAATAGTTTTATTTATGAGCACACACACGAGAAAAGTGATCCCATGATGTAGAGAAAGACCGATCAATGGGTTTAGAGAATATATGCATGCATGTGATGGTGGAAATCCCAGCTACAAAAACTGCTGGTGTTGGAGTGCAATAATAAATATGCCAAAACTGTGTATATAGACTGTGACACAGTACAGCTAGGGAAAGTTGTAAGAGAGTGGAAAAAGAAGCTCAAAACGCTAGGAAATCTAAAGAAAGAGACAAAAAACGCACAGTGAATGCAGAAAAATTTAGACGAAGTACACTTAAGGAGAAAGATGAGATACTTTGCAAAGAAGTACTAGTGGGAATAATGTGATGTAACAAAGCTAAGTAGACAAATAATAAAAGTCAAGATATTTTGATATTTGACTTTCAAATTCTGAAATCCTGTGGGAGATGTAACATTACTCTAAGAATATTAAGCCCCAGCTCTAAAGGTAGTAAAATGGGAAAAATGCATAATTATATTTTGAACATTTGAAGGACTTTATTTTGACATACAGTTGGACGTCTTGTCCTGTTAATTAATTTTAAAGGAGCAATAAGAAAGAAATATACAGTAAAATTAACCAAATCATTCTCCTTTGTCTCCTTTGCACTAGTGGTGCACCAGTGGTTACCCCCAGTGGGTGCACCGACACCTGCATTTATAAACTACTAATTCTAAGTTATGAGAATACTTTCATTCTTGATGTGAGGTTATTAGACTTTGCCAGAATATTTATTTATAAAAGCAAAACTTGATTTCTGCTAATTAAAAACCAAATTAGTTACACACTGTCCCTTTAAAGGCCATCTTATGTTCAAACTTACAATAATCGATTATTTCTCACCCTTCACGCCTCTCTGGGGGCGTGAAGGGTGACAATATATAAGATGATTGAAGAAATTAGGCATATGATACCATTTTGCAATTATCTTGTAGCATTCCATGTTTTTCATATCACATTTAATTAGATACAATTATTTTTACCTGAAATCTGGATATAACATGGCTTAATTTAATCGCTTGCATATACAAAACATAGTATGTCTTAGTTCCGTTTATCCCTTTTACTTCTTATTGCATCTTGCTTTTCTTCACTTCGCTTCCTTCTCTGCTGAATTCTCCACTTGATCCTCTGACTCTTCCATCTTTGTCTCTCAATCCACTAACTGCAGGTGTTTTACTGGGCCTTGGGCCCCTAAGCTTTAAAAGCCTAAGGCACTGACAATTCCATCCTGAGTTATAGTTTATGTGTGTGTGTGTGTGTGTGTGTGTGTGTGTGTGTGTGTGTGTGTGTGTGTGTGTGTGTGTGTGCTTTCAGGGGCCCGGCATTCAGAGAGGAGGGCCTTTCCTCCTGAACTTAACTTTTGTAGAATCTACTATGCCTGGTGTAAATCTTCACATTAACCACTCCCAGGTGCTGTCAAATGGATGAGACAACGCAGGTTTTGGTGCAGTATGGTATGTGTTGATGCATTCTGCCACAAATCTAATATGCGTGGTATGGATTTTTGACAGCAGTTTTTTTTTTTCTATGTTTAATCAGTCAGATGTCATCTAATCTGTACTGCTGCTCTTCAGTTCTCTGTTTCTCATCTGTGGTCAAAATGGGGAACTACCTGAAAATGGCGAGACAACAATCATGAGAGTAAACTACATAGACTGCTTGGAACAATACCCATATCACAGAAGAATATCAATAAAATCTATAAACACAAATTTAAAGATTAATCACAAGAAACCAGGACCCAGTTTTCAATGATAAAGATATCATCAGTATGTAGAACATTTGTATCAATTAAAGTGTATCAAACTTCTCATAGTAAACTGTATCTCACCCCCATACCAGAGTCTTACTTTGTAAAATAAATAAGGTCATATATCCATGATAGTAAGCTAGAATGCAATACAATAGGATAACCCTTACTTTGTGTGGTGTCTGAACACAATAACAATCCCTCTACCGATTAGTCAGTTTGAATGGTAGCGGTCCATTCAGGTTGAGGCATAATAATTGTGCCTAAATCTGATCCTCTAACTTAGTAAGGACAGGGAGAGGGCAGCTTTTTTCTATCTGTAATCCAATGTTTACAAACCATGCAAACATGAAAAGAAAAAGAAAAACGCATAAAAAGAAAAATCTACAGTTGCCTAAACCATGATTTCTTAGATATTGTTCAAGGTTACAAAGCTTGGTTTACCTAGAGTGAACACGTGATACAATTCTTGCCCCTAACTTATGTTATGCAAAAACAGGACACTTTTTACATGCACCTGTTCAATACCTGTTAACACAAATAGTGACTCAGCCAAGTACATTACAGAAACTCAATGCATTTCGGCATCCAGACACG
Source organism: Fundulus diaphanus (assembly GCA_037039145.1). Classification (NCBI taxonomy): domain Eukaryota; kingdom Metazoa; phylum Chordata; class Actinopteri; order Cyprinodontiformes; family Fundulidae; genus Fundulus; species Fundulus diaphanus. Next base: position 22,810,122 of record CM073134.1, read on the forward strand.
GTGAAGACAACTTGCTGCAGTTCATATAGAGTAACTGAATTGTGAATAAAGCAGATTTAATTGACTTTGAAACATGACAGGGTTGTTGGTGCCAGACAGGGTCATCTGAGCATTTCTGAAACCGCTGATCTGCAGGGATTTTCACAGCGACCATCTGTCGGGTTTACAGAGAATGATCTGAAGAAGAGAAATGCCCAGTGAGCAGCAGTTGTGTGGACGAAACTGGCTTGCTGGAAGAGGTTAGAGGAGAATGGGCAAACTGGTTTGAGATAGACCAATAGATTACTCAATAACCACTCGAAACAACCATGGTACATGGAATAACATCTTTGAACATATATTCAAACCTGAAGCAGAAGGGCCAACAGAAAGTAAAGGAAACAGATTTTAATTCATATCACCTCACCAAATTAGGACTTTAACTGATTAGAAAATTTTTGCTTGATCAAATTAGTCTTGATATAGATCGATGCAATCAGATTGCATGGGTAAGAATGTGGTGTAAACAACAGAAAAGCATGGATCCATTCTACCCTGCACCAAGGGGTCAGGCTGACCGTTGTGATGTAATGATGTGACGATTTTATTTTTGCACAGATTTTCAGTTTAAGAAGATCTTAAAATGTGCAAAGATTTTATGATACTGTTTCTTTTATATATGCTGTAATGTAGTGTTTGAATTCCGAGTAAGAAATGTTTAAAGCATATTTAGGGTATTGAAATGGCAAATGCTAATGCTTAAACTTATTACTCTTTTTTTCAGTTGCAAATCTTGTTGCTTGAGGATGGACAAGCGTTTCAGGCATTCAAAGCCAGATTTAAATTTTAATACAAGACAGGAAATTTGATTGATAAATAAAATGCTAAGCACAAAAACAAAAAAAGTGCTGTTATTTAATGCTTGGACCTCCTTTGTACGGTGGCCCTGAGGTGCAACTCACTTCAGCAAATTGAAAGCACAATTACAAATTACAAAAGCACTACAACATTAACCAAAGCACTACAACATTAACGAAAGCATTACATCAACCAAAGTACTACAACATTAACGAAGCACAATTACAAATTACAAAAGCACTACAACATTACTACAGCTCGTTTTAATTTTGAACCGGAAGTTACTCTGATGTACTTTGTTTTAATGAGAAGCAAAGCAAGCGGGACTACCATAGACCAGGGATTCCCAAAGCGTGAGATGAAAACTGTAATGGTGGTTTGACAGTGTTTTTTCCCCACACCATAAAGACATGTATATAAACATTTCCTTTGTAAAAAATTTTAATCAAAAAATGCAAATTTAATAAATAAATAAAATCTATTTATTTTGAAAAGTCTTCTACGCTTCATTCCAAGATTAAGATATTTTCTTCTACGCATTGTGCTTCATATGCGCACCTAGCTTGTGTCCTCTGCTTCATTCATTCTCGCAAATATGCTCAATTGGCTGAAACCGGGGAAACTGAGGCAACAGACGAGAGAATTGCAAACGGATCTGGGAGAAATCAACAAGCGGGAATCAGAAATTTTCCAGCTCTCTCCTCGCTTCACGTCGTTTACGTCAGTAGAGGGAAAATTTAATTTGGGCCGAAAGTTTTATTTACAAGATTAAATTGAGTGACAAAATCTCTCTTTCGATTGCGCAGCGCCTACAACCAGCGCTGCTCATGGTGCTGTGACTCTGAACCTCTACCAGCACTGACGTGCGCGACACACCCACACCCCGCTGCAGCCTCCACTGCTGCTTCAGGGGAGATATTAGTGGTAGACTTGATTTCTTGACTATGCTCACGCACAGAGCTGCAATGCTTTTCATTGTGATTCAGGCAGGTGCAGTTCATTTTAAAGATGCGGCTTCAGCGCGTGTTCAGACGGTGATAAGGAAACCAGCAACCGGCGGTGGAGGCTGCGGGGAGCTGAGGTGTGTTTCCGTGGGCGTGTCTACCTGCTGAATGTAACCGCTGTAAAAGTTTTTATTTCTCTGATTAATAACATCTTTATGGAGCGCCCCGTTATGGTTACTTTGTGCTGCTCTACTAAAGTGTTCTCACTCGGTTGTCATTGGACACAAATCAAATTAAACTTCTTTGTGTTTGTGTTCAGCGGCATAAATTGTTAGTCAGACTCAGATTTGGAAGCAGTTACATGAAATAAATATAGTGAGAACACACAGAGGTAGATCATCAGAGATGGCTAATTTACCACCATCAAGACTCAAAATATTCAAACTGGCATTCTACTCTACTGGAGTGCAGGGTTTCCCCCACTGTATAACTTTTTATTGCTTTACTTGGGTTGTCAAAAAACAAAAAAAGGTTTTTACAACCCGTCTCTTTTGACATAGAAGGGTTGTCAAAATAATCAATGTTGCGATATAATCAGTACTAAAAAATGTATTATTCAAAGATACAGATTTAAATTTATATAAACTGACCTATTCACATCCACCCAAATTGTTGCACTTCTTCCCGTTCCCGGCAGGAGCGCACAGAGACTCCTGTCTCGTCCCTGCAGCCACACAACTGACCAAAGTATTGAGCTAAAGCTGGACGTTTTTAAGTCTGTTAAAATGTGGAGACCAGACAGAAGACAAAATGCAACTCCCATACGTTTTTCAGAGATACGTTCTCAGGCAGACACCACAAGAAAAATGAAATACTGAATGGTGCTACATGATAAGCGAGCATTAGCACCCCCGTTGAACTGCATAGTGCTGCACCACGCAACACTCCATTCTGCTGCAGTATCAAGAGAACAGAGGATCTACAGATTGAGTTTGGAAGCGATTGAGTTTGGAGTAGGGTCCCGTGAGTGGAATGCATTTTTGGTTTGTGGTGTCTTTCCTGGTTCTGTACGTTAGGTGAAAGATTTCCTTTTGGTTCTTCGAAGGAGTTGTCTGGGGAACTGCCTCTTGCTTAAGGCTTTGAACAGGATTTTGGTGGCTTGGTCCCTGCCTGCCCTGTTGGAGCAGATTATTTGGTACCATTAGAGTTGAGATTCTAGGATACCTTTAAAGGTAAGTTTTGGATGGAAGCTGGTTCCATGGAGGAGTGTGTGTGTCTGAAATAGAATTTCCTGTCCAGTTTCTCAGTGATGTGGAATTGTTCTAATCTGAATCACGCCAGATGGATTTTGTTCTGTAAAGCTCCACACATCCATCTGGGATTGCTCCATTGGAGATGTATTTCAAAAAGAGGAGCCTTATCAAAAATCCTTGGCCATCATCTTTATTGACATGCTACAAGCTCGTGCCAAACCCAGTCGGGAGAAGGGCGAAAACATTGTTTCCACTAACAAAAGCGTTCAAAGCTGTTATCTGGTGTTCTTTTAAATAATTAATATACTGTATGTTAGATTGGACAACACTGATCAAATAGTAGCATCAATGTCACAGCTTGCTTACTCACTGTGAGCTGCCATTGCTGTCTGAATTAAAACAGTCGCTTCTTTGATAAGTCACATCTACAAAAATCCCATCTGCCGATCCCGATTGGCTCATCCATTTTATGTGGTATTGAAATCCCTCCTAATGGCAGCAATTCTAGATGGATGTGTAGAACAGTGTGGAGTTCTGAGGAATGAAATCCACCTGGTGAGAGTCAGGTTAGAATTGTTTTACTTTGAATGTCATTGTATCCAGGAAGTTGACCTGTTTTAGGTAAATGTATTTGTTTGATTTTCATGGAAGGGTGGTGGCTGTCCAGGGTGTGGATGAAGGAGTATAGATCCTTCAAGCTATGGGTCCAGATACCTCAGATGTCATCCAAGAAGCGGCAGTAGGCTTCTGGTAGTTTCTGGCATTTCTGGAAGGCCTCCTATTCACATTTAGCCTAGTAAATATTAGCATAGGCTGGGGAAAACCTATTCCCATGGCAGTCCCCTTGATTTGAAGGAACCACTGATCATGAAATTGGAAGTCGTTGCACTGCAGGTTCAATTTGAGGAGTTCCAGGATCTCCCTGTCTGGCCTGGAGGGTTCTGGGTTGATTTTGAAAGCATTCCTGGATTGCTTCAAGTCCTCTGTGTGTTTCAATGTTGGTGCAGAGACACTCTACATCCATGGTGAATAGAATACTGTCCTATTTTACATTGCATGATGCTTCCGTCTCCAGGAAGTCTTAAGTGTCTTTAATGTAGCTGGGATGGTGGACAGCGGGTTCAAATAGTGATCAATTAGTAGCACTGAGCCATACCACTCGCTGCCATAGTCTGATACTATTGGTCTGCCTTTTGTGATGTGGTGAGGTTTAGTCCATTCTGCAGGGTCCTTGTGAATTTTGGGTAACACATAGGAATTTAATTTTTTTATTTTTTTTTGTTTGTTTGTTTTGTTCCTGTAACTGTTTGAAAAGGTTATTCACTAAGATCTGAGTTTCTGCATAAATAGGTGCTTCCAGAGGTTGGTAGTATTCTGTGTCATTGCGCTTGCACCTTGCTTCTCATGCATAGTCAGATTTGTCCATACTAACAATGGCTGAGCCTTTATCCCCTCCTTTCATGATTGTGGATTTGAGGTTGCAGAGCTCCTCCAGGGCTTGTACCTTCCCTGGTGTGAGATTTAGTGTTTTGGGGCCTAGGTCCATTTGGCCCTGTTTTATTAGTTTTAGAACTAAGGGATGTATTTTGTGCAACAGTGGTTCCCAATGGAAAGCTATTGTGAATGGTGCTGGTCCTGGGTCTTGGGTCTGGTATAAATAATGAGGCAAGTTTGAGCTTTCAGTGGTATTGTTGGAGGTCCATTTTGAGGGTTTCCCAGACATTTTCAGTAGGGCCGAGCTCAATTTGTGGCAGCGGCATCTGACACTGGCACTTCCTGTGGCATGCTGTGGCACTTTCACTGGCATGCTCTTGCCAAGAAGGTGCCACTGCTCTTCCTGTACTGCTGTTTCTGTTTTTAGGCAAACTGTTTGTTAGACTATACTGTTAGACTATAACTACTTCTAAATAATCATATTTTATTTGTATTATTTGCAATAAAAGCTGGCGGCTCATAGTGGCCCTTCTGGTGGAGGTAATAGTGGCACTTCCTGTGACACCTCCAGCAACTATTGGCACTTCCGGTGGCAGCGGGACTGGCACTTCTGGTGGTCGCGGCAGCTAATAGTGGCTCTTGTGGTGGCAGCAGCACTTTCACTGGCATGCGCCTACCAAGAAGATGTCACGGCTGTTGCTGCATTCCTGTTGCTGTGTGTGGGCAAATGATTTGTTATAGATGCCTGTTAGTCTATAACTACTTCCAAATAATCATGTTGTATTGATATTATTTCCAATAAAAGCTTGTGGAACTTTCGCCAGCCTTGTGGCAGCTGCAGTGACACGCAGCCGCCACAAGGTGTCACTAAGCCGGCAGGCCACCTGCCGCCCTTCTGTATATGGGAAAATGCTTTGATTTTGGGGTTATTTAATACCTATTATATATTTACTTTAAATTATTCATGTGTTAAATTCACATAATTTAACAAACATTTTCAAGCAACTTAATAGAAAAGTTATAAGGTTACTGTATGAGTGGTTTAACTTGTGATAAGAAAAACAAATGTGGTGATATAAAAACATCAACAGCCGTGACATCTTCTAGGTAGGCGCATGCCAGTGAAAGTGCTGCTGCCACCACAAGAGTCACTATTAGCTGCCGTGACCACCGGAAGTGCCAGTCCCGCTGCCACCAGAAGTGCCACTAGTTGCTGGAGGTGTCACAGGAAGTGCCATTAGTTGCTGGAGATGTCACATGAAGTGCCACTAGTTGCTGGAGGTGTCACAGGAAGTGCCACTAGTTGCTGGAGGTGTCACAGGAAGTGCCACTATTACCTCCACCAGAAGGGCCACTATGAGCCGCCAGCTTTTATAGCAAATAATACAAATAAAATATGATTATTTAGAAGTAGTTATAGTCTAACAGTATAGTCTAACAAACAGTTTGCCTAAAAACAGAAACAGCAGTACAGGAAGAGCAGTGGCACCTTCTTGGCAAGAGCATGCCAGTGAAAGTGCCACAGCATGCCACAGGAAGTGCCACAGCATGCCACAGGAAGTGCCGGTGTCAGATGCCGCTGCCACAAATTGAGCCTGCTGTCTCTCGACATTTCTCATTCTGGTTGCTGTTAGTACAAACGAGAAGCCCTTCTCTAAAAGTTGTCGGTGTGCTTTTTTTTAAGATTTAGAGTAGAGCACAAGTTCACAACTCCATTTTCAGTGCTTAGGTTAGGCTTTTTTAATAAATAAGGTTTCAATATATTAATCTGTTTTGTATTGCCGAGGGTTCCATGTAGCTAATTAGTTTAAAGAATTGAACCAGTGTTATAGGATGGCTTGGCCTTTATCTGGTGTCCAATGAATGTTATCCTGTGAAAGAAAGGGCTCCTGATCCTTGGGATGCTATGGCAGTCAAGAGACTGTGTCCTTTGGAGGAAGACAGCGTTGATCACCATCTTTATAATGCTGTTAGCAAGTGAACGGTGTGATCCACTGGATGTGCTCTCCGCCATTGTGTGCCTGGCAGTGGTATTTTATGGGCGGGGTGGGAGCTAAGCACTGAGTGGGAGCTTTTCACATGCACGCACATACGTGCATACACGCTGGCCCGGCTATGTAAACAAGAGACTTGACAACAACACAGAGAGATGGTATGCGACGTCATACCATAGTCTATCTAAAAAGATACATTTAGTTCTTCACAAAACTATGTTTTAGTTTTTTATATCTAAAATAATGACATTTTGCTCATTGCTCCTTTAATGATAGATGTGCCCATTTTATAAGCAAATGTTTATTGTCGTTTTTATTTAAGATACTTAAGTTATCTTTAGCATCTAGGATTTAGGTTACTACTAGTATTAGTTTTGCACTATTTCTAAGTTAATGTGAGCAGTTTAATCTATGCTTTTGCACAGATTATTTGACAAATATCCTAACTTGAACTTTCTTTTATCTTTTTACTTCATAGAACTATACACAAAGGAAGCGTAATGTGGACTAAACTGAGCAGAAGTTAATAAAACTACTACAAAACAATTGAAGCTTCATATATAACCGGATGTCTGCAGCTTTCCACTAAGAGTAACCAGCATTTGACATAATCTGACATATCATATTCGATTAGCTGTGTGTTCACAAAAATAAATATAGAAGTTAAATATATTTTACTGTTTTTTGTTTTTATGAATAATTTTATCAATAGGTGCCAATATTCATTATGGATGTAAAACCTACAGAAATTGTTGTCATGGTTTACGTTTTTTGTTTGTTTTACTTTGGCATTTGTGGACTTTTCTTATTTAGCCAGTCACCTTTCAGCCTTCAGCCACTATTCAATCAGCTCACCCTATTCTAGATCATCTCCACCTGTTACCACTAATTAAGTCTACTCAGCTCACCTGTGCACCAGCCTACATATACCCTCCTCAGCCAACTCATCACTGCCAGAACGTCTCTCTTAACCTAAATGGTAACCAGATCCTGTGTGCTTAGCCAGCAGGACTTTCCAGCTAAGTTGCCTGTGTCTGCGTGCTGCAGCCCTGCTTGTTTCTCAATGAGTCCCTGCCATGTGCTCTGCCATGCAATTGTGTTATGTTATGATATCCATATAGACCAAATTATTCCTTAGGTATGATTCTGACTTCTTGTTGAAAACGTGCCATAAAGAACGAAGGCAGCTCTGAAGGCAAAACAAGATCCAACATGGTATTACCAAGTTATTCAAGCATATTCTGTTAGAGCACTGTAGTAAGGGCATTGTTGTTTCTGCTCTTAGTTAATGTTTCTGATCTCCAATGTTTCTGTCTGTTTATCTTCAGATCATTTTGGTGCTTATTTTTCTGTTTTGATATTAAAATACTCAAATTGACAGAGCATGGTTATTGCTTCAATATTTGTTTTTGCCACAAGACTATAAAAAAATATATCCCCCCTGTGCTATGAAAAAACAACTTTGTTGTTGAATATGTATATTTCGATGTAATGTACAATTATTGTTTTATCCTCTTAGTGTTTTCTCAAATCACAGTGATTAAAATGTATCATCCCATATTTATATTTACTATCCACGTGCCTTAATAATTCTTGCTGTGAGCATGAGATAGACATTTCTTTTTAAAAGACAAACTTTTTATGTATATTTGTAGGCTCTATTTTTTTCTTAATGTGGTATATGATGCATTGCTTCATTTGTTATTTATAGTAATGGAAAGCTTCTGCAAATTAATGTACTATTTTGGTTGAATGTGTAAAAAATGTAAATACATGGATGATGTATCAATTGTGAATCCATCTTTAGAGTCCCAAACAACTTTGAAAGCACAATTTTATAAATGCTATGAAGTAATACCTTTTAGGTCTGGGGCATCTTTATAACTTATGACCTACGTTCAGTAACTTATGACTGATCACACATATAAATGCAACCATAACACAGTGATTTTGAAAGCTAATAACATGTAATGAAGTTGGTGTGGTTGAGCTGACATAGCAGCATTTTTTCTGCTCCGGTTGCTGAGCTTTGATTACTGCAGACTGTGGTACAATGCTGGATAATTAAACACACACATAAACACATCCATATGGCAACTGGGTCAGACATTGCCCTACATTGTTTTTACAAACACAGGGAGAGCAAATGAGTGCAAAAATTAGAATAGAAAAGACAGAGACACAATGCAAGACACAGGGAGACAGATGTGATACAGTCACTAGAACCAGGGGGAGTAATGTGCTGGCCTGTAGTGGGGATCTCAGTGGGCGGCTGTGTTAAACTACACTCTAATTACAGGTCATTAAAGAAGCACAGACAGAGGCTGTCCAGTCCAGACAGCAAAACAAAATGTGGCATAAAACACCAACTAATGCTCCAAAACAATCTTAGGTGCTATGGTCATACTCTGTCCATGCTAGCTACCCATATTTTATTAGTTTGTTCTTTATATAGAGACAAAAATGGCATGTTTGGATTTTATTCCATTGCTCTCCTCTTTCCCCTCAACAGTTATCATGTGGGATTTATGAATATAGCCATCACAGGTTATTGCTGTAAACCCCAAAACTTTCTTGTTTATTTTAAAATGATCTTTAAAATGATGCTCCAGATATGTAAGATAGTGTAAACAGTTTCCTCTCCAGAGCTGCTGCTAAAACAACTGGGCATAATAATTTCAACTTTACAAAATATCAGATTCCTACATTTGATAAAAAAGCAGCTGTCAAGCTGCTTGCCAATCCTTTACTGTTGAAAGAGAATAATTCAACAGAACGCATTTTTGAAGTTTGCTGAGTTTCTTTTTAATCATTGTGTCAATGTTTTAGCATACTTGTGAAAACTGCAGACTTCAAACTACATCATCTTCTTTTTTCCTATATTTCAACCATTCTTCATTTTCCATTCTCTCACATTTTTATACGCTGACTACAAAACAAACACATGAAGGACACATCCCTACTCCAACAACGCAAATTATCACCACTGACAAGAAAAGTGAATAACACTGATTATCTCTTTGACATGGCAAGAGTTAGGTGGGGAATAAGTTACAGCAAGTGAATGTCTTTTTATGAGGGCCAAGTGGTTTTGGCTTTTGGGGGGGGGGGATTACCTCTTTTAATATGACAATGGTGGTGTGGTCCAGTTCAACAGAAAAACTACTGTAGTGCAAATTCCTGAGCAAGTCAATGTTATTTCTCATGGAAACACGTCAATGTGTTGCATATGGAGCCACAGCGCTACCGACCAGTCAGTGTTGGACAAGCTGACAACTGTCACCCACCAGAAGCACCTAATGGGCACATGAGCATCAAAAGTGGACAATGGAAGAATCAAATAAGCTTGACTAGTTTGCTCCATCATTATTTCTTTTACATCACCTGAAAGGCAGGACACATGCATGACACTTAGATTGGGAACAAGTGTTTTGTCTCCAGTGAAACCTTAGTTCTTGTTATCTACAGTGTGTGGATGTTACCTTGACTCATACCACAAACCTAAGCATTATTGCAACGCATACACAACATGCACAACACAAGTAATCCCTTATGGCTAGTTGTCTGACTTGTAACCTTATGTAGCTGAATATCGGAATAACGGAAACTATCAAAACCATACATGAAGCAAAAATGCTTCAAGAATGGTTTCGGAAAAACAAAAATGAGTTTGAGGTTTTGACTTGGCTTTCACAATACCTTAGTTTCAATCCAAAAAGCATTTGCGGAATATGATGGACAAACAAGTCTGATCCATGGAGACAACACTTTAGAACTCACCAGACTTCAGATTTCAAGCTAATATCTGGGTGTCAGATACTAGCACGTGTTCAGTGGAGTCCATATCTCAACAGTTAATTGCTGTTTTTGCAGCAAAAGGGCAGACAACTTATTTTTTGTCTTTTGTTTGTGCAAGACTTTCAAAAGAAGAATCTCCACTACTACTTAAATTTGAAATAAAAGTAAATACTTTGCCATGCAAATAAGATAGATGTGAGAAGGAGTCAGGATAGTAAGATTCTCAAGTTATGACAATCTTAAGTAAAAATATCACAGTGTCACTGTGTTTGTTGTCCATCCAATACAGTTTCTGTTATTTTATTGCATGGATTTCTGGAAAACTTTGGAAGAAACACATGCTAATTTAGTATTTAGTGTTTTCAGGTGACCTTTCATATAGTGCCCAATGTTATACCTTCCAGTTGTTCTGCGAGTTACAGAGTACCACATAAATGACAAGCTGATATTAGCTGGTCGATTAGTCAGACTATCTGCTCCAGTGGAGTAGTTGGCTATTTAACAGATAAGTTGTGTATAGCCTGTAAACTGGTGCTTCAAAACAGTGTTACTTTAATCAGAATTATGAGTATCTGCCCTTAGTTTTCACACCATGACTGTCTGTGTCAGGACTGCAGTTGCATTTTTCTTTCTTGTAAATCAGGTGTGTCAAAGCCATTTTCAGCCAGCTTACTAGCAGTGTTCAGCAAGATGTTGTTGAAGTCGAGTGTGTCATTTTTCTTTTTTCCATACTGTCTGACATAACTTGACTCATTCCATCGCCTTCTCTGACATCACGTAAAGAAAATAATATTAATTAATTGCATTTTAGAAAGTTTCTATTTAGAAACTTTATGTACCTTGACACAAGTAACCAGCCCATCACAAGTGAAGAGCAACAACATCTGTGACTTAGAAAGAGTTCTGTTGATATGGTCAAATTTCCCATGGAAGTTGCAACTTTCTGGAAATGATAAACCATAGCTATATTTAGTCTGTCCTCGTTGATAGAAATATGAATACCAATGGTAAATAAAAGTGATAGGTAAAACTGTTGAACAAATGAAAATACTCCAGTCTGCTCAAGCCTTCAATTTTAAGAAATCCGTTTAAATAACTTCTGTAATTTCCGGCTTTGCTGTTTTAATCATATTACAGCAGAAAAGTGTGAAGCCTCACCCAAAATTCATGATGCTGTTCGCAAGAAGTCAAGCGTCTGATCCTAGTTAAATATTTCCTTATGATGATAAAGCTTTTTGTAGCCCAATTTTTTGAACAGGAAGTGTTGGTTTTCCTTTTGTGAATTACTATTCTGCAGCCTATGGGCTTTGATTCTTGCTGGATGTGTGTAACGAAAGCCTAATGGAAACACTGCTATTTGCATTTCTAAAGCACTTGGTATTAATCTGATACAATAGGAGCAAATAAGATCACTCCTTCTGATAATGAAAATTAGTAAATGGAGCATTTTTCTTTTCAATTTAAGATATTTAATGAAAGTCTTAAAACGGTTTAACAAGCCTAAAGGACACATAGCTCACTACAGACATGCAAGGACCTCCCTTAGTCATTTTTAAACACATCATTAGGCTGTAGGGTAGCGATTGTAACTCCTCTACAACTTCATTGAGGAGCTGTCACGGCTGAACTGGGCCAACGGGGACAATCTGCCGGTTTTGGTGACCAACATTTATCAACGTCAGGATGCGAGCAGACAGAGCTGAGATGAAATACTTTCTGCCATCAATGTGTCTCTCTAAAGATGACCGTCGGCGCAGGAATGAACCGACCAGCTGGACACCGGTCCCCACTCTCACGCCCACGCAGTCAGAGTGGCTCTTTGTAAAAAAAAAAAAAAAAAAACAAATCGCAACCCTTACACGTACTGAAATGTGCAGCTAAAACAATGAGCGCTTGGAACAAGCAGCCTGGCAAACCATTAGAGCTCGGATTACACTGGGCTACTTACATGAGCTGTGTTGGGAACTGGGATGCCAAGCAGCCCTCCTGCCACAACAGGAGCAGGAACATCCAGGTTCTTACCCTGCAGGTATCCATTGCAAAAGGGGAGAGAGAGAGAGAAAAACGAGGGGGAAATTCCCCGATGTGCGTCAGTATCCAATCTGCTTTGCTTTCCCGTCGCCGCAGATGAATGGAGAAACGTGCGCAAGCGGCGCTGCCTGTTCCTCCCTCCCAGATTAACAAACCCTGACACCTTTAATCTGATCACTCGACCATCCTGCGCTCTAACAGGTACCTGAGCCGAAGATCTCAGACTGTCTCTGCCTCACCCTCCCTCCTCCCTACTGTTCGGTGAGAGGAGAGAGAAATAAAACAAATCTCACGCGTTTCCCGTATTTAACCCCATGCATTTTAATATTTCCTTCCTTTCCCCCCAAAAAAACTAACTAAACTGTATAATATTTTACAAGGAAACGTTTGAACGTTTTACTTTCGCATATTTTTACCTCGCTCTCCTAGTGTGTGCTACAGTATCCCGTCCGTATTGGGCAAACAAATATATATATTTTTTCCTTACTTTAATTCTGTGTGAAGAAACACTTGACTACCACCCACACTGGCAAACGCATTCCGACTAGCTACAGATTCAGGGTTTTGGTTTTTCAAACGCCGTGCAACACATCAGCATCTGCAACTGGCAGAGACAGATGAGACTTTACGGTGGTTTATTGCAAACCCGTTAGTAGGCAAACACGACAATGAGAGCCATTGTGTATTGATTTAACACATTTAGTGAAAAGGTTTATGAGAAAAACACAATAACAGTTTAGTGAGTCTCAGTGTCATCCATCATAACTGTTGTGGGGAATTAGATTTGTACTATTTGCTTAAAATTCTCGCTCTTCCTTTTGTGCAGCTGAGAAGAAGAAAGTTTGCATTGTAAATCTAAACGCTGACAATAGTTCAGGGAATACAAATATGTTTTATTCGGAGCAAGTTTGCTCCGTGTGTGTTGTTGTCGGTGCATGCCCATGGGTTTATGTGTCTGATTCAGACCTGGAGGGAGGGCAGGGCAGCAGAGGCAAGTTGCTTGGGGATTTGGTTATCAATCGTTGCTTGGCAACCACACACCATCCTCTCATGGCCTCTCACCCCACCCACCCCCCTCCCTCTCCTCCCTATTCTTGCTTTGTCTCTCCCTTGCCACCCATCCACTGCTCCAACTACACACTAAAGCATTACTGTTACCCTTCTCAGTTACTTCCCAGTTCTAATCCTCTCCATCCTGATCGCATCACCTGCTGAACATCTTCCCTCACATCAGAGAGAGAAGGATGCAGGTGTTGATGGAATGGGGAGAAATAAATGAATCGCGAGAACTGGAGAGGAACAAGCTGAAATCGGAAGGAACAGACTGGAAAGGACGGAGCAGAGGATTCCTCTTCAGACGTCCTTCTATACTTATTACTTTTTAATAAGTTAACCTTACAACCAACAACCCTCACAAGAAAATTTTACTTTGTAGTCACCACAGTACAGTAAAGGAAGTGTCTTGATCCAATCGACTGGGTTTCTTGCAATAGAAAAATATTTACCTATTGGAATGATAAAACTAACCAGACTGCATTGTTTCGATCGATTTGCAGAATGTATGATTTTCTCCTCTCTTATAAAGTGCCTATACACACACACACACACACACACACACACATATATATATATATATGTGTGTGTGTGTGTGTGTTAATTAGAGCTAAATAAATACACTGAAATGAATGAATTGAATTGCCAGACCCTGTTCTACCATTATAGAGGTGTGAGACAGAGCCCAGAAGACATTGTCTCCATGTCTAAATACTGTATTAGCCCTGTGAATTCTTAGTGCCTTCACAGACACTAACTAAAATGTCAATCGGGCAGCTTCAGCTGATCCCAAACAATACTGCCCACGTCCTCACTAAAACTAAGAAAGTAGAGCACATCACTACAGATCTGAAGTCCTTATAATGATTACCCACATATCAGAGAATATAATTTAAAATATTTCTGTTAGTTTATAAATTACTAAATGGCATAGCATGAAATATATATTAGGGATCATTGTGTTAGCCAATTCCTTATCACTCTGTTCTACAGGTACAAGTTTATTCTGCATCCCCAGAAACTGAGAAGCAGCATTCAGGTTTCATGTTTCACTAATCTTGAACAATCTTCCAGATAACTGCAGAAAAGCGGAACCTTTTCTGCAGTTATCTTTTAAATCAAGGTTAAACCCCCATTTGTTTGGAGTTACCTTTTTGCTTTTATTAAAACTATTAACTGAAATATCATTAATTTCACTTTGTAGTACAACTTCTCTTTACTTTACTTTATTATATGGTACTACAATGTACTTATGTTTTCATCAAAAGACTTTGAAGTGTCTTGTTGCTGAAATTTACTTTACAAATAAACTGGCCTAACCTATTACATGACTGACATAATATAGCACATTTCACACAATTTAACTAAATCTCTGTAAAATCAGGTTGTACTAAACTCAGATGCCTAATACTCAATAATATCTAAATCTAAAACCAGTATAAAGATACAGTAGGAATGTTACATTTGACACCTTCTCTAAGTTGTGAGCTCAGATTAATTTATGCTTGCCTTAAAAAAAGAGCAACTGTAACAGATTGCCAATGATGATTTGATAAAGTACATGCTAAAAAGTCATTACTATTTCATGAGATTGCTTGAGGTGTTTACTGTCTGCTCATTTTTCATATAAAATGCTGCCACCTGGAGGTAATTCTTGCTTTTACAAGCATAAAACGTCCAGATTGGAATTCATCTCACATGTATGGTAAGTGATCAAAATTGAAAGTTTACAGTATACAAATACTATACACTATATGAGAGAGAGGCATATATTTGATTTCATCCCATTCCATATGTTTCTGAGATTCAATCCATTATCATGAAGTCATGAGTGTTTCAGCTCTTTAAAAGTTAATTCTGTCTTCCTCAGGTGGTGTCTTCGTGTCAGAGATCCTCTGGGAAAGTTCCAGTCCATAGGCTTTCCAGAGGTATTTTCTTTAGTTTCTTAGACTTTTTCTTAAAATGCTTCTTCAACCCTTTTTGACAATATGTCAAGGTCCAAAAAAATCCTGACTTAATGCTGTAAGCATAACGGAAAAGTGTGCAATTTACCAAGTGTTTTTTTTTTTAGATAGGACCACGAATGCATTTCAATATATTAGAATTTCATTTAAAAAATATTTTGTTTCAGTAACTCGATTCAAACAAATCAGACTCCTATTCTATTGCTTTGTTTGATACAGAGTGAAATATGTCCAGCATTTATTTCTGTTATGGTGACATTGATAGTATACAGCTAATGGAAACCACATTTCTTCCCTGTAATTTAGATATATCTTAGGAGAAATACGAAAACATAATCATGGATATGTCAGATTTCTGAAAGAATATGTCCATGTGCTGTACAGTATTTGGACTCATCACTTGGTCTGGAATTGTTTTACATAAATCACTGCATCAGTGCAGTGTAGCATGGATGTGATCAATCTGTGGCACTGTTCATGGGTTAAGGAAGCACACATTTTTGTAATAGCAGCCTTTAGCTCATTTAAAATGTGTAGGTCAGGCAAGTTGGCTTTAAACCAAGTTTTGGTACTTTTGGCACTAACGGAAAGTGCGAAATTCTCTTGGAAAAGGAAGTAGTTGTTTACATAAATAGAGAGAAGTTTCAACTTGCCTCTAGATGGCTGTACTCACTCTGGACCTATGAAGGCACAGTGGAACAGCACAAGCAGATAACATGGCTTCCCAAATCCTCCTTGACTGTAGAAACTTTACAGCAGACCTCAACTTGGATTATGTGCCCCTCCAATCTTCCACCAGAATCTAGCACAATCATTTTCAAATTAAATGGAAAATTTAGTTTAATCTGAAATTTGACTTTGCACCACTAAGTCTAGTTGAGTCCCATTTTCTCCCTATTCAAGGAAAGAAGATATTGGTCTTGTCTCTTGGTCAATAGTGGCTTAACGCAAGAATTGGAGTGGTTGTATCATGTCCTGAATACACTAAACCCAGCCAAATGTTTAGACCTAGTGAATTTCCCACAAACTCCTGAAAGTGCTTTGCTTTACAATGTTTTCATGGCAGCAGAGTTGGTTGTGCACCTTTGTCTTTCACACTATTCCATTCCACGAAACCTTTCATTTAAATATGAGGAGCGTTTTTTTTTCCTTGCATACCGTCCATGTGTAGAGGGTCAATGACTGTCTGCAGGACAAATGTCAAGTCAGATGCTTCTCCATGATTGAGTAAGCCACAACATTTCTGAATTAAAAAGCCTTTCTTTAATGGTCTTATGCAGTGTTGCATTTTGTGTTATTATAAACTTAAAGCCAAAAGAAAGGGAAATTCACAGAAATACAGACTTCAAATGTATCCTTCGCCTGTGCATTGAATTTATATAGAGTCATATTCAATAAATTAGAATGTGTTTCTAAGAGGCTTCTTTGTCAGATTAAAAGTACCTTTTTAGAAAAACAATCTTTAAGACAATATTAAACATACTTTTCTCTAAGCCCCCATTTCTGCAAAGTAAGTGTAGCTTTTTTATTGGTCTGATGCAATATTCTAATCTTAACTGCTGTGTTTTTTATTAGCGGAAGGTGGAAAACAATCATAGTTAACAGAAATACAGGCTATAAAATACCATTAGTCTCTGTTAATCAATACACTGTGTTTCACTTTGTGATCTGAGTTACTGAATTAAATTAACCTTTCAATAATATTCTGATTTATGGAATATGGCTATAATAGACGAGTTCAGTTTTATAACTGAATTATTTTCTTGATGATATTTTGTTTGTGGATTTCAGCTCTGCCTTCAGCACAATCATCCCAGCTCTGCTTCAGGAGAAGCTCTCCCAGCTGAATGTGCCGGACTCCACCTGCAGGTGGATCACAGACTTCCTGTCTGACAGGAAGCAGCACGTGAAGCTGGGAAAACATGTCTCCGACTCACAGCTCATCAGCACTGGTTCCCCCCAGGGCTGTGTTCTTTCTCCTCTGCTCTTCTCCCTGTACACCAACAGCTGCAGCTACAGTCACCAGTCTGTCAAGCTCCTGAAGTTCGCGGACGACACCACTCTCGTCGGACTTATCTCTGATGGTGACGAGTCCGCCTACAGGTGGGAGGCTGACCATCTGGTGACCTGGTGCAGGGAGAACAACCTGGAGCTCAACACTGTAAAAACAGTGGAGATGGTTGTGGACTTCAGGAAGAACTCAGCCCCAGCTATCCCCATCACCCTCTGTGACTCCGCCATTGACACCGTGGAGTCTTTCCGCTTCCTGGGAACTATCATCTCCCAGGACCTAAAGTGGGAGCTGAACATCAACTCCCTCACCAAGAAAGCCCAGCAGAGGATGTACTTCCTGCGGCAGCTTAAAAAATTCAACCTGCCAAGGACAATGGTGGTGCAGTTCTACTCCTCCATCATTGAGTCCATCCTCACCTCCTCCATCACCATCTGGTATGCTGGTGCCACCGCTAAGGACAAGAGCAGACTGCAGCGTGTCATCCGGTCTGCAGAGAAGGTGATTGGCTGCAATCTTCCATCTCTCCAGGACCTGTACGCCTCCAGGACTCTGAGGCGTGCAGGGAAGATTGTGGCTGATCCCTCACACCCCAGTCACAGGCTATTTCAGACACTTCCCTCTGGCAGGAGGCTGCGGTCCATCAGGACCAAAACCTCACGCCACAAGAACAGTTTTTTCCCATCTGCTACCAGCCTTATCAACAAGGCCAAGAGCCGCCCGTGACACTGGACACTGCCTCTCTCCCCCGTTCAGGACTTACAAGCTTCTGCGTTACATTAACGCACAGTCTACTGTGTGTATATAGCTTATGTATATATATCTATTTTACTTTATTTTATTTTGTCTGTACCATCAACACCAAGTCAAATTCCTTGTAAGTGCAAACCTACTTGGCAATAAACTTGATTCTGATTCTGATATTCTAATTTACCAAGATGCAAATATAAATGATAATAAAAAGTGGAATCCACAAAAAAGACGCATTGTTAGGTTCCTAATCCATTTTAAGAAATCCCCACCAACCTGTCTTTTTAAAACTGTTATACTTACTGTTAAAACTAAAACTGTTATACTTAATGTGTGCTGCTGCTGCTATTAATAGAGACAACTATTATCTTAAAGAATATTAAACAGTCTGTCCAAATTGTTTTACTTAAAGATGCCTGACCCTCATAATAAAATATACTTTAAAACCAAAGACAAGGGGTTTGGGGTGGCTCGTGCGGGCCGTCTGGCCAGGGTCCCCCCCCTCTTATTTTATTATTATTATTATTGTTATTATTATTATTATTATTATTATTAATATTTATTTATTTATTTTTTTGGGGGGGGGGGGGAAGCCAGTAGGCTTGGTGGGTGGGCTGGGGGTGGTTGAGGTGTTGGTCCTGGTGGGTGGTTGGCTGGCGGGCCCTGCGGCCTCTCCCTGGCCCCCGGGCTACGGTGGTGCCGCTGGCGAGGCCCCCTTCTCTGCGTGGGGTGTTCAGGGAGCGGGGGTGCCTATTGGAGTCAGTAGGGGAGCTGGCTCCCTGGGATAGCTTCCCAGTCGTTTGCTCCCCATCCCCGGACTCCTCCCTCTGCCTGC
This sequence comes from Fundulus diaphanus, assembly GCA_037039145.1. Lineage (NCBI taxonomy): Eukaryota > Metazoa > Chordata > Actinopteri > Cyprinodontiformes > Fundulidae > Fundulus > Fundulus diaphanus. Next base: position 22,829,026 of record CM073134.1, read on the forward strand.
TCCATCACGCCTCCACACATGTAGGTCCTGGGGGAGGGGGCGTTACTGGAGGTTGCCACTTTCTGGTGACGCCCCTCTCCCCAATTTTATCATGCATCTTAGACACCTTCACTTCAAACATTTTCACATCGCACACTCATGGGGGGAAGATGTCTGGGGGGGGGCTTATGTTGTGTGAGCCTCACCTCGGACGGCTCCCTTCACCTCCTCTCCCACTTAGACATTGAGGGTTCTGGGCAGTCGCCCGGAGGGGGTGCGCTGGCAACAGCTTCCTTCCGGAAGGGGGGTGGGCTGTGCCGTGCATCCCCTTCGGCGCTCCCAGTTTTTAAACGCACTTGAGAACAACATGCAACAACACAACATCTGAGCGGGCGTAGGGATGATCGGGGTCTTCTGCACACCCCCGTTCTCCGATGGCGGTAAGGAGTCTGGGGCCTGGAGGAGGTGCGGGCCACTGTGTCCGGGGTCTTGGCGGGGGGCTGCGGTGCGTAGTCAGCGGCTTGCCAGGTCTGGGGCTGATGCCTCCGCTCCCCCCAGGAGGGGCGGGGGGCAGGGATGGCAAGGGTAAGGGGGGGGAGGGAGGGGGTTTATTAGGTATTTAAGGGGTGAGGGGGGCTCTGGCTGGGTGGCTCGTGCGGGTCGTGTTGGCCCGCCCTCTTTGGGGGGCCCGGTCCGGGGGGCGTCTGGTCCCGGGCCGGGGGTCGGGCACAAGCAGTCGTATAGTCGATTTGGGGTGTTATGTGGGAATGTGTGTACAGTGTCTTTTTTTTTTTTAAATTTTTTTTTTAATCTGTGTGTGGTGAGTGGGGCACAAGGGAGGGATGGTGTGAATGAGTTTTCCTTTTTTTTTTTTTTTTCCAGGTATGGGTGTGGTCCGCTCCCTCTCCCAAAAACATCTCAAGTCTCCGCTAGGTGCGGAGCCCATCCCCCCACGTCCTGCCCTCCTCCACTTCGTTGGCAGGCGCCTTGGCCTTCTGGCGCATTGGTCGGCTTCGGGTTTGAGGCGGGTTCCCGGGCGTGCGCCGGCCCACTCCCGGCGGCCTCTTCGCGGGGCCTGGCCCCCCGGGGGGCGGCCGGGGCCCCCGTCGCGGGGGCGGGGCGCCCCTGGGGCCTCTGGCCCCCGGGGCCCATGGCCGGGACCACTCCAGCAGGGCTGGCTGCCGGCGTAGCCCACGGGCTCGTCCCCGCGGCTCTTGAGGGCGTCGGCATTGCGGTGGCTGGGGGAATTCCTCGGGGTCGTCTCTGCTCCTTCCTTGGGGGGGGGGGGTTGCAGATATCCTGTGTCGGCCCCTCCTGGGCGACCTGCTTTAGGGGCCCCTTTGGGAGTCCGGGGTTATGGGTGCCCTGACTCCTGCCTCTGTGCTCGGGGAGGGCGGGCCTTTGGTTCTCCACAACCACTATCAATATATTTCCTTTTGGAAAATTTTCACCTAAACTAGTGCACTCTCACAAACTCCCACAGGTGCTGGGTCCCAGGTATTAAGTGTTCACTTATATACAGTAATCTTATAATTTATTTATTTATTTATTTATGTTCTTTCACTTTCTTTTTTCAAGTATCACATTACACATGTCAGCTTACATAATAATATATATGATTTAGCAATGGCATCTAGGTGTTATTCGATTGTATTTGTTGCTTTATGTCTGTTGGTTGTGCTGTTCTTTTTGCATCTCTCTTTCCAGGTGACGGAGCAGACGGAGAAGGTTTTATCATTCTCTCCCTTTTATCTCCTCTTTCTTTCACCTCTACTCTTTTTTTTTCTTTTCTTTCTCTTTCACTTCTTGTTCTTCCTCTACTCTCCCATTGTCATGTCCATATAATTTGAAATTCTCCTTGCAGGAATCACAATAAAGTTATTTACAAGCATAAATCAAGTGGAGCACTATGGCGAAAGCTGTTCGCTCCACTTGTAAAACTAAAATCTGTCGAGCTCTATCTGGCATTGAGACATCAATTCCTATTGCCACATTGCTAGACAGGACACTGGGAAAAAAAAAAAAAAAAACAAAGACAAAAAATAAAAATGTCACACTATTCATTTGCAATATAGCTCTTAATATTTATTCTTTTGATTCAAGGGAAATGTTTTTTTTTTCAGCACAATTTGCATATCTCAACACACCCCGTGTACAACCACAAAACCATAACATTATATGCTTTGTTTTTACACTGAGTGAAAAACAAGACAATTTTACAAGCATATCTCTATACACTCAGCATACAGATAGATCTATACATATTTTCTTTCTTTTTTAAAACATAATCAGTGGGCAAAATATACAGACAAACCATCAACAAAACATGCAACATCCAAAACAAAAGGTTTGAGACAACTACTTAAATTGAACATATTCCCACCTTATCAGTTGTTTCTGCAGGTTAGAGGATATAATCTCACTTATAATCATCAGTGCAACAGCACATGTTTTGATAAATTCTCAGCTCCCCTTATAGAACTCTAGTCACCCATTGCTGTGTAATTACCAGCGTTCTGTGATTCGGATTTATCTTTTTTATTACTTATTTTACACTCACATGCTCAAACCTCGGACATATAAACATTCAGTCATTGTAGAAAATAAACACCTCATGTACACATGTCAAACAACTTGAGCACATTCACGCCCCTCAGGACACAACAAATGAATGGGTTCACAAATACAGGCAACGGTTGATCTGAACAAACGGCATTTAGAACTAAGTCTAATGAAACACGAGCGGTTTGACAGTCATGACTGGGCAATAAGACGGCTTACTGCACTGTGTACACAGACTGTTCAGTACACTATGAGCATGGAGTAGTGGATTTCACTGAAAATTGTGCATCCCTTTTGGGGAACCCCTACGTGTTAAGTATGTTTATCTTTTGCCACATAGATACAAAAATGTACACCACAATACTTCCTGCCACCACATACACTGTGACTCATAAAATTCTTAGTGCAGAGACACAAACCATGTAATTTGGAATGTCCCGACAGTTAAAACGAGACAGGAAAAGAAACATTGTAATAAAGTGCACAAGCTCCATGTAGATGCTAACAGTGGTTAACATCAATATATACTAAAATAAGTACAAAATAAAGATATTTAATATTTTTCTCTCACCAAATGTACAAATCATAATTACTTTTCTACAAGACGTTTTATGACAATATGTTCAGAGAATTTAACATAAATGCATTCGAACACATGTTGCATAGAATTACCTTAATAAAAGAACTGATGGGTCTGGGAAAAATAAATTAAAAAAGAGAAATAAATGTTGGAATATATTTAAATACATAAATACGTAAATAAATAATTGGATGGCACAACTAATATTTTACAATTTTAAGTATGGTACCTTCGGGATTGTAATTTAGTGTATGAGTGACATCTTGCTCTTTGTGTGTTTGTTGATTAAAAGTTGTCCCAGCCCTGTTTTACAATTAGACACACTTGACAGCAGTTCTCTTGGATAATTCTCTTTTCTTTTTTTTGTCATCTTTTCTGATTTTGTTGATGTGGTCGCACGATGTTAAAAGATGAACAAGAACGTACATACAAGAGTCCCCTGCATACACATGAGAATTGAGACTTGGCCTCATGTGTTCCTCTGACCCTTATCATGCCTGAGAAAATATTTTGATCACAGGCAGTGAAAGATGCTGGTCCACTGTGTTTAACAGGAGTCACTGAGACAAAACATTTTAGTCTTTTACAAGCACAGCCAGAGACAAAGAGGAGCATTTGACTTTTTTGATCTACATTTTGAAATTATTTGCAGGTAAAACCAAAATAAAAGGGCTTTGCTAACACAGAGACATCAGAGCAGTCACACAGAGCTTTTATGGTTTTGACACAACTTCTATGAATTACATTTTCATAGCAACAGAGTGATAACATGATGGGAGTTACAGAGAGGAAAAACTACTGCAACCTAAAAGTAAAATGTTGCACAAATGACATAGATGTGTAAACGTCTGTCATTCTGAACAGTTGTAACATTTGTTACATTCAACACAGCATGTGCAAGATGCTGTTCGTTCTTCTGGTAAGTCTACCCCTAAATATGATGCTTGTGTTATAGTAATCTGTTCGCTGATGTTGACTCAACCCATGATCACAGGCCTGTTCAACACAGAGGTGCATCAGTGTGATAATATGGCCAACCTTCAGCTCACATAGGTCCGCATTTACCTAAAAGTTATAAAGACTGCTTATACATTAGATTACTGGATTGTCAGTGCACCACCCACTGCCTCAACCTGGAACATTTGTCGATATTACCATATATATATTCTGGTGACAAGAGAACAACTCTTATACTCTATGTTGTATTTAGTTATATTCTGCATATGCTAATTTTAAGGTTTTATATATATATCACACTGTACAATTATTTGATATGCTCTGTAATCTGCATGTGGGATAACCAAAATGTTAGAAGTCCTGTACATTTAATCTTTATCCCACTGCAAAAGTTCAACAGTCTGATTTTTTTTTCCTGCGTTGACATAAATTGGAAGTTCTGTCATACAAAAATCATGGCATCATATGCATTCCTTTATCTTTAAATACATCAACACCACTGATGTCTGCAAACTCTCATAAGAATTACATACATTTTTTGTTATTATAATTTTAAAATCTTTTCCTCGGTTAGTTGGTTAATTTCTCCCGTGCAATATCAAAATTATAATTGTGGATCATACAATGGAACTATGTCATAAAAATATAACTGTCCTAAAGTCATATTGCAGTGGAATATCAGTCAGCAACTGTCTTTGCATGTTTGCATCCAACCAAAGTCTATAGAGAACTGACATAAAAAGAGGGAAACGTGCGCTGGCAGTGTTTGACTGACAAGACATGCAATGTTATCTGCACATAGTTCCCTTCATCTAATGATCTATGAACTCAATATATGATTTTAATGTATATTTCTGTTATCTTACTTTTTTGTCTTCTTTTTCCCCTTTATACTCTAATGTATCTCTCGGTTTATCTTTTGCATCTCATTGGGTGGCACTCAAGGGTTTGTCAAGTTGGAGCTCACGAACAGTTTGTGCCAGCTGACCACTCTCTTCCTCATGTCCACCTTGTCAAGCCAGATATAGGCTTCCCCTATCAAGGTCTTCTTCAGAAACTTCCCTCCGTTGGACACCAAGAAAAGCTAAAATCAAACAAAATAAATAATTTTTAATTTTTTTGTGCACAACAAAGTTGCATTCAGTCAGATACATTGATAGATGTATACGTGTTCTGGGAAATAATTTTCATGTACCGGTAAATTAACATGATGAGTGTTTCTGGGTAACAAGACAACTAAACTATTATTCTTTAAACTATCATTTATTTTCTTGACCATGTTAACACTGATTTGAAAAAAGACAGATGGAAAATCTAGACATATCTTGTAGAAACTAAAAGAACCTCAAGTTGCTCACAAAAACGAATAAGATTTTTCCTCCCATGTCTATGTCTAAGATTTTACGGTTTAACTGTGCTGACCTGAATAGAATGTCCTGTTGGGTTGAGGGGAAACCTGAAGGTCTCATTAAAGGAAGGCTCCCGGTCATGTCGACAAACTCTGGTCTTTTTCTTGATGATCCTCTTCTGAGTGGCTACATTCACCACATACAACTTGACATACAGGTCTGGAGGCCAGTTAAAAATGTGTTAATACAATGTGTTTATTACCTGTTCCATGTAATAAGATGTTATACACCATAACAAAACATAATCTACTGTAATGTAAAAAACATAACAAAACAGCACAGTGTGGCATAGTGTAGGCTTGCGCAACATAGTGTCACATAATGTAAAATAACACAATGTAACAAAGCACAGGACAACATATGTAGAATTTCTAAGAAATTAAAATTATGTTATATTCTGAAAATAACATGACAAACATAAACATGGCTTAACATAACTTAATGTTCCTAAGCAGAATGCAAAGCAACATAAAACTTTACAGTATGTAGTTCAACTTAAAAAAAATATAAGATAAAACTAAAAATAGCATGATGCAACACTGTAACTTAATGCAGTGTAACACAACAAAATATTAAGTAATATAAGGTGAACTCTCACCACTTAACATATGAACCATGCACCTAAATATATACATACATAGATTTACACATTGAAACATACACACATGCTAACATAGTTATGTGCATTTTTACATTCTGTCATAGATACCTAAAGTTCCTTGCAAAACCTTTTTCAAACTTTTCTGATTTATCCAAGTTTCAGACAAATTTCAATAAATTTGATTGGGATTTGATGTTAATGACCAACGCAAAGTAGTCATAATTGTGCTGTCAATGGTACCAGATTCAAGTTTTATAAGTTATGCTCAAAGAAAACATGCAAGGTGCACGGTGTATTCATTTTCAATACTCAAGTAGTTTACTTGTGTGACATGTCTCCACTAGCTTTGCATTTCTAGAGACAAAAACATTTGCCCAATCTTCTGTGCAAAGCAGTCAGATTGGTCCAAGAGCTTTTGTACTCAGTTTTTAAGTGTTTCGGATTCTCAGTGGGATTTAGGTCTGATTTTGAGCACGGCCATTCAAATCTGTGAATATGCTTTGAGCTAAGCTATTCCATTGCAGCTCTGGCTGAATTGGGGATGAGTAATATTAGCCTTCCACCATATATAATGTTTTGCATGTAGGCCAAATAGTATCTTCTTGAACATGTTTGCTGTATCTTCTACATGGCATGTGGCAAACTGCAAATGGGACTTTCAACAATAGCTTACATTTTATCACTCTTTCATAAAGGTCAATTTCGTTGGAGCACAAATAATAATAATAATAATAATAATAATAATAATAATAATAATAATAATAATAATAATACATTTAATTTATACTGCACTTTCCATCAAAAGATCTCCAAGTGCTACAGGTAAAAAAAGAAAAAAGCATAAAAAAATTAAAAAAGCTATTTTAGAAGAGAGAAAAAAAAAACATCTAAAGGGGACCAAAAGCTTTGCTAAAAAGAAATGTTTTAAGGCCTTTTTTAAAACCCTCAGTGGATTGACAAGCTGTTGTGACAAGCTGTTGATAACCATCCTATCAACAGCTTGTCACACCAGAGGTTTGAATGTCTGCACCTCCTCCAGAGTAACCTAAGCCTTCTTTAAACGTCTTCACCTTATCTCCGACTGGCCTGGTGTAGCTTGGAATTCATAGTATTCCTTACACCTGACAATTATGTAGTACATTTGACTGATTTATCAGCCAAGTTCTACAAGAATACCCTGACATTTGAGGATTCAAGATGAAAACAAATCTGAAAAAGGCATATTCACTTTTACAAGGCTCTGTAGATACATACAAACAATCACGGATCCATACAGATGCATACATGCAATCTTTTAGGTGGCCTACAGAAATATAAAACTTTTTCCAACCTGGCAGGTGGTCCGGGCTTTTGAACTTATAAGTAATATTTCTGCACTGAAGGATTTCCAGGACAAGCTGGTCTCCCTCTGTCTTCACCTCCTTCTTAAGAGCAACCTTAATTTCCCCTATAACTTGAGTTTTACCACCTGACGATAAAAGAAAGAGAAAAAAAGGTCTGTTTGCAATTTGCACATTTCAACATCCTGATGGTCTTGCATTTGCTTCCTGTGGGCAGGTTCTTACTATTACATTGATACCCCAATACGACTAAACATTATGTTAATTATTTATGAAGTTTAAGTCACTAGATTTTAGCCCCTTTGCCTGGCTTCAGAAGACAAGGTAAGTGAAATGTGGAGACATGAGTTACCCAGGCATAGTAATGACTTTTTTCACTATAGTCTGTGTAACAATAGCCATCTTACAGCCTCACATTACCCAGAGCTTTTTGTTACAAGAGGAAACTAGAGATAGGAGGGTGGAGGGTTTGTGACACGTGAGCTACCGTACATGAAATGTAGATATAGTTATGTCAATAGGGTAGGATGGTTTACCTTCCGCTGTTTTAAGTCATGCCTCAAGTCATTTTGTAGAGTTAAGTCTACTCTCTAACAATAAACATTTAACACAACATTTATTTTTTAAACATTATTCAAATGGGGTTTAATATCTTTAAAAATGCTTCTATACAAATTACCCAGCAGGGGGAGACCTACAATAAAAAAACAGAAAATTGAAGCTTGCCTTCATTCTCTGGAGTGATTTGTTGGTTTTTGTCGGTACCGTTAGGAATAGTCTTACCACTGTAGGAAAAGAACACATGATTTTACCCAAAACCAATATTTGTTATTGCCAGGCTGTTAAAATTACTGCTGGCTGTATAGAGTGCTAATAATAACCAAAATAAAATAAAGTTTCTTACATTCGTGGCACTTGAAAAATGGCACTGTCCACTCCAATGCCGGCCCCTTCATCTCCATCCAGACCACCATAAGCATCTCCTACCAGGCTTGGGGCAGATAACACCACTGACCCTGAGACATCACCCAGTCGGTGTCCCGGTCCTGTGAGTGATGTGATAAAGTGTGGCAGTGAGATTCACTCCATCAGTCAGCCAGTCGGTCATCCTTTCTATCTATGCAAAGCGTCACATTTGCAAGCTTGTCAAAAAGATGAAACTCTACAGCTGACGCTGTCACCTTAAACCTTGACTGAGCATCGCAAACATAAAGAGCAGTTTAAACGACTGGATTGTTAAGGGAGGTCAGTTCATAAAAAGCAAATACAGTTGTGTTGAAAATAATAGCAGTGTGTTTAAAAGGGGAATAAATCTCAAAATTGTTATAGTAGTTTTAGTTCCATTCACACAGAACAATAGGGGACACAACACATATTTTTGCAAACCAAAACATTAAAGAAACAATCAAGGAGGAGAATGGAAAATTAGGTTGTTACAAAAGTTAGCAGCGGCACCCTTTGTCTTAACAGATGTAAACATTTTCTGTGTTAATTGAAAAAGTGAAAGATTAAAATAAAACAGAAAAGAAATATCCTTTATTTTCCAACAGTTGGGAAATTCAGTGACTGTGTACAGTGATAAAAAAATACAACTTTTGCATGTACGTTTGTGCATAAAAACAGACTGTCTAATCTGTTGGGTTGTTTTTGACAAATGAAAAAAACAGCAAAAAGCAGCAGGAATGTAAACATTTATTGAGTTTGTTGAGAGTCGTGATGGTTATAAATTCTAACAGCTGGCAAGAGGAAGCAGCTTCAATAACACACCTTTTCACATTTAGGATGCACTGAAGGACAATATATAGTCTCCGGTTTGGGATATATATATATATATATATGTATATATATATATATATATTTTTTTTTTTTTTTCTATTATCGAATGCAATACGCTTCCGTAGGTTGGTGATATTGCACTGCTATTATTTTGAACACAGATGTATGTTCACCAAAAACAAAGCAGACATCTAAATCTGAACTCATTGTAAGACAAATTGAATGTTAGTTAAAAGATTATTTTTTTTAACTACAGCATAAAGTACTAGTAGTCGTTTACTATATTAGTCTCATGATTGTGTTCTTGAGTAGATATATATTTGTTTATTTCTATTTTAGTTTTTACTTTTACAGCTTTACTTTAGGATTGGTTCTATTTAGCAGTGTGTTTAGACAGTACATTTTTCCCATGTTGCCTCACCTTCTCTTGATGGTTCAGCTGTTCACATGAGTTAGCCGAAAGCTTTACTCTCACTGGCCGATGAGTGTAGAGTGAGACTCCAGATGGCTTTTGAAAGCTCTTGGTGTTTCTTGGTATGACTTGGTCAGTCTCACGTTTGTGTCCCGTTTGTTTAAAGTGGCGGGAATAGGATAGGACTGGATGGGGTAGGAAGATGGTGTTCCATTCGTGCCTATCTGTCTTTGTTACTTCTGTGACTTTGTTCTAGGGTTCATTCATGTCAGGCATGCAGAGCAGTACTGTGATACAACAACGTACTTAGTAGCCGTAAAAGGGCTGCAAGGGAGTCTGTAACTGCATGCTTGAAAAGCTCCAATAATTGGAAAACCTGCCTTAGAAAGGAATTCCAGTTTAGATTATGTTTATGAAATCCCATAGAGTATAATAATTTATTGGTGATATATTTAGTTTTACTTTAATTAAGATATAAAAAATAAGGTGAAGCCATCACAGCTTGGTTTCTACATTCTGGTTGGATATCTCCAAACTGGGGTTCTAAAGAGAAACCATAATTTTAGGATTGACATGCACACTAATTACAGAAACAGAGGGGTTTTGGGAGGTTTTATTGATAGTTAGAGGTCATCTTTACATTACTACATTACTTTTTACATTATTTTAATAAATGCCATCACAATATGAGATGTCCTAGTTGTCTGGTTTTTGTTATTAAAGAAAAAGCTATTTTCATGCAATTTTTACTTTAATATAGCTCCTGGTTTTGCTAATGTTCACAGTTTATTATTTACATTTAATAAGGTTTATTCTTTTAGAAAATTGATTTTAGACTATTATTATAATTGATAACAAAACAATTTGTGCACAGAAATAAATAAATAAATAAAAAAAAACAGCCCAAGCAGAGTTCATAGGTACACGTTGGGTAGGTTAATGCGGAGCAATTCAGGTTTAATTAAAAAGTCTGAACAAAACTTGCATGCATGGGTAAAAAGGAGGCATGTCATGGAAGCTGTGTCATGCGTAGGGGAAGGATTTACTTGGTTGCAGGCGAGACTGCTGCACGGCAGCCTCTGCGGCAGCAATGGCTATCCCAGCGTCCTCAAGGTGGGCCTGAGTGACACTACTCTTGCTTTGGCTTCGGGAAGGGCCATGGGAGCGCAACTGGCCATCAGAGGAAGACTTGGAGCTGCCTGGGCTGCTGTGGGACTTTTCCAAAGGTAACATTTGCATGTCTGGAGGAAAAGAAATATTCTTTGGCTGATCTGCTTGGTCATTGCAAAATGTTTTAACCAAATGACGTTTGATCAAGAGTTTACACCCATATTTATGTCAGTGTCACTATTTGATGTAACGTTTTTAGATATTTGCAGTTTAACTGCAAATCGTATGTATTTTACCTTTGGCTGGATCGGGGAATATTCCATGGCTCCGGCTCTTGATCACAGAGTTTTTAGGGGAATCATGACTCAGATCTCCCTGTCCTGGTACCTGACACTGTCCCATTCCATGTCCCTGTCCAGACACTGATGTGTGACCCTGACCTGTGCAATGTCCCTGACCATGACCCTGTCCTGATCCAGACCCTGGTGGAGCTTGGGCAGCATGGTGAGTTCTGCTGTGTTCGATGCTTTCACTCTGCTCTTTCAAAGGCAGCCAGCGGGGAGTGTTGTCCAGCTGGGCTGTGTTTGACAAATCAATCAGAACCTGAAATGCAATAAAGTTCACACACAATGTTACAGTTAAAAAGAATAAGCAGACATATTACACTACATCGTAGAACAATAACATAATACAGTCCTTATAGAAATATGCTTTTTCACATTTTGCCACATTGCAACTACCAACTCAATGTGTTATTATTGTTTTCTTTTATGACAGACCAACACAAAGTGATACATCACTGTGACATTAAAGGAAATGTCACATGAAAATATGTAAAGTTGTTACATCCATTTGTATTCAGCAAAACTAAGTCCTAACTTTGTGAAACAAGTATTTTGGGGTATCTCTCTGTGAACTTCGTACACCAAGAGACCTTTACCAACTTTTCTGTCCCTGCTATAAAAAAGCATGTAGATGGCATCATGCTGCTCCCATCATGTTTCATGATGGGGAGAGTGTGTCCAGAATGATGTGCTGTGTTAGATTTGAGGGAGTCTCCAAATATTACTTCCTATAGCAGTCTTCTAAAAAAGCCTTTGTCTCCACCCCACCCCCACCCCCACCCCGCCCTCCGCCCCACCCCCTTACGACCATTTTATAACAGCCAGTATGGTGGAGTGCATATGTATTGAACATGAAAATTACTTTCTCAGTTGTGTCTAATATTTCTCTTGACATATTGGTATAGAAAGCCAAGAATGTAGATGTAATCTGCCAGTACTTAGACAGCCTTCTAGCTGAAATGTACAAATATATACCCACCAGTTTAATATTATCTAATGACCAATAAATCTTTTGACTGAATGATTGGTAAAAGCAAGGATACCTTCACAAAATAGGTTTACTGTTGCAAAACATACAAATGGCTAAGTGTTAGGCACCAGACAGTGAACCTATATCTCAACCAGAAACAGCGTTGTGTTAATAAGGTTTATTGTCACAAAAAAAATAATCCCCAAAAAAATCCTGTTAGGGTTAGGTTTGGTCGTTTGACCGAAAAAGTTTGGTGTAGGGAGTCAACGGCAAGGCACGGGACGACGCTTGTCACTCATGAGCTCAACCCCCTTTCTCTGCCCAGGTGAGAATACAATAGTCTAAAATATTCCTATTGTCCCTCTTGGACTGCTTTAAAGAATTTAAAGTTTAATTAGTGCTAAGCTTTTTAAGATTTAAGAATAAGAGGACTTAGGTAACTGAACACAAGGAAGGCTCCTTTACTGCCTATCTTTAAAATTTTACTTAAAACCTACTATGATTCTTTGGCTTTTACCACTAGCGAACCTTAATTTTTGTTTAAAATTTGTTTTATTTCTTTCAAGTATTTTATGGATTGTCTTAGTATTTATTTATTTTTTATTTTATTTTGTTTTTCAATGGATAGGTTTTAGCTCTATACAGGGTTGGTATAAGGTTAGGGTTAGGTTAAGGTTAGAGGGTTAGGGTTTAGGGTTAGGAATCCAAAAAAAGAAGACTAGTCAGAACAGGTGATGCAGACACAAACGCTGGATAATAACTCACACACGGCAATGAGACGATCTGGTGCTGACTGGCTGTGAGAGGTAGGTATTTGTCACAAGGGAAACAACTTGCAGGTAATTAGAACCATGGCGGTGAAGCTGCTCCACTAATCAGCTGAGTGGGGCAAAGCAGAATGTGGAAGACAGCCATCCAGCTCAAAAAATACAGACATAAGGCAGGCAGCATGACAGCTAAAGCCGGCTTCACACTGACTACGTTCCTTGTATGCTCCGTCCTTTCATGGCAAAATGTGCTGAGCAGCTCTCCAAACTGGATTAGTTCATGCATCCAGAAAGCGCCGCCCCCCCTCCCTCCTTTATTTTGAAATAATGCAGGATCGGCTTTACACTTCCTGCGTCTGACTTTCTGTCTGGCTCCACTGGTTTTTAGAAATTGACGCATTTCGCTCTGTCATCCGTCACAAATAGACTATCTGTATTTTCTGACGGAGAAAGGAGGAGAGTTCTCTGTGATGCCGTAGCACCATAACATAAGTGTGTGTATGTGTGAATGAGTAAGGAGGACGGTTTCAAAATTTGAAAATATTTTGGTTCACTTTGTTGGATCCACAATCCAGATGAAGAAATGATTTCTCCATAAACCAGCCAAAGCCCCTCATAAGAGTTCAGACAAAAGAATCAAAAGAATAATAATAAGATTCATGGATTCAGGTACTTACAGATTCACTTCTATAAAGAAAACCCCGATTATTACCTTTAGCTGTCACTGTACACATTTCATATTAAACAATACTGTATATTCTTCAGTGATGGTATCAAGGCCCCCACCTCTCGCCCAGTGAACACTGGAGATAGGCACCAGCAACCCCCGCGACCCCATGAGGGATTAAGCGGGTCAGAAAATGGATGGATGGATGGATGGATGGTATCAAGGCGTTGGTTGTTTGTACCTGTAATATCTTATAGGCTGGTTTTGCTGTTCTTTTTATATCTCTTTGCAGGTGTAGAAGCAGACTCAGGTGATTTCATATTGCTCTCTCCCTGTCCTCTCCTCTTTCATCTTTTCTGTTTTTCTCTTTTTTTTCCTCTTCTACCTTCCCGTAGCACTATGGCGAAAGCAGTAAGGTCAATGATTTGCATTGTGCTAACCTGGCCAGCCAGATTGATAATGTGTAGCACTCTAGTTCTGCACATTATCAATCTGGGACTGCTCCATTTGAATCCGTTTGGGGAAAGGAGGGAATTTCAGCCGAACTCTCCAAGCTGATTGGGCAAAGCAACACCTAGTCCCCGCCTACCAAATGGTGATTTTAGCCCATCACGGTATCAAATTAAAACGTAAGCAGCAGATATCTTGAGAAACCACAAGAAGGTAAGCTAGTAAAGGCACTTTTTGCTGTTCTACTCTCAAAGAAGAAATCGTAGATTCTTACAAAACAGAAATCATAACAGCAGCTACGTGTGCTTCCTCCTGCATTGCCATGTTTATGTTGGTTCGGCTGTGGGCTCAGCCTCTCTTGCTTTTTTTGCAATCATATGTCCTGCCTTAAACCTAAATACTGCAATGTGATTGGCTCTAACCGTTTTTGGTTCGGAAACATACGGATGAAGCCGGAGTGGTACAAGATGGATTCTCGTGTGTTTGTGAGAACACACAAATACTGCGAGAATTAATCTTGTAGGCAAGGTTAGCATTGTGCAATTTTTGTATCTGACTATTAAGAGTAACATGTGAGATGGGCAGTTGTGATATTCATCTGTGGTCATTTGTCTGGCAGGCTGTATGTGAGTTCTATGAAGCTATTAGTCACAATAATGTACTGGCACATCTTCACATGTCCAAACAAGTCCATCTTTTGACACATAATGTCCTGATACATATATAAAATATCTGTATTATTTGTGTGTATTAGGATTAGGGTTGTATCCTTTACAATGTTCACTGTGTCCTGCTGTGTAGGATGAATCATCACTTTTTTTCGTTACCATACTGATTACCTGGCTATCTCAGATTGGAATCTATAGTCTTTAGGGCACTCATACAGTCTATATAATATACATTATATAGACTGTATGAGTGCCCTAAAGTGGTCAAATAGTTATTCACTCAATTAAAATAAGGACAAATTCCCTGCCATAACAGCCAGTTCAAGCATTCGGCTCACTGAAGTAAATGAACCTTCATTATAGCTGTCAGACCATCTGCTTAGCACGGCATGACATTTACTTAAGTTATGAGTTATTGTCTGATACTTGCAAAATCTTCTTTTTTATTCTGTGGCTCATATGACCAATATATGTGGGGTGTCTGGAGGTGTGGTGCTAAAGCTGTTTAATTTCTTATCAGGTTCCAAATTCTTTGTCAGCCTTGGTTATCTGTAGCTCACATGAGATCACAGTAGATCAGCTACATAGAAAGTAAGACTGACACAGTATTTAAAGTTGCATGTCTCCATATGCCAAGGAAACAAGTCAGATACACAGACGTGTGACAAAGGCATAAGAACTGTTAACGTGGTGCATAAGTAAAATAGCATTACTAGTGTGATGCCTGCAGCATTTTGTACAGCCCGTAAGAAGTACCACTGATTAAACCAATTCTGAAGCATGAAAGCAAGGGTGACCTCAGAATTAATAAAAAAAGAGACACTGATACAATTTAAAAAGAGAAACCATCATGAAAAGATAAGTGAAACAAAGATAACAGAAATCTTATCTCTGAGATACATAGATGTTAAATATGAATAAGATTTCAGAATAACTTACTTCTCCCAGAAAGTCATTAGAGGAGGATCTGTCATAGTCCCACACTGTTACCTCCAGTGTCTTTTTCTTTAACTAGATAGGGAGAAGGAAAGAAGGCAGATGGTCACAGGCTGAGACGCACCCACTCCATAAGTAAGTGACAGTGAAGAATCATTGTATAGCTATGTTTCTTTGTCTTTTTGTGAAATTTTGTCAAACATGTCGGGTATTGCAATCTAGACATAGGATTTATTTATTCAGCAATGAAAGAGAGAGTCACATTGGATATATTCCGATGTGCATTTATGTGCAAACAGAGATGAACTGTTAATCATCATCACCACTAAGCTATAGACTGTGTGGGAGCTTAAATTTGTACTTCGCTTGTGTTTTATGAGCGCTAATAAAATGCTTCATGGGGATGCTGAAAACAACCTAGAAGCAAAGCACTGAATCTGTGTTGGATGGGTATCAGGTTGGGACACTATCATTGCTCAAAGTGGGCTGGAGCACTAAGTCTAACTGCAAAGTAACTCCATGAGTGTATATGTGTACATGTGGTGAATACCTGCTCCAAATGGATGTTCTTGTAGATGACAGTTTGGTTCCATTCTGGGTTTGTGGTCTTCTGGGCATACTTGATCCTTCTCTTGTTATCAGCACTGATGATTCATGACATACAGCAATAAATGTTGTCAGAATTGAATTCAAATTAATAACTAGCTAATAATACATTTCCCAGCAAACATTTACTGGTACCAATATACTTAGGTCATGGATTAGATTTGTAAATGTTTGTTAAATGGTCAACACTCAGTGTGACTTCAGAAACAAACAGAATTGCTGTTTATTTTGACCAGGATGCTTTTATGGAATCAAAAAGTCAAAGATTAGAATTTAGGAGTTTTGAGAGTAAGAACCACAGAATGGAATGAGAATGCAGTGATATGTGTTGTCACATAGAGTGAAACAAAGATTATAATTGGACAAACAACAAAGGCCACAACAGAAGGATGGAAAACCACTAGAAAGACATCCCCAAAAGAATAAAATATATCAACTGAAAAGAAAAGATCAGCACCACACTACCTTGCATTCTGGACAACCATGACTTGGCTGAGGGAGTCCAGAAGAGGATGAGGAGGGCAGATTTCACAAACAAGAAAGGCAAAAAAAAAATACGAAAAACAGTCAGAGAAGCCCAGAGTGCGCAAAGAAAAAGCAGTAAAGGATAGAGAGCTGAGGCAATCGATATTTTCTGCATTATGCATCGCTTGTTTTGTGTCCAAATTATATGTGTCTGAAAAAAGCTGAAAACCCCTGACAATGAATCTAAATTGCGGCTGAGATACACTGGATGTACTCTGTTCTGCTTATGTCACATAAATTAATCTACACATGCTCCTCAAAGCAACAGTTCTCTAAATGAGCTTTCTTTTTCAACTAATGCTACGTGCAGGTAGAGAGCGAGTGTAATCTCGTAAACAGACCTGATGGGGTCATTATCTAAGAATGGATATTGTTACAGAGCAACTAAAGGCCTTATTGATCCTTTCTTGTTATTCATGAGCTCTTGAGAACAGAGTGGAGCAGACAAAAGAGGATGAACTCTGGTAACATCAGGGCAAGCTACAGTAGCTAAATTAGGAAAGATGGTTTCACTGGTTTGGAACTTTTCCTGGTTTGGATTTTATGTGACAAGTCAACAGACAGCAGTGCATAACTGCACAGTGTAGGTATGGATATATTTTGAATATATATATATATATATATATATATATATATATATATATATATATATATATATTTTTTTTTTTTTTTTCTTTTCTTTTTTTTGTCTATCATAGTCTGAAAAATATTCTGTGCATTTTTTTCACCCGTGACTAGTTAATATTTTGCAGAATCAACATCACTGCAGCAACAGCTGCATGTTTTTAGGGAGTACCTGTGAGAGTGAAAATTTTTGCTTTCTTTTGTAAAATAGCTCAAGGTCAGTGAGACCAGAAAGCTTCTGAAAGCATAAGTTTTTGATGCATGTCACATATTCTAAATTGGATTTCAGCCTGAACTTTTATGGGACAATTCTGAGACATTAATATGCTTTGATCTAAAGCAGTCCATTGGAGCTGTTGCTGTATGTAGCAGTTTCTACCTCATCTTTGCTATAGGACTTGTGGCACACCAAAATGGGACTTTCGTGCAACTTATTTATGCAACTCTTCCATGAAAGCCAGAGTTGGGACACATATTAGTTATGTCAACATATTCTCCCACTTGAGTTGTACATTTCCGCAGCTCCTCCAGAGTTAGCATGAGGCTCTTAAAACCACATACACATTAAAAAATTATCTTTAATCATTTTGCAACTTTGCGTCGCTCTATCAAATAAATTCCTAATATAACATATAGAAGTTTGGGATTGTAATGAGACAAATCAGTTCAAGGGATGCATAGGCCTATGCAAGGGACCATATGTAGCTAATGAAGGCAATTTCCACAACCTAGATCTATATAAAATGCTTTGGGTAATTTAGAAATTTGTAAAATCCAAATAAATCTGGAATGCAGTGCAAAAGACTGCCTCATATCATCATGTCCTTCACCCAGACAAACTCAAGTGGTTAGTCAGTGTTATACAGAAGACTTACAAAGTCATAAAAAACTGGGGGAGAGAAAACAAGACAGACTTGAAATCAAATAGGCAACACAGACAAGACCTCAGTGAAAACTGAGGTCCTTTTAGAGCTCACCCTCTCCCTGGTAAAAGGTAGACCTTCACAAAGGGGTCCGAATAACCGTCATTGTCCCGGGGGGCCAAGTTTCTTGCCTGCAGTACGTGTACAATCAGGTTTCCCAGATTTCTGTCATAGTTAATCTGAAGCTGTGGGAAAAAGACAGAGGGACGTGAGATAAATTATACTGCTGGACTATTTTTTCTATTTGAACCTAGAATAATAAAATAAAAATAGAAATGGCAATTTGTTTTCAGAATATGTTTACTACCTGAATTTCTCCAGTGATGGGATGAGGTGTTTTCATCACCTCTGTTGGCTATGGAAAAAAAAATTGAGTGAAAAAGTGACTATTTTATCCTTGTAATTATTCAAACAAACACACATCTTGAATTGCCCTACAAAGGAAAATCATCAGCTGCCACCAAATATTATCAGAGGTTGGCCTAAAAGTATCACTGGGCCTAAAAACCTCTGAAGAGATTTTACCATCTGAGCAGTGTAATTTGCTGGGAAAAAAGTCCAGCAAAGTTACAGAAGGGAGGCATAGTAGTGTGGTTGTGCCATGCCATTTTATATACTAATTGTTCATTTGTTCAATGATCCTCAACATGCACTTGTACTGGTAGCTTTCGTTGCTGTATTATATTGTCTTAATGACTACGGCTATACTTCTTACTTTCCTTTCACACAGTGCTATAGAAATCTATTTGAAACTTTGCCTGTGCAAATTCTCAGTTATCTGGGTCGTCGCAACAGCAAACAGACTTAAATCGGAGGCAACTGGACACCTATCCAGGAGTCTTTGTCAATTCTGGTGGCTCGCAATTGAGCAACCTGTTGTTGGTGCACTGTTGTTTTTAATAACACTCTAAGACAAAGACTGGTTGCTTATTCCGTGGGAGATTATTCCTGTTATCATTACAGTATTTCTCATTGAATGTTTCATCAAATGCATTAGTTACTTATTTTGGGCCTGACTAGCCAAAATGGAATTGGAAAAATATCAACACACTATCAATAACAAGAGAGCATGGACACACATGATTCCATATACCACAGCCTGCTTGTCTAAACTCCATGCAGAAAAACCCATAGGCCAGTATTCAAACCCGGTACAATCTTGCTAATTAGATTTTGTTGCTTAGTCCATGGGAGATTATTCCTGTTCTCATGACATTACCTCTCATTTAATGTTTCATCAAATGCATTAGTTACATCTTTGGGGCCTGACTGGTCAAGATGGAATAAAAACAGAAACTCGGGAGAATATTCTCCAAACACAACATACCAGCAAATTTCAAACCTAATAATACTCTCAGACAAAACCTGGTTCAGCCCAAAGACAGAACACCCAAACCTAAGCTGAGCGCGTTGTGTATGGTGTCTAATGCAGCGAGAACTTCTCAGACTCCTACATTGGAGAAACTAAACAACAGCTACATAAACACATGGCACAGCACAGGAGGGCCAGCAGCTTGGGGCAAGATTCAGGTTCAGCCAGATTCAGATTCAGTCCTCTTGCACCTCAAGAACAAAGGGCATTCTTTTGATGACAATGATGTCCAAATCTTGGACAGGGAGAAAGAGGTTTGAAAGAGGGGTGAAATAAGCCATTTTGGTCAAAAGAGAAAAGCCATCACTGAACAGAGGGGGAGGATTGCGCTTCCAACTCCCCAGTGTTTACAGCTCGGTCCTCCAAAACATTCCAAAGAGATTACATCAGCAGTCTCATCATGATTCAGGTGACCAAGTACTCCACTCACACCAAGCAATAGCTTCTAATGACCCAGGACAATGACGGGTGGCTCATTGATTTGCATCTGACTTAGAATGCAGCTAGGAGGATGGGCCTCCATGTCCTTGAAAACAGCAGCGCTCCAACTGCAGGTCGCTCAAGTGCAAGCCACCAGAATTTACAAAGACTCCTGGATAGGTGTCGATACGTTTTCAGACAGCTTCACTCAGTTCTTTCAGAAAGAACAGAGTGAAAGTCCGGTTGCCTCCAATTTAAGCCTCCTTGCTATTTGAAACCTTATAGATTTCCTCTGTTTTGGATCATCAAAATGTTTTTAATATTTAAAAATAGCTAAACAGAGTAAAGAGAAATGCTTTCAAGTCATATTTGAAATCATTAATTAACTGTGATTTTACACACTTTTCATAAAGTTTTGTTAAGTTTTACTAGTCACATCCAGACTATTGCCAGTAGAATCAAGAAGTTACTGTGAGATAACAAGAAGTTGGTTAAAACCTTTCACAAAGCAACACATAATGACCAGATCTGAAAAAAAGTTAAAATAAAATCAAGAACAAATGAAAAGCTAAATTGTTGACATATCAGTTGTGACAGGGTTAAGCAATTTTAAAAATGTTGGAGATGCAGCAAATCACAGTGATGGCCATTATCTTCAAAAGGAGAAACAAATAGACAAAGGTGACCCTCTCTACGAGTGGCCAACTTACATTGAAAGCTCGCCCACGGGGTCACAAAAAATATCTGAACAACTTCTAAAGCACTGGCAATCTCAGCGTTCTTTATTCAATAAAAAAAAAGACTTGGCAAAAAAATTTCACTGAGGTTAACCATAACAAACAAACAGACCTAC
This sequence comes from Fundulus diaphanus, assembly GCA_037039145.1. Taxonomy (NCBI): domain Eukaryota; kingdom Metazoa; phylum Chordata; class Actinopteri; order Cyprinodontiformes; family Fundulidae; genus Fundulus; species Fundulus diaphanus. The sequence continues at coordinate 22,849,877 of CM073134.1, forward strand.
AGTATGTCCCATTTAACAGAAAAAAAAACATCTTGATGATATCCAATGCTTTGTGGAAAACATTCTTTGGAACATAAGCTAAACTTTCTGAAAGTCCCGTTGGATCCTGTGTAAAACTAACAGAATTTTAGTGAAAGGTCATACACATATTGTGAAACATGGCTGTGTTAGTGTGACATTCTCAAGCTGCTTTGCATCTTCAGGACCCAGGTAACTTGCTTTAATTTTGTAGAACCCTGAATTCTACTGTTGAACAGAAAATGTGCAACAGGGCAATTGGATTCAAATTCCAAAAACTTTATTAATCAAACAGGGTAATTCAATTACAGAAATCAATTTCAAGTCATGAATACTATATATGTTTTTTAGTGGTTTATATATAATCCAAAGCATACCAGGACGTCCATCTCTGGATAGCTACAGAAAAACTGAAAAAAGAAGGTTTTGGAGTGGCCTAGTAAGAGTCTGAACTTAAATCCAATTGAGATGCTTTGGTATGACGTTAAACCGGTCATTCCTGCTCAAAAACTCTGCAATTAGGCTTAATTAAACAACTATCCAAATAATGTGCAAATAATTGCCAGTTATAGCAAGCATCTCATGGCCGTTATTTGGTTTAGGGGACCATTCATTTTTCACACGTTTTGTATTTTTATTATATCTTTGTCTGACATTTATATTGATTATATTGATCTGAAACACTTTAGTATGACAAAAAAGTAGAAATAGAAGTCATCCATAAGTAAAAAAAATACATAGCAGTGTAAATTTATTGTGCCTGTTTTGAATTTTCTCATTTCAATTTAACACATCAGATCACTAGTGAGAGTGGATGGCTGTTGCACATGTCCTGTGGTGTGTAGCAGCTGATTTGGGGGGTGCCTGGGTCTTGGGAACCGGGGGGGGGGGGGGGGGGGGGGGGGTGCTGGAGTGGGGTTTCTGGTGGGTACAGCACCAGGGTCTGGGGTGGTGCTTTGGGGGCCTCGAGGCGGCCTCCGGTGGCCACTTGCGATTCTCTTGGGGGGTTCTGCGTAAGCGGCCATGGGTTACTCGCCTGGTAGCTGTGCTGCTCCTGGGTGGGTCTGGGTCTCGGGGTTCCTTGGATGTGTTGCCCTTGGGCGGGTGTCCTGGCGAGGACTTGGGTTCTGTGGAGTATGCTGCTGGGGGTTTGGACCAGTGCATACCCGGGTGTCTGGCTCTACCCGGGAACTCTGGTGCGCTAGTGGGCCTTGGGGCCTGTCGGGCTGGGAGGGGGGTATGGACATTAACATCTCATGGCAGATGCTCTCCCCTTCAGGGAGTGCATTCTGTTAGTGGGGGGAAGGAAGGGGGTGGGGGTGGGGTGAACCCAGCCTGTGTGTTGTGTAGACCTCACCCCTGGTGGCTTTCTGTGCCTCCATTCACATACACTTCAGAACAACATGAAATAACATGACATTTGAGTGGGTCGTATGGGCTGGGATCAGGGTGAGGAGTAAGGGCCGGACTGGGTAGGCTCAGGTCTCCCGCCCCCCGCATCCTGATGATGGGGTTCACCTCCTGGGTTTGGGGGCTGGATACCCCTCTGAGGTGCCGGTGCCTGGACCTGGGAGTATAGGATGTGTGTGGTGAGTGTAGGTGTGTGTACTGTGTCCCCTTTTTATGTGTAAGAGTGTTTGCATTTGGGGGGCATTAGGGTGGGAACATGTGAATGTGACTGTGTACCTGGTTTTCTGTTTGTCTTTTTGTTAGGTTGGGTTTGGGCTGCCCCCTCTCCTGGGACATCTCAGGTTCTGGTTTCCCCGGCGTTTGCCTAGGTGCCTAGGTTCCTCATAATCACTACTGAGCATTTTACTTAAGGATAAACCTTACATACACAAGTGCACTCTCGCAAACACTTACAGGGGCTCGGATTCAGGTGCTTACAGATTCACATCTATACAGAAAACCCCAATTATTATCTTTAGCTGTCACTTTACACATTTCATATTAAATAATAATCTGTATTCTTCAGTGACTGTATCAAGGTGTTGGTTGCTTTTTGTATATATAATTAAGCAGAGCACTATGGCAAGAGCAATAATACTCCACTTATGAAAGTAAAATCTGTTGGGCTCTCTTTGACATTAAGACAGCAATTCTTAATGCTACACTGCCAGACAAGACACGTTAAAAAACACAGCTCAGATCACTGCTGCTGTGAGCAGCCTTTTAAGACGTGAGCTACCTTGTGTCGCTGTTTCTTATTGATGGCAGGTGATGCTGGCTGGCCAGGACTTGGGACCCCACTGGAGGCTGCTGACCCAGGGCCCGAGTGAAGGAGAGCAGAACGCTCCAGTGCAGAGAGGACCCCCAAGCCCCCAGGTCCTGTTCCTGCTATCTCAGGAGTTTGCTGCTGGGACACCTTTTGGAGCTCTGCAGCTAACTGTTTAGGATCCACACCAGGGGATCTCTGGCCACCTCCTGAGAGAAGATTTTACCATATTTAATGCTGTATTCATGTAGTTTAGGTAAACACACACATATATGTACATCAATAACTATTTATGCGTACCAGCCTTAAGCTGAACATGGTGTTCCAGAGCCTGTGGGTGCTCAGGGTCAGACAGCATATTAAGGTCACTGCTTGGAACCAGAGATAAAATTATAGAATTACAAGACGTGTGCCTTGGTAATAACAACTCAAACATTGAAAATCGGACAGATGAAGGGTTAAAATAATTTAGATGAACAGGACTTTTGATCAAATGTGCAATGAACCCTTGTTACAACAAAATAAATGCAAATACAGACAGGGGGATAAACATTGTCATATGTTACTCACAGTCTCACACAGAGCTCCGCCTCTGCACAAGGCTTGCCCATAATGCATTGCACTTCTTCGTAAGTCTTCCCTGTTAGAGGAACTCCATTCCACTCCAACACTTGCATTCCTGCGACAGTATCAAGCCAAGTGAAAGACAAAATGCCTATTTCAGTTTCCAAGGTTTTTATTTCAAGCTTCTGTCGACTGTGTTTTATTTCCTGACCTATAAAAAACACTAGCTCACAAAGTGATATGATTAGCAGGTGCTCAGTATCAATTGCTTTACCTCTTAGATAAGCTTTAATTATTTCTAAAATAAAATAAATAATCCTTAAAACCACTTTTTTTTGCTGACATTTTAGTGTATGTAAGTAAGGCAATTGGTTACATTTGCGTGATATACTCAGGGGTCTTGTTTCAGGTTCGTGATTGACATTTGTTTAATTGTTTTCATTGCATAAAAGTATGTGTGGGAACAATACAGTGTAATGCGCTTACACTGATTTAATTGGAAAAATCCACAAAAAGTCAAAATGTGGGAAGAGGTGTTAATCAGACTACAGGGGCTTGTGGCCACATTTTCACATATATTTATAATTTTAGATTATTGTTTTTTATATGAATTTCACATTTTCTTTTACAGAATTCAGGTTTGCACAACCAGTGTAATGTTGACCAAAATAATGTGACCTGCTTCCAGAGGTTTATTGTACTATGCACCAAAAATCCACATTTTTCAACACATTTTGCATTTAAAAATGTTTTAATGTACCTTTATTAACACATTTTCTTTTACTTTGAAAACATTATTGAAGCTACGTATACTCAGCTAGATCTTCTTATCAAATTTGTGTCAAAGATTTTGGGCTTTTAATATCTCTGATATCTGATATTTTCTTTCATACAGCAAATCTGTTACTTAATCCCTCTTCTGCTATTGTACCTCTTTTAAGTTCCCTGATTGCCTCAATCTATGTAATGACAGCATTGTTTTGTTGTTATGCTCTTATAACCTCTTATAAGCCTGACAGCTCACATGTGGGCCCAGTTGACATAGATGTTTAAACTCCACCACTAAACAACGAGAAACACTGCTCTTTTTTGTTTTCTAGTTGGCTCACAAGAGGTAGCCTGACCAGCCAGGCTCAGTTTCACTTTCGCTTTGCTATACAATGAACTGAATCTGGAACTGGTGCCATAGAGCCCTTTTTCCTGAAACCAACCAATCACAGGTGTGGGGGGGGCTTTATACACTGAGTTACGTGGACCCTGCCTACAAGACACTGATGTGCAGAATCAGACCTGTGATCAAGACCATTCAAGTTTGGACTGAGGAGACCATCTCAGCTCTACAGGACTGTTTTGAAAACACAGACTGATAAGTTTTTAAAGAGGACGCTGACTTAGAAAGTTATCCATAATCTGTGCTGTCTTATATTCACTTCTGCACTGATGCTGTCCTACCCACAAAGACAATCGTGTGTTTACTAACCAGAAACCATAGGTGGACAGCCAGGTGTGGTCCCTGCTGAGGGCCTGTGATGCAGCATTCAGATCAGGAGACAAACTGGCCTACAACAGGGCTCGAAGTGAATTGAAAAAAGCGTATCAAGGAACACTTCAACAATAACAACCCACGCAACATGTGGAAAGGCATCAGAACCATCAAGGCCTACTAGCACAGCGACCAACAGCTCAGCAATGACCCAGCTATCCCTGACATCTTAAACAGCTTCTTTGCCCACTTTGAATCTCCAAGCAGCATGGGCCCTGAATGTCTCCTTCAGACAGAGGAGCACCATCAGCCTCTCACCTTTCAGTTCCACCAAGTAACCTCTTCCTAGGTCAACACCAACAAGGCTGCAGGTTCAGACGTGGTGTCAGATCGGACGTTTACATTTTGTGCTGACCACCTAGCAGGAGTCTTCCAGGACATTTTCAACCTCTCTCTGCAGCCCTTCATCGTTTCTGCTTGCCTGAAATCATCCATCATCAATGGCGGATACAGGCGGGGGCGCGGGGGGCGCGCGCACCCCCTTTTGGAGACCAAAATAATTTTTTTAGAGCGGGCGTGCATTGGGCGGAAGCTGTACTTTTTTTTTTTTTTTTTACCTCGGAGTGGCCATCGCTCTGTTAGTACTATCTTTGATGTGCCAATCAAACAATTCAACCAATCAAATCAACGACTGAAGACAAGATGCTAGCCAATTACAGCTGGAGAGGGGCGGGTCACTTGATCATAAAAAATAGCAATGAGTCATTGTGCCTGTTTTCAAGAAACCGACCATCTGCCTCAACAACTATTGTCTTGTTGCTCTGACTTGTTGCTCTGAGCACCATCATCATGAAGAGCTTCAAGAGGATCCTCCTGCAACCCATAAAGGATGCCATCTCTCTTCATCCCAACTTGCCCTCTTGGCCTCTCGGGTCAGCTGAACTGCATCTCCTTGTGGTACAGAGGTCTATGAGGAAGCTGGATCAGTGACATCCTCACCGACAGGCCGCAGGTGGTGAGGATAGGGAAACACACATCCGCCCCACTGAACCAGCACGCCGCAGGGCTGTGTCCGTAGCCTTGCTCTGTTCAGACTTTTCACCCAGGACTGTTCTGTAATCCACTCCATAAACACAGTAGTGACGTTTGCAGATGACACCACTGTGGTGGGTCTCACCTCAATCAGTGATGAGACCTACTACAGGAACAACGTGATCCTGAACACCAGCAAGATCAAGGAGGTAATAGATTACAGGAGGTCCAGGAAGACTAAACACACTCCACTCTGCATACAGAGGGAGGTGGCGTAGCGTGTGGACAGCATCAGGTTCTTGGACAGTCACATATCTCCCAACCTCTCCTGTTCTATGAACATCTCCCACCTGGTGAAAAAGGCCCAACAATGACTCTTCTTCCTCATAAAACTGAAACGGACTGGACATTCCATTCTGCTAAATAACTTTTACATTGCTACAATAGAAAGTGTTTTATGGCTCAGCATAACTGTATGGTATGGGAGCTGCACAATGCAGGAGTGGAAGGACTTAGCACGGGTGGTGACGACAGCGTAGGGGGTTGTGGGATGCCATCTACAGGATTTGGACTTTATGAGTTTATGTAACACAAGTCCAGGAAGGGCCAGACGCATCTCCACAGATCCCATCAGGTAAACGCTTCAGAAGCATCAAATCCATAAATAATAAATTCAGAAACAGCTTCTTTCCTAGAGCTAGGAGGGCTATCGCCCCCTGCTGAGAAACTTGTGGTCCAGCATGTTACAATCACACTACTGTTGTTCTCAGGAATATCAAATCACACATTTCTGTAAATGAAGCCTCAAGATCACAGCACAAAATTACCTCATTACTTGAGATTCATGAAGGAGGGACTAATCCAGGTAACAAGGCTCATATGATTTGCAACGGGATTGATATCAGGGCTCTTGGACTGATATGAACTTGCATCCTCCAGCTGCCTTGATGTTCTCCCCACAGCTTTCTTTAAAAAAGTTTTACCTGGCATAGCGTCTGATTTGACCCAGATAATAAACACGTCCCTTATGTCAGGTGTTTTCCCCCAGTCCCTAAAAACAGCAATTATCAAACCACTGTTAAAAAAGAACAATTTAGACAAACTACTACTCCAGAACTACAGGCCCATCTCAAACCTCCCCTTTATCAGTAAGATTATTGAAAAAGCTGTGTATCAAAAATTAACACCTTCTTAACAACAACCAGCCGCTTTGACGTTTTCCAGTCTGGCTTCCGTGCTCACCACAGTACAGAGACCGCCCTTATTAAGGTGTTTAATGACATCCATATAAATACAGACTGTGGAAGAACCACCGTGCTGGTACTATTGGACCTTAGTGCAGCATTTGATACTGTCGATCACTCCATTCTGTTAGAGCGCCTGGAGAACTGGGTCGGCCTTTCTGGTACAGCACTCCACTGGTTTAAATCCTACTTAAAGGACAGGGACTTTTTTGTGTCAGTAGGTAACTTTACATCCCAGACGACAAAAATCACATGTGGGGTTCCCCAAGGGTCCATTCTGGGTCCCCTCCTCTTCAATATCTACATGCTCCCCCTAGCTCAGATAATAAAAAATAACAACATCAGCTACCATAACTATGCAGATGACACACAGCTTTACATCACCATGTCACCAGGTGACTATGAACCAGTTCAGGCACTCAGTAAATGCCTAGAAGAAATCAATACGTGGATGTGCCAAAATTTTCTTCAGTTGAATAAAAACAAAACAGAAGTAATAATTTTTGGACCAATAGAGGAGAGATCAAAAGTTAGCACACAGCTTCAGCTGCTTCAGTTAGGAACCACTGATCAGGCCCGAAACCTGGGTGTAGTGATGGACTCAGACCTGAACCTTCAAAAGCATCTAAAGACAATTACAAGGTCGGCTTTTTATCACCTGAGGAACATTTCCAGGATTAAAGGACTAATGTCTCAGCAGGATCTGGAGAAACTAATCCATGCATTTATTTTTAGTAGAATTGATTACTGCAACGGTGTTTTCACAGGTCTTCTAAAAAGTGGATCAGACAGCTGCAGCTGATCCAGAACGCTGCTGCCCGCGTCCTCACTAAGACTAAGAAAGTAGAGCACATAACCCCAGTTCTAAAGTCATTACACTGGCTCCCTGTATCTCAGAGAATAGACTTTAAAATACTTCTGTTAGTCTATAAATCCCTGAATGGCTTAGCACCTAAATACATCGCAGACTTGTTATCAGCGTATAAACCCTCCAGACCACTCAGGTCCTCTGGCTCCAGCCTACTCTGCATACCTAGAACACAAGGACCGCGGAACCGGTAGGGCCGCGGCCCTACCTACTTTTGATGTTCAAGTCCTCCCCGCGCTTGTCTCTTCACCCCCCCCCCCCCTCCGCGAAAAGCGTGTCTCTCCCCGCCGCAACCAACCCCCCCCACCCGGCCGCGTTTGTCTCTTCCCCCCCCCCGCTCGGCCGCGTTTGTCCCCCCCGGGTTTTTCGCGCATGCGCCCGACCAATTTGAAATGCGTTCCGCGGTCCATGCTAGAACACGAACCAAACACGGAGAAGCAGCATTTAGTTCCTATGCTCCACTTATCTGGAACAAACTTCCAGAAAACTGTAAAAGTGCTGAAAGCCTGAGTTCCTTTAAATCAAGATTAAAAACACATTTGTTTAAAATTGCCTTTGAATGTTCAAGTTAAACTGTTTTAAAATGTTCAATGTTCAAGTTAAACTGTTTTAAAATTCCTTTTTTTTTCCTACATTCTATCCCTATATGCTTTTATTCCTATATTTTAATCATGTAAAGCACTTTTCATTGTCTCTGTACTGAATTGTGCTATATAAATAAATTTGCCTTGCCTTGCCTTGCCTTGCATGCTCTGAGTAAAAAAAAAAAAATCCTGTAAATACTAAGTCTGTTTTGTTATGTTATCTGTGTAGATCCTAAGCTGGTGTCTGCCTCAAAGGTAATTTCACCATAGTAACACATGGTGACAATAAAAGATTCTTGATTCTTAATTCTTGATTCTTTTAGAAAAAAAAGAACAAGAAACACACATCTACTGGCTCAAACTGCCCATGTACATTATCACTTAAAACTAGAGAGACCCCCCTTTTGAATTTTGTAAAGCTTCTCTTTGTAACACCATAACTGGTTATGTTATTTCCGTATAATGCTGTAAACAATGGTACATTTTGATGATACAAGGGGTAAATGTGTTTTGTAATATTTATTTAGAAAGAAATGTGGGTGAGACTCAAAGAAATTTGATTTTTTGTTTGCTCATTTGCCAAAAAATCAGACATAGTTACAATAGTGGTGGACAAATATTGTATATCTTACAGTTACACAAAATAAAAATTCGTGTTCATACTTTATAACTATGTAGTTGTACTTTATATCAGGCATGAAATTTTAGGCTGAAATTGCTCCTAAAACAGTTAGGGCTTAAAGGGCATAATATACATACTTTGGACTGCAGTGTTGCACTGTATAAGAGCTCATATGCAATGTTCCCCCTAATTTTTCATGCATCTGAGCAAACACACAAACTCCCTGAGCGATCACTTGACCTCTGTGAGCAACAACGTGCACACTGAGGCTACATTACGGCTGTCCGAAACCTGAGTTTATATCTTAGCTTACTAAAAGAATCAAGTTACAACAATGATTTCTGTTAGATTACTTAGTTTAGATAAAACTGATTTAGCCAGATTACATGAAAAAGACAAAAATCTTGTCATATTTTCATTTCAGAGTAGGGGTCCTGATAAGGAACAACTTAGAGATGTGCATATCTTTCAGAGTTCCAATTTTATTGCCATTAAATTATTTACATTTTCTGCAGTGAGATTTAGCACCAGCATGTAGTGCTGCGTGCAGCCTCTCTTTTGTCAGTCTGCTCCAGGGCAGTTGTGGCTACTAACATAGCTCACCACCGTCAGGGTGTGCATGAATGGGTGAATGACTGACCAGTGTAAAACGCTTTTGGGGTCTTCAGATGATTTATTTAAATATTCTCAGCCACACATCGCTTTTCTAACACAACAAGGGAACGTTCTCAGTTCTGAACAATTTCTTTGTGCTGCTCTTTGTTTTTATGCCAACGGCAGCTTTTTAATAACGTAGGAGACGCAGGAAATCTTTCAGCGGCAGCTGTATGTCGTACTGTCAGGATTGTTATTGTTGCACTCAGTTATAGTTTAAAGGTGTTCCATAGTCAGAGACCCACAAGATTAATAACAGAACTTTACAGAATGAAAGCAATAATTTATTCTGTGTCAAATTTTGGCAATTCCAGCTCTACTTTTCTATTCATATATTTTAGTTTCCGTTAACCTATTTTTCCCCCAACACTGTTAGGACTGCTGCACATTTCTTCACTTAAATAACACTATCTTTACTTCAGCTGGAATTATACATATAGCCTATATGATTAATATAAAGTGAGGTTGTCACAAGACAGTTAATGTCAACTCATTTGTAGAAGGATTGGTGAACAATGCTTACAAAAAGATGAACATATCAGTTATTCAATAACTCACACCATCCTATTATTACTTGCATTTGTTGAATATAGCCAATTAATGCTTTAGTTGAGCATTTTTAAACATAAAAATCTTATAACTTAACCTTACTTGATTAAACTGTATTTTCATACTTGGTTATCATTTGCTGCCCCATCCTTTCAATGCCTTTCCTAATCAATGCGCCCCCCCCAAAATGCCTCCTTTTTGTTTTGAATGAGTGAAGTGTGAGAAAATAGCTTTAATTTTCCATCAAAGAATTCTCACAGCATACTCTGCCACCAACTTGCTCTTTAGCAACAGCATCATTTTTTATGGTTTAATATTCTCCATATATCTTCATTAAAGCTTTCTAATTCCACTTGTGGGAAATGCGCACTTCGAAGCTTCTTATTCCTGCCGTTGCCATGGTGAATCAGGTTAACTGCGATCCATTGATCAGGGCTTTTTTCATGCTCCTGCTCGCGTTCAAATCATGGTTGATCGAACGCTGTGTTTAGTTACCTGACTGATGTCGGCTGTTCTAAAACTGGAAACGCTGAGTATGACAGAGTGAGGTAGAACTACTAAGAGCAGCAGCTTTCTACTTCGGGTGGACCGGCCATTTTTTCTTTAACGGAGTCCAGAACAAAGACGCACACCGCAACCTGCCCAACTAATAAAGACGTCTGCTCCACCCACCAATCAGCGGCGCGCTCAGATCAGCACCTGGCGCTCACAGAGCGAGACTGTGGAAAACCGTCTCACCAGAGTTGCAAAATTGTACAAAATAACTTGGTTTATTATTATTTATTTTTATACAGTTTAGCTTGGATTTTATTTTCTGCGCAGCATAAGTTTGCTGTACGAACTGAAGCCAGATGCTGTGCGCGATTGCGCACGCGCGCAGCTTAGAGGGAACTCTGCTCATATGTCTGTATAGTTAAAATAGGACTATTTGTGTGCTTTCCTGTAGACTACTAACTTCTGACTGATTTTTTGGTTTTGTCACTTTACCAAGCTGCTTGAAATGTAAATGTAAATTTAGATATAAATATTTTTTCTTGATGTCCAACAGATCTGTGATAACCTAGCTTATCTGTTGATGAAATTGTGTACACTACAGTGTCAATTACAAAATCATGCGGGAGTATTATTTTTCTATTTTAATGACTTTCTACACTGCAGATACATGGTGAAGACAGGAAAACTATAAGTCAGAGATATATGGAATTATGTATCAAACATAAAATTGTAAAATAACTCAAAAAATCTTGTGTATTTTAGCTTTTTCTTTGTTTTGATTACTGCTTTGGTCATTCTCTGCCACTGGGCAGTTTTCCAGCCACAAGAAATATGTACAGTCTTTGGTCTATGGTTTATTTTGCTGGGAATTGAGGGTAATTGTGAAATTTCTACTTGCTATTTTACTGTAGTTTGCCTGGCAAGCAAATAACTACTTAAATATTTCTGAGAAGTGCATTTACATCTCTTTAGTAGATTAATGTGAAGAGAGCAAACTTTGCACATAAATAAATCTATACAGTCAGGACAGACAAAAAATAAACTACACTTCATTTTGCATAAAGAATGTTGAATAGTTGATTATCATTCGGCCTTCCTTGAAGGGGTTGGTTAATTCCACACAGATTGCATGAATAGACCAGGTAATACTTGACTGGTTATCTTGTCATTGATTAACAAGCTCTCTAACTTCCCTTTTCTTCATGTTGGCCTGTTAAGGTTCTTTTTCATTCTCTGCTTACCCTCAACAATTTTCCCTGTTTGTTCCGCCATGCCACCAGGAATAACCTTAGCGATGTAGGTTCCAATCTCACCACGGTTCCCTGGAATCTCCTTCCCGCCCACCACACGGACCCCAAGTCCATTGCCTGAGGTAAAAACTAGATTGTAATCAAGAAAATCGAAAGTACAGAAACCCATTTTTTATTTGAGTGTCCGTGTTCTTGTGCTTTACCTGATATACTTGTGTCTGTCATGTCTCTCTTAAGTTTGATGCGAGTGTGAGGGAAGGTGTAAGGAACCAGTTTCATCTGGAAAAGATTTTATGAATGTTATTACAACTAATGCAAAAAAACTCCTTGCTTACACAAAAATATAGAACTTTACTTGGGAAACCTAAAACTGAGGCTTAGACCATACCTGCCTCCTGTCCGACATGTGTCCACTCTGAGGCTGCCCTTCTCTTGGCTTATCAAACCAATCAGTGTCCTCTCTCCGCAGGTGGTAAGCTAAACAAGGAGAGAAAGTTGTTAAAAGAATTACACATTCAAATTCACAGCTAATGACAAATTCCCTATAAGCTCTGTTTGGCAGAGATCGACCCAGCATTCAAGTTGGGAAAACCTTTTTTATTTAATATAAGTTGCTTGCACACCAACCCCATTTGCTAAAATGCAGGAAGATCTCTGATCTGTTCTCTCTAGATAGAAGAAAGCAAGTCTAAGCTCTGTTCTGTTCAATCTAAAATGTCCATATGTGTAATCAAATTAGAATTTTAAACCCTATGTAAAGGATAAATTGCAATCATTTTAAAGCATGCCCTTGATGCCTCACAAGGTCTCTGCTCTGAATATTGTCTTAATTTTCTAAGAAACTTAACTTATTTTAATTAACATTCTGTCATAGACAGCTTCTTTTATCAACTTAAAAATAAAGGAACGGTTTTCTAACTGCTGGGTTTAGTTTGCAAATCTGTATAACTACTTCTGTACCATGTTGACATAATCCTGACAAACTCTGAGGATAATGTTCTTTAATACCCCCAAAAACCCATCTAACAGATGTTTAATTTAAATCCTAATTATAAGAGTAGAGCAAAACATGGGTTGGTTAAACACACCACGCATAAGTGTCATCATATGATCAGAGATCTGATTCAACAAAGATAATAATGATGACTGCGAATGAGCTGCTTCATGTCTTGGAAAAAAAGCAGTGGTAGCACTTTCAACAAAGTTCTTGTGGACACTTGTGCACATATATACGCATGATTTTGCCACTTATTTTTTGTTTTGCATGAGTATGAATACTAAAAATGAGCCAGAATGGTCACAGAACCACAGAGAATACATTCCTGAAAGAAAAAAAAACTGAATTCACCATGGTTCATTCAAAAATAAAACTAAGATGTCAGATACTACAGGTATGCTAAATGATATGCACAATATACTAGTGAGAGGGTGGTTCATTCCAGCATGTCTGGTATGTTTGCAGAATCAGCCAGAGAAGTGGACCATTCAGAATTATGATGTATAGCATGGAGTCACAGTCTCTACGCAACTACATGGAATTCAAGTGCTGTCTCACCTTCTATATTCCAGTTTGGGCCTCCGGCTAGGGTACAAAGTTATATGTTTGTTTGTTTTTTAGAATTTTTTTTTCAAGATATGCTTTATTATCTCACAAACGTTTGTTAAGGTAATACTTGTATTGAGAGTATAGCTCAGCGCATGCACTGAAAGCACTAGTCAGTAGAATACATGCTTGTAATTACTCCTATTACAGTGCCTTGAAAAAGTATTCAAACCCAATGAAATTGTCTGTGTTTTGTCACGGTTATATAACAATGTATTTTGGGATTGGGGGATTTAGGTGATAGACCAACACAAAATAGTGTATTGTTCTTAGGTGTGTGTGTGTGTGTGGGGTGGGGTGGGGTGGGGGGGGGGGGGGGGGGGTACAAGGATTTCACTTTTTTTGACAGATAATAATCGGAAAAGTGTGGCACCCGTTTATATTCAGCCGATCTAGTTAAAATGCCATCTGTAAGTCCTTTTTTTTAGGTCTACTAGCTTTGCACATCTTATTTAAGGGTTGATATACCCAGATATACCTCTGCCCAGTCTCAATTCTTTTGCAGCCTATAACAAGTTTTTTTTCTTTTTCTTGGATTGGCCAGTATTGCTCCATCCATCAACTCTGATAAGCTTTATTGTTCTGACTGAACAAAAGTATACCCTCAACATGATGCTCCCACCACCATCTTTCACCCTAGGGATGGAGTTTAAGGGTGATGTGTAGTATTTTTCTGGCATACATGGCATTTTGCATGTTGGTCTCATCTGACCAAAGCATGTTCTTCCACATGATTCCTGTGTTAAGTACGTGGATTGTTGCAAGTCTTAAACTACATTTGTTGTTACTATTTCACAATACATTTTTTTTCCTTGCCACTCTTTAGTAACTTACATTTATGGAGTGCATAACCTATAGTTGTCTTGTTGAATGATTCTCCCACCAGAACAATGTTTCTCTACAGCGGTTCCACAGTGACAAAGGACCTCTCTGCTGCTTGTATTTTTCAATGGCCAGTTTAGAATAGGATGAAAAATGTCGTTTAATTGCTCTTCACAGGGGAAATTCAGATGTATCAGCATCAAAGTGACTGGCAAATGGAAGGACGCATATAGACATAAAGATAGAAAATATAATGCAAATGTATATGACACGGTACAGTGAGGTCATTGTAAAGTAAGAAAAAAAAGTTAAGGAAAACAGCATATTCAGACTATAAGAAATGTGCAATTAAGCTAATTTTCAAACTGTACTGTCTGCTAATGCAAAAAAATATCTATTTACATAAATATGGAAAACTGTAGTAATAATATAGGCATGTTAACAATTCATTGAGTTTGTTAGGAGAAGTGATGGTTATCGAGTCTTACAGCTGCTAGGAGGAAGGAGGGAGCAACAAGATGAGGTGGACGGACAGTCAGTGGCAGTTCTTGCATAAATGGTACCCCTGGGCAAGTCTCTCCTTCTGCCCCCTCTAACCAACATCAATTGCACTGTTCCACTGATGTTACATCACTAGATTCTAAGCACAAAAAATAAATACCCTTCTTTAAAATAAAACTGGAACATTTTATTGTTCTGTATGTTAGTTTCTGCTTGATGGTAGTATTATTAATGCGGTAAGCTAATTTAAAAGACATGCTTGTTGTTTCAGTGATGCTGAGATACTAAGATATAATTTACTAAGAAACTAATTATTGGCAAAAAACTAATTATTCGTGATTGTTTTTAATCTCAGCCAATCAAACTTGGCCTGTTCTCCCAAATTTCACTAAATCTGTATTGAAACGGAATTAATAGTGATGATGTTCAAATGACTCCCACCACCAAGTGTTTTTGTCACCTGACGCAATGGAACATTGGGTGGTGAGACATGGCAAAACCTGTCACTGTTAGCAGTTCTACCATACTGTTTCCATTTTCAGATGATGGTTTGAAGGGTGCTCTGAGAAACATTTAAAGCTTGGGACAGTTGTTTCATGTCCTAACCCTGCTTTTAATACCTCTTAAAATGAATCCCAGGACTATGTGATGTTTTATTTAGGGGTATCAGAATAAAGGCAGTTGAATATAAATGTGTCAAACTTTTCAGTTTTTTATTTGTAAAAAACTTTGAAAACCATTTTAAATTTCTCTTCCATTCCCTCAATTTTTGAAATTGTACTATTTTGTGGTGGTATTTTACTTATAATCCCACTGAAAATATATGGAATTTTGTGACGGGAAAATGTGAGAAAATGACCTTTGCAAGGCACTCTGTGATAGTATTAGCCTGAAAGATAAATTCAGGCAGAAAAAATTACACATTTTGTTAGAGCATTAAAGCCATAAGCGTCATTGTAAAAAGTATTCTTAATAATATTAGAACTTGTCTAAGAACTATTGTAGGATACTCTACCGTGTCTGATACTTTCATGAAAGATTCTGGCATCACCTCTGTTTAAAGCCAGCATGGACTCACTTAGCGCTGCAATAAAGGCAGATAGACTTTTTAACATAGTTTCATGGTAAGTATTACCTTCTTTAAAATGTGTCCATTGTGCACCACTTGGGTTTCTGTCACATATGTGTATGACTGTAAACATTGAGTGTACACAATCCAGGAATATGTATAAACACACTCTTATTCAAGAGGCTTCTGGCTTTCCGAAGCTTTTTTATTTCTCTTGGCTGTTGTATTAATAACAGCCTTTCAAATATTTGATAAGAGTATTGGAACGCTACCAATTACACATTTATGTAGATGGATTTTCCATGTCAATATTTGCTGTCAATTACTAGAAAACAGGGACATCTCACACCGCAACATGACATCCACAGCAACAAACAACAAGCCAAAAATATTAATTTTATTAACATGGAAATGAAAAATACCCAATACACAACATGCAAGGATGCAAAATACAGAAACAAATAATTGAACACTATACACCAACACAAATGAGACACATGACTAAATTACACAAAAATCTATATTAAAAAATAGTCACTGCATTACCATAAAGGCAGCGTTTTTGTTACAAACGTACAAGACAGTCTGTATATCAGATTACTTCTGCACTGCTTCTGATATTGATTATGAGTTATTAAACAGTAGTAGCAAAAGTCATTTTGCTAAGAAGTGATGACCAACCTCAGATCATTTTGTTCTGATGATTGTAAGTTTAGGTATACATTTGAAGACATTTCACTTGTCATGCTTGCAGATAAAGACATACTCTGGATTATTGTGGAAGCAGCTCCATCACCAAAGCCTTGAGTGAGGCTAAAGTCAAATAGGTTTGTGTTAACACCTTTTTATTGTCCTTCTTAAGTCGTTATTTCAAGATTCAAAAATACTTTAAAATGTTGCTCTGTCCCATTTAACATGAATATTTAAAGTGACCAATTTCAAGTAATGAGATGTATGTGTCAAACATTTACTAAATATTTCCTTTCCTTTATGTATTTGTAATGTCCTTCATAAGTCTTAAGCTAAAAATAAGGCAGCTGTAACATGGAAACATGTGTAGTTAAAGGAACAATAAGTAATAATGACACAAAGTAGTTAAAATCAGAACAACACATACACATTGCCTTTCACGGAGATGTGCCATTTACTAGACGGTCCATTGTTGCACTGAATTTTTGCTTCCACGAGATAGGTATATGATGTATTTTGTTCAATTTTCTTGTCCACTAAGTTTGAAAAGAGAAAAATTTGACTAAGACATTGTTGATGGAGAGGACCGATTGTTATAGGGAATGTTACTTCCATCCCAGTAACATTAACACAGTAACACAAACGAGAATGACTTAGGTTGATTTTACAATACATATCTTACTTATTGCTCCTTTAATAAATTGGCTGTGTTTGAAGAATGTGGGTGATAATTTATCTTTGAAAAAAAATAAAACATGCAAATGAAATCACACATCAAAAGTAGACAGAATTGAATTATAACATACATAAACTCGGGTTTAGAGTTTTATGTATTTGTGAGTTAGTTATATTAAAAAAGAAAAAAAGAAAAAAAAACATGCAAGTTTTCCCATAAATTTTCCTAAGACAGAGGAAAATATATAACAAAGTATTATAAAAGAAAAAGATAAATTGGACCACTGATAGTTGTAAAAGAGACAGTCTATGCACAAAATCAATGGAACCACACAGCATTAGCATGCATCACAAGCAGGTCCACACTGTCGAATTGCTGCAACAGTCTCAGGCTCCATTTACCTTCGCTGTCAGACATGGCACCTTGCAGATCATCCATGATGAATGCGATGTCTCTATCATAGCCGCGTGTCCGAGATTCCTCCCTCATATGTTGTTGTACTTCTGGCAAGGAATGGCTAGAGCCAAATTGATCCCTGGAGTCAGCAGAAATTGGAGGTAGGGGACCAGCAGAAGCTCTAGCCATACCCATAGGCTGCCCCACTGGGCTCAGAGGACTTTCCTCCTCGGAGTTCTGAGCCACAATGGGGATACGGCCCCGACTTTGGCTGATAGGCAAACTAGTAGGTTTTGCCCTAGAGACTCCAGGAGCAAATGCTGCATCCAGGACTTCCCCCTCTGTCTTAAGCCTGAGCGAGGAACTAGACAGATCCCTTTTGATGGACAGATCTAAACCATATATAGAAGATGGTCGAGAAGATGGACGCGAAGAGGGACGAGATCGAGTGCCACTTGGATACGTGCCATCCTCCTGAGTGGTGCCTCTGATAGTGGGTCCTAAGCTAAGAGACTGGCCGAGGTTAAGAGAACCAGAAAGATTGGCTCCTAATGAAGACCCCAAATACTTTTGCTGCTCAGACAAGTTTTTCCTTAACCCAAACGTGATTTCGTCTTGAAGTAACCTAGCTCTAGCTGCTAGATTAGACACAGAGGCAGCCCCAGATCCCATGTAGCTACCAAATTCAGGCTCAAGGTCCCTACTCTCCTGAATTGGGGAAAATTTTGTGATGGCCTTTGAGTCTAACAAAGCCTTTTTGTTCTTCATCTGTTTCTGGTACAGCATAGCAGCGGGAAGATTCTTTGCAGCCTGCTTTTCAAGAGTGAGTCTTCCAATGCTATATTTCTCTCCTTTAGGGAAGTGGCGAAAACTACTATCACTCGAGAGATATTGGGAAAGGCCAAGGCCTGTTAAATGTTCTAGTCCTTCAGTTCCTCGCCTAAACTCTTGCTTTATTTGTTGCTTCAGTAGCTTCAGTTCATAGGGCTCCTCCATTGAATCGTCTTCTCCTTTTCCATAGCGTGTTGAGCCCAAAAATTCAGCCACCTAAAATATGGAAACAAGGCAGTGCATATCAGTGTGAGCACATTTTACTTATTGGGAAATGTAAATATGTATTTGTTATATGTAAAGATCTGTTAATGAATTAAATCATTTAAGTAAAAATGTTATACATTATTTATTGGAATTTCTTCAATTAGGTCAAATATTCCTGGAATTTTATCTGTTATTATCCCCTGAACTTTTTCACATTTTGTCATGTCACAACTACAAACTTTTAATGTATTTTCTGGGGGATTTTATTTGATAGACCATGACAAAGCAGTTAATAATTGTGAAGTGGATAGAAAATAATGTATTTTTTAGTGTGGCAGCATGCAAAACATGGCGGTGGTGTGGTGATGATCCTCTTCTTGTGTAAGAACAGGAAAGCTGGTCAGTTAATGGAAAAATGGATGCTTGTAAATACAGAGTTCTCCTGGAAGAAAACCTGTCAGGGACTGGACAACAATACAATGGCCCTAAACAGACAGCCAAGGCAACAAAGGTTAATGGTTTGTATCCAAGAATATTAATGTATTAGAATAACAGCAAACGTTCATGTTAATATCCAATTGAAAATCTGCGGAAATACTGAAAAATTGCCATTCAAAGGGGAACTCATTCCAACCTTACTAAGCTTGAACTAGTTTGGAAAACATATTTGCTTCTGGAAGTACAAACCTGATCTAGTACAGCAAAAGTGCTGTAAGGATTTTGTTTTGTAAAAAAAAAAAATGTCCTTTTTTTTTTCGCCACAATTAAGCAATACTTTGTGCTAGTCTGTAAAATAAAATCCAGTTAAAGAACATTGACATTTCTGGTCTTAACAGGGTCTTAAGGTTTGCAAAGGCAGAGCAAAAGTTAGGGGTAAGTTAGAGGGTCAAAAATATTTTTACAAATGTTTAACAACATGATGATTTCTCCATCATGATAACAGGAGGACAATAAAAGTAAAAACAAACAAAACAACAAGGATAATTTTAAGAAAAGAAACATTTTTATGCATTTTTAATTTGTAATCAAAACGATTGAGACACAATTCCAAATGATCTAAAAAGGTGCAATAATCAAATTTAAACATGTAAAAAGACAAAGATGGTATGAAATAGAAGATAACAATAATACATTTTTACCTCTGCTGTACGCCTGGCTTCTGCTGCCCTGAGTAGCCTGTCTGCTTTTGATAGCTCTTTATCAGGGAGGTTAAATCCAGAACCCATGCCAGAACTGCCAAGTCCTGTTGAGGCCTTGGTGAGCTCACCTATGTCCTCTATTAGCACGTAGTTCCTGGCATTGTGATGGTCAATATCAGCATAGAAGGAATCAGCAGAAATACTTGACATTGGACTGGAGGCCATGCTTCTCTCTTCTAACCTCAAATCCAAGTTGCCATACTTGCTGCCCATGTGAGGAACCCCATAGCCACTTTCTGTAGAAGTTGGCACAATGAGCAGAGGTTGGTTGCGCATCACCTCATAGTTGGTGGTAATTTTGGGCTCTAAATCAGACAAGGTGGTTTGACGCTGCTTTCCCTGTTGCAAAAGCAAAGCATGCTGGTAGCTGCTTGGTTGAGCCTGAGAATGGGACAGTGATAGTGTTTGGTAAGGAGACACTTGATGATGGTATAGGGACTGTTGCTGATACAGATTTTGCTGTGTGTAATGGCTTGTGGTTTGAGGCTGTGAAACATATTGACCATATTGAGAGTAGGGGCTTGTAAGTGTATTGTATTGGGAATCAGCTTCAGTTTGGGGAGGAATGAATTGATCAAATTCTGACTGAGGAGCAGTCCGTGGTCTCTCCAGCCCTTCCCCTCGAGTTTCTCTTATGTTGCCAACCTCACTGTCTGACATGTAGTCTCTTTCCTCTGCCACCCCTTGAAGATATGCCCTTTCTCTCTTTTCTCTTTCCTTTAACAAGGCCTCCTTGCGGCGGTTAATACCCATCTCCAGATACCTAGAGTGGCAGAAAAAGGTTTTAGATTTCAAGCACCTACACTTCTCAAGACACACCTTCAAAAAGCCAAACAATGTTCCATTTTCTCACACATTTGTACCTGTTACTATGTGTAAGAGTGGAGAGGTCTCACTGAGTGTTGTCAAGGCAGTCTTTTAGCCCATAAGCTATTAAGGTAAAAAGGGAATCATGTACAGCAATGTAAGAAAAAATGGCTTAAGACGGATTAATTAAATGGTATCTGTTCACTTGTTTTTTATGATCTGATGATTATCCCCTAAATCAACATTGTAAGAGGGTCTGAAACAAGTCCCACTATATCCCTTGGTTGTTTCTATGTATACATGTGAAGCACCTCACCGCAACTTGGCATCAATCTCCTTTTCCTCTTCATCAAGCTCAGCTTGTTTCTTGCGTAGTTTAGAGGATTCCCTCTCCACCAGATCAAGTTCCTTGTCTATGTCTTGCAGAATCTTAGCCCGTGCCATTGTTGTGCTGCGGGCAAGACGGCGACGAGCAGAGTTGGTGCTATAGCCTGATCTTCCTGCCAAAGAGTCATCCTCAGGAGGGGGCTCTGGGAGGGTTCGCTTTACTTTCTTACCACCAGGAGAGCCTCGGCCCTAAAACACAGAAACATATCACACATTAGTGTGTAAATAATAAAAAATATAAAGGTAGAAAATTGTATTTTTTGATTTGCAAGACAACTATTAAGGACTTACAGCATAGCTATCTGCATAGTATCCTCCAATTCTGTCTTCTGTTGAAGGACTAAGAGATTTAGGATCGGAAAAAGACTTCTGGCCAGCCTTTAAACTTCGAGGGCCAGAGGAGAATCTGGTCGGGTCAGCAGTTAGCATTCTTTGCCCTCCATATGACCTTTCTGGTGATAGGGGAGAAACTTGGCTGTACAGCACTTTAGCTTTAGAGGGGACATCTGCTGTTAGTTGTGTGCTATATCCAACCTCAATAGGCGAATGCCTTCTGTCTGTGTCTGTTTGACAACTCAGACTGCCACCTCTGTGAGAGTTTTCTGGAGCTGATATGTGCTTAATTATTTCTACCTTTGTGTCCATTTGGACATTGGGTCGTTTGATAGTTCCAGAATGATCAGTCTGCACAGAAATTTCTGCTACTGTCTGGATGGCAATGCTAGACACCTTGGAGCCATGTTTCCCATCGCTGCTATGCTTTCGAGAACGGCGTCGAACTTTGGTAGGGGCATCCCACTCATCTTGATCGTCCTCATCAGACTGAGCGGCGTTATCGAGGTTTCTTTTACTCTTCTTTTTCCTTCCTATATGCTGCTCTTCTGCAGAGTCTTCGTCATCTGTTTGTACACCGCTGTCAAGGATTTTTTTCCCTAGATCCTGGTCAGCTTGAAGCTTTACTATGTAAAGCTGCTCATGAGGTTGTTCAGTTTGTGCTCCGGTAGATGGAAGTGTAGACTCATCCTTTACGGGCCAGTACTGACCACTATCCCCCACTCCTGCATACTTAGCTTCTAAAAGGTTTCCAGTCATACCAGTACTGCTGTAGTGCTCATCTAGCTGCCGCTGGAGTTGGAGTTGGAGTTGTTGAATTTGTTGCAACTGCTCTTTCTGTTGAGCATAGGTCTCTTGCTGGGCCATCATGTGGGCATGATGTTCCTCTTCTTGCTGAAGAAGAAGCTGTTGTTTAAGAGCTTGAAGTTCTTCAAGTTCCCTTTGCACCATAAACTGCTCCTGTTCTCGGTAGCGATGAATTTCTTGTCTTTCCCACTCCAGCTCCTCAGCAAGACATAGCTGCTTAAGCTTCTCTAACTCTAGAAACTCCCTCTCCATCTGATATTGGGCCATCTTGGTGTTGTCTAAGCCAGGGAATATTGATGAAGAAGCTAGAACATCTAAAGAAGCAGCAATTGCTTCCAGGGTGGTGTCTGAGTACATTTCTGGATAGCCAGTTATGATGTCGGCCAAAGCTGTAGGGAAAAACTCTTTAGATAGATCTGCCTCAAATGGAACTATCTGTCCTGGGTCTGTGGTAGGAACAAAGCCATATGAATGCACTAAGGACTGATCCTGCACAGTAGATGTAGGTGTAAAAGTAGTGCTGAAGATGGAGCCTGGTTGAGTTGTAATTGCATATGTAGATGGAACTGGTGCAGCAACTGACGAATAAACTATCCCATCTGCAGTTCTTAAAGCACTATTTACTCCAAACCCAGCAGCAGGAATCTCAGAGTAGGGGGCAGTAATCATCGCAGAGTAGACACTGGTTGCTTTGCTAGTGTAGTCTAGAGCTTCACCTGCCACAAGTCAAAATATATAAATTTCTTTCATTAAAAGTGCTTAGTAATTTTTACAAACAAAGAAACTTTACAATATTTTTTAAAGATCATGCAATTAGGATTAAAAAGGACTTCCACTGTACATGCATATATGGAGGTACTTTGGTTAGCAGGATGCAAAACCAAAATATTGAGGGAGTACACGCAGGCAAACACATGCATCTGTATAAAGAAAAAAAAAGAGAAAATACATTGTTGGACAATTTCACAATATCATGCATGTTACAAAACAAATCCAACAATTAAAATGCTGTTTATGAACTTAACTGTAAAACATAACAACACAGGAACCATTAAATTATTGCAATATGCTGGTGTCAAAGAGAAAACAAAAATTTTAAATAAAACTTTAATTTCTATAAGCTCAATCAAATGCCATCTTAAATACATGCAAGCCAAAGCAACAGAATGCGAAAAGCATACAGAAAGAGCTCCATACTTACCAGCTGAAAGTTTAGCAGCGGTTAGGTCGATGGCTGCATCCGATCCTCTGAAGAAGTCATTTTTGAGATCATAGAGGGACAGTCCTGTGCTTGTCAGATTGGTCTCCGACAACGATGCTCTTATCCCATTAGTTCCTTTAATACTATACAGTCCTGCATAGTCTTTGAAGCCAAAATGGTTGTCTGGTTGAGTTGTTACTGGGGGTTGTGTTCTACAGCTTCCAGTAAATGGTAACTTGTAAATGACATCACAGCAGATGCTCCTTCTGCCAGCAGTAAGATCAACTGGAACCCCATCATCCTCCACAACAGAGGTCACGACTCCTGGGCCTGTATCAGACAATGCTACCATAGCCCTCACTGGTTTATAGTTTGACAAATCCATGGCTCCTGTAGCCTCAACAGATACAACAGGACCTACACTGCTGATAATTGCTGGAGTTGAAGTCAATGACTGTTTTCCTTCAGAGGAGACAAGAGCTTCAAAGGAAAGATTAATGGGTATGTCTTGAGCCATAGATACTACATCAGTGAATACAGATGGAGCCTTTAAAGGTTTGTAGACAATTTGTGCGAGTGGTTCAAATGATTTGTATGTAGATGTAAGAGGCAAGGGCAGTGATCCAAGAGGGCCCTGTAAATCAAGGGGTTTCTCAGCTGGAGAGCTATATGAAGCAATAGTTGCTGTGCACGTGACTATTGTGATGTTGTCAGTAACAACAGAGAGTGTTGTTGTAGGGGTAAGCTCTGCACTAAGATTTACAATCTCAGGCTGCACTGCAGTAATATGACGTCCACTTGAATCACTAGAAACAGACTGTCGACAAGATTCAGGTGGTGTCAAGTCCATGCCTTGTTCTGTCATTTTTATGCCAGGCTTGCTAGTACGTAAATCAATAACATCACCAGGATAAATAATCCTGCCATTTTGCTTAGGCAATGGTTGAACTTTTGCTATATCTGGTTGTATAGTGATTGCTATGCTTTGTGACGGAACTTGTTGAAGTCTTTCATGGACAACAGAAACAGTGGTCCGTTGAACTTCAGTGGTGACAACTTGAGTGACCCGACTAGAAAGACTTTCAGGAGGTTGACCCGAGGTGGAAATTGAAGAGGAATACATGTGACTCATACTAGAGACCAACTTTTCTTGTCCTCTTATCGCTTGGCTCTCAATTGACTCTTGTTGTATTTTGGTGATAGTGACAGGAGCCACAGATACACTCAATGGAATATCTTGTGCAGATGGTATAGAACTTCTTTTGGTGAGTTCTTCTGGGGTCATTTCCTCCAGTGGATGATCATATTCAGATGCATAAGTCAAGGTCTCTGGGTGCTGTTCGGTTAATGGGACGGATTCCCTCCTGTAGGGGGCATGAGGCTCATAACCACCCATTGGAACATCCTTTTCAGCTGGCATGTTAATTATTTGCGCAAACTGTAGTGGTTGTTGCATGGTTATAGGTTTGTGTCTGGCAGCAGCCAAGGATTCAGTTGTAACCACCTGAGCAGATTGTTCAAACTCTGCAGGATAAGTAAATAAATCAGCATTGGTGTATGATGGTTGTACTGAGGATGATATAGATGATCTCCTTTTATAAGTGATGTCTTCAGATGCTATGACTGGGAACTCAGCAAGTGTATGGTGTTGTATCTCTGATGAGGGCATGACACATATTGCATCAGTATCTTTTGATATTAACCATGTACACGTGTCTTGTTCAGGTTGGAATGGTATTTCCTCTACTGTTCTGGTTGCAATTGTTCCATACTGCTGAAGAGAATAACTAATATCTGGGTATGTTGAAACTTGTTGAATTTCTTTCACAATATGCATCGGTGATGGATCTCCACTTGTAATAGTTAGAGTTTCAGCAACTCTAGGTAGTGGCATTAACTCAGACACTTTAGATGCTTGTGACACAGTTGATGCAACAGTGAGAGGATGAAGTACAGGAGATACTACAGCAACCTCAGGTAACTTAACACCAGAGTCAGTTGTAACAACCTCTGTGGGGTATTCAAACTTTGCAAGGAGTGCAAGGTCTTCACCTACAAGATTTGACTGGTGTGTTAATAGTTGCTCTGTCACCAAGACTCTATTTTCTATAGACTGATCAGTTTGTTGTGTTGATGAGAGTTCAGATAAGGAGTATGCATCTTTACTCCCAGGTATGTCTTCTTCGTTAGAGTGAACAACAACTTCAATTGCTGAATCTATTTCTTGAGCTGCAATTGGATAACTGTTGTCTGGTATTGTTGATCTTATTAGAACTGCCTCTGCAAGATGATTACCCATATCTTGTTCTATATGATTGATACCTTGCACATTTTTTTCTGATAAAGCTTTGTGATCTAAAAGTAGTGTAGGCTGTTTTTGCAAAACAACAGCTTCCCCTAGACACCCTGGTTGCACAGTTGCAATTGGTTTGATTGACTGAAGAATTGGCTCTTCAGTCACACTTGTTGGAAAAACAGTACCCACTTCTGTACCTCCACATGGTTGCTGAGACAAAGATAATGCATACTGCTCACTTAAAATGGACTGGTCTGTCAGAATTGAATACTCTTTTGGCTCTGGGGGTTTGAGAATTTCTTCTGCCGTTGGTTCAAAAGGTGCATGGGGCTGAGTCATTAACTCTTGTGTCAAATATGGTTTCTTGATTGTAGGTGCTACAACATGTGCCATAATGCAGGATTCCTGATCTGATGATACTGTAATGACATCTGCAACAGAAAATAGAGGTTGCACAGAAGAGGGCGCAAAGAATTCCCCTGCTTGAACCTTGGCCGTCACTACCTCAGAGGTTTTCACTTTCTCTGCTCCCACAAGTGATGCTTTTGTAATTGGAGGTGGGTGCTTTACAGTGGGCACAGATGCCCTCCTAACTGTAGCCTGTGCTGAAAAAGCCTCAGTGGCTGTTTTCTGCTCTGGTAGTGTAGTTTGGATGCCTGATACGGTCGAAGATGGGATGGATCCTCGTCTCATAGGTGCTTGAACTGTTATTGCCTCTGTTGGAGAGCCAGGCTCAGATGGTAGAGTGATGACTACATATGTTTGTAAACATTTGGCATGTCTAGGAGACACAGGTGACTTGGGAGAAGTTGAACCTGATTTAGACTCCAAAGGTCTTGCAAGGCTAAGCGACAGGGCTTTTGGAGGTTCCTTCATCCTAGGCAGTGTTGCTGCTTTGGGTGCTACAGGAGGAGGAGGTGGCTTAACATTCTCTCCTGGCTTGTGGGTGAAAACCAGTCCAGCTGGAATTGATATAGGCTTGGGTGGTATGGGCGGGGGAGGCTTAGCAGGATGACAGGGACTAGATACTGTTACAGAAACAGGGACAACTGTTGCTATAGTACTGACTAGAGAGGGGTAGAAGCTTTCTTTGGGTAAAGAAAATGGAGATGATATAGCTGGGTCGGCAACCGGAGGTACTTCCACTGCTATTTTTCCATATGTAGGTTTAGGTGGAAGTGGTGGAGCTGAAAGCACTTGCACAGCTGAAGTGTCAGTAAATGGTATATCATTTGTAGTTTGTTTAGTACCATATGCATGAGAAGCAACCTTTGGCTCTGCACCATCACCATCCTGTTTGGTTTGTTCAAGCAGAGACAGGTTTTCCATACTTGGCACAATGATGACTACATGACCCTGTCTAGTTGGGGTAACAACTTGAGGAATAGATGCACTACCTGACCGTGAAACTTCCATTTTTGGCTGTATATCTACAACTACAGATTGCATTGGCTGGGCAGTTCCTGGGGGTTCAGTATTTGATGCAGATGGCGTTATAGTCTTTAGAGTAGTTATCTCAGTGGTGGTCTCAGGTAATGAAACTGAAGTAGATCGAGGAGGTGGTGGGGGTGGGACTTTCTTTTTGACAATAGTAGTTGATGCAGGAGATGGCATAGTTCCCTGGTCAGGTTGAACTTTTGCTGGAACTACCGCTGTCTTCATTAATGGAACAGAAGATTGTACAGGGACTGAATGTGCTACTTTGGCTTGGGCTTGAGCTGGGATAGTTATGAGGGCTGAGATTGGTTGTGGTGTTTGTGAAATAATTGGAGCTGTAGTTGAAACCAAGTCTGACATCTGGACTATGACTGGCGCAGGGCATGATATCACAGAGACTGAAGATGAGAGATCATGCATTGAAGCCGGAGTTGTGATACCAATTGGTTTAGCTGTGACTTGGGTTAAAGACTGAGCTGAGATGATAGGTGCTGGACTTGGTGCTGAGACTTGTAAAACAGCTGGAACATTAGTTGGTACTTGTGATGGCGAGGAAACTAAGTCTGGCATTCGGACCATAGGAGTTACTACAGAGGAAGTCTCAAAAAGGGGTGGACTTGGGGTTTTAGCAGTAGAAGACTTAATTTGAAGGTTCTCAGTTTCTTCAGCTTTGGATGGATCAGATACCAAATCTGGAATTGTAACTATAACAGTGGCTGAATCAGGATACGGAAGTAATGTGCCACTTGATGGTATTGCTTCAATTGTGGTAGATAATGGCAATGGGGTTTCTTCCGCCAACTGGTCTTTTATTAAAGTTGGGGGTGTTGGTGTGGACATTGGAGTTGAATCAGATGAAAGTGGTGTTTGAGCCTGAAATGAGGATGATGATGACGCATTAGAAGCCAGACTAGAATCTGGAGAAGCTAATGATGTTGGAGGTGAAATTGGTGAAACAGGAGAAGGTGTAGTTGTTAGTTCTGGGGCTGATATTGGAGTTGGAATTGGTTTTGGCTCTGGGATTTCGCAGATAACACATATAGGCTCTATGTCATTGATTTCAGACAAAGATGGACTTAAGGACTGATCCTCCTTGCTTTCGGAGTCATCACTTGGGGTAATATCAGAAGAAATACCTATGGCATACTCATCTGCAAGACTATCATCCTCTTCTTCACCAGAGGAGCACTGAGTAATCTTAAGATCTGGTATTGGGAACAGTGCCTTTCTGAGCGCAGGATCTTGAGCAACCATTGGCCTGACAAAAGTTATGGATGCGCTTGGAGTACTGGGAAAAACTGTTACCTCAGTACGCCTGGGGGGCTCAGATGGCCGTGGTGGTGCTGGACGTTTTTTTCTCTTTACTGGTAGTTCACTTAAAGAATCTCTAGCTAAATGATGTATATCCTTTTGTTCAGTGATCTGAGTATCTTCAGTGGGTATGATATCTTCAGTAGATATAGTCACAATGCAAGTTTCAGCCTCAACAGGAAGCTCATGGACCAAAGCTTCCAGTGAGGAAGAATCCATTGCTGTCCAGGCCTGCTGAAATTCCTGCTCTATCATCATCAGTTCCCTTTTTTTTTGCATCATCTCCTCGTAAACCTCCTCTGGGGACCTGAGCTTTTTGAGTGATTGAGAAGCAGTGTCAAACTGGGGTTCTTCTTCTTGAGATTCACTTAATTTCATTTCTGGCTCTTCCACCAAAGATTCATACAGATAGTCCTCTATCGGCAGTCCTCCATAAAGTGGCTCAATATCAGGAGGACTTTCTCCAGGAATAGCTTTTGTTTTCTGAATAATTTCCTCGTATGCTTCTTCAGCACTCTTCAATGATTTTGCCACTGTTTCTTTTTCTTCAAATTGATCAGGAGTGTAAGGTATGACTGTTGGTGAAGGTTTGCTTCCTCTTTGTACAGCTCTTTTAATTTCTAGTTCTGAATCCATACTGGCGGAGTACTCAGAACCAGATGCTTTATGGCCTTCACTAATTACAGTGACTTGCCTTAGATCTTCTGTAGAGGACACATCACTGGGCGAAGACAGTGGTTTGCCATGGTTCTCTGTTGTTTCTTCATCAGATGAGTTTTCAATAGTAGGGAGAGGTTGAGTAGCCTGACTCTGTCTAGATTTGCTATGTTGTCTGTGCCTACCTACTTTCTTTTGACATGGACTACCATCACTGTCCTCCTCCAAAGATGAAACAGATGTAGGTGAAGACCCTGGAGTCATGCTTGACGCTTGAACACTGGACGAACCCTTTGACAATGATTCAGTGATGCTCTCTATTTCTTCATCAGTGCTTTGCCTCTGCCTCATTAAAGGGATAGCTTTCTTAAAAGTCGTCTTTGGAACTGTTTCAGGAATAGTTTGAGAAGTTGTATCACTTTTTATTAGTAGTTCAGTCTGGATTTGATGGTCAATATCTGTTTCGCCCTTGTTAAGCAAAGGTTTGGCTTTGATAGAAGCATTGTCAAGCGTATTATCCTTGAAAGCTTCAACATTTTCCAAATTATTTTCTTTCTCATCTTCTGATAAAGACATGTCCTTCTCATCACCCATGCCCAAAATCTGATTGCGGATGAACTCATCATCTTCTATGGAAGAATCAGCACCTTCAGTTTTGTCTTCACTGCTTGATGAAACAGTGCTAACCTTTAAGATGTTCCTTCGAATTTTAGGGGATGAAGAAGGTGTAAGCTCATTTTCACTGCTCTCCTCCATTGCTTGGAAACTGAGGCGCCTTCTCTCTTGTTTAACGTCCTCCTTTTCAGGCATAGAGTGATCCATATTTGGATCATCTTTGCCTGTATCATGGACCTTTTCCTCAGGTTGTTCCTGAAGCACAGATAAAATCTGGTGTTGATCATCATCATTCTCTTCTTTTCCAGAACTGATTTTATTTGCTTGCTCTGTTTGAGGGAGAACATTTGTCTTTTCTTTTGACTCTTTACTGGTTTCACCAGAAGCCTAAAATATCAAAAGAAATGTATAATTAGCATTGGTAGATATTTAGTTAATAAAAAAAATGTTTTAAGACAAAAAACAAACAACCATACTTGGCCTACATTAAGGCAGTGATACATACAGCTTCTAGAAAAAATACTGAATGACTTATTTTGGAGGAGGTATTTCTCTAGCATTGTAAATATAAAATAAAGAAATTCATTAATCAGAGATATGATAAAAAAAACGATTTCCTCTAACAGCATTTGACTTTGTAAACACCATGAAAATGAATTGTTATAATTAGTGGTCCACATCTTTTCAGATTAAGTGCAGGTAATAAAATTTGAATAAATTTTGGGGAAAAGGTCACTGAGTAACGCTGTGATTGGCAATTCTAGATTAAATACCTGCAGAAGTCTAATTATGCAAATCAGTCTGCTTAAAGAGCTTTTGCACCTGACCAATGAACAGCAATTATGACATCAACAAAGAGAGCTGAACAATGAAACTATGAAAAGGGTGATAAAATTAAATCAATTATCAAAAAGATAAACCAGCAATGAGTGTGGCACAATAAATATATATATATATATATATATATATATATATATATATACATATATATATATATATATATAATATTTATCTATGTATTTATATATATATATATATATATATATATATATATATATATATATATATTTTATTTATTTATTTTTTTTTTTTTACAAAAAAGCTGAATTCTGACAGAGCATTAGGAGCACAAGAATAAGCTCAAACTCTACACAACAACAAGCTCTACAAATTTTCAAACTCTTTCCCACTGCTATTGAAATGCATGAACAGGAGGTTTTGCCAAGAATGAATATGAGTGACAGACTACACAGGGAATTTCAGGTACCAGTAAGTAGCCATGTAGATACAGAAAACACAAGGCAAGGCAAGGAAAGTGTATTTATAAAGCACTTTTCAGTGCTGACTGAGGCTATGTTCACACTGCAGGGAAATGCAACCCAAATCCGATCTTTTTGCCCATATGTGACCCATATCTCTGTATTTGTCATGGCAGTGTGAACGGCCCAATTCCGATCTTTTCACCCATATATGTGGTACTAATTCGCATATATATCGGATGTTTTTCAAAGCATCCGCTATCTGAACGGTCATGTCATATTCTTTCCGTCTTTCACGTCACTCTCCTGTCTCTCACTACATAACCAGATACAGTAGTAAGTGTTAGCGGCACTAACTTATCGCTCCACAAAAGACCATTGTTAATAGTTGTGCTGCTTTCTTCTTACTTTACTTCGTCTTGCTATGACGTGGTCTTAATATTGTTGGCTCCCATTGCTCAATAACTTTCTAATAACAAAGAGAGATGCCGGCCGGTATCCACGTTTTTCTTTTTCTTTTCAAGGGTTGTTTTAACACAACTTTATTAAACACTTCTAGATACAATTACATTCACCATTACTTCTGCAAACAGTGCGCTGCTCTGTGAAGTCTCCTTCTGTTATCCGTGCATGTGGGTCGCTTTGTGGTCTTGAACCCTTCAGACAGCAGTATGATGACGGTCGCATTTAATAGTAGTATGAGCGGCCGACTCAAAACACATCTGATTTCAGCAAAAAATCGGAATTGAGCATCAAGACCGGCAGTGTGAACATAGCCTAAGACTCCTCTCAGTCACCTGTAGCTATTTAATGGATTTGTGATGATGACATTGGTGCAGAAATAGCAAGTGCTAAGTTTAGGTTTATTGCTGTCAGAAATAATGTATTAAATGTTATCTTCATCATCAAGCCAATTTTCCAAACACATGCTTATCATACTGAAAACTGGAAAACTAAATGCATCCACTGGTACCATTGAGTGAACTGTTATTAGGGGTGGCACTGAGCCAAATATAGCACCATGTCTATATAAAAGTTTGAGGACAAAAAATCGGTTTGAAACTGTTTTCCATTTGTGTGCCATTTGTTTCTCCCTGTCTTCTCTCTATGTTTCTAAGGTTGATGATGATGGAACTGATACCAAATACACAGGGGAATGGGCTATTTGAAGGTCCAGTAATATAAAATGAAAAAGAAAAAAAAAAAAAAAGAAAAAAAAAACAATCACAGCTGAATTGTAAAATTAATTTGTTAATTGTTTTATTATTTGCGACTCTTAACATGAACAAAAGCATAATATGAAGTTGTAAAATAAGTTAAGCTGATTATTTTACACATACACGTTATACTATGGACAGAAAAATAATAAATATTAATAACCTGAAGTGACCATTTTAAATTCAGGTTGATAATGTGGTAGAGTTGCGGTAGGTCCCAGTTGCTTCCATTTCATCATAATACAAATAGTTATAACTAAAATTGTCATTGTTGACTGTGGAATCTTTAATAGAGTGGGAATCTCTTGACATGGTAAAGTAAGTCCTATCACAGCACAGCACTGGAGTTTACTGAATTCCTGAGAGCGGTCTGCAGTCTATATGTCACAGTGATGGATTTATACACCTGTGATTAGAATACCTGAATTAAATTATGTGGATGGGTGAGCCAAAGCTATTTTGCAATGTACTATATTGTATGTAGATATCAGAGCAACTTTGTGGAGCCTTTTAGTGCACAGGTGAATAGCCTATTTAGGGTTGATCTATATTCCCAGTAAACCCCGGAGAGTAAATGAACAGGAAAAAAGAGAAATTTTACACAATTTACCTATTCCAGAAATATAATGTATCTTTGGTGAGGATTAAGTCATTTTTCAGGATGATGAAAATTTAGAATCAAGAATAGAGTGTCAAAATCTTCCATTAGAAAAGGCAGATGAACTCAATAATGACAACAACTAGTCATAATTTCAAATAAAGGAAAAAATTAAAATCAAAATTGAGTTCAACATATGCACAACAAGGTTTGGTCCTGCGAAGCTGATCTGTCAATTATACTGCAAGGGTAAGTTTAAACCTGTTCTCACTTGCAAAGTCTATTTTTCCAAGAATTAACACTTTCATAACTGAAACAAATGAATTATGTTTGGGGTTTTTTCTAATCTTTCTCCTATTTAGATTTTTAAAGAAACTGGTCATTAATTAACAATGTAATATCTTTTTTTGAGATATGTTTAAGAGAGCAAAATTATTTGTGTCCTATCTGTGATTTTATTTAAATTTTCGCTGACTTAACATCCTACTGAAGTGATGCTTTTTTACAAGACATCAAAAATAACTAATGACCACAGAACAGTATGTCGGCACCACTTAAAATTGGCCTTGTTTGATACTTTACAGTGCAATTCCCTTAATGACAGACACAAACAAACAAAATAAAAGTTATATTGTAAACAAAAAAAAGATATTGGTATAAATAACTTCAATATTACTTAAACTACATTATTTGAATAAAAATATTTACTCTTACTTTTCTTATTATGGTCTCTGTAGATAGTGGTTGTGAAATTTGAGTTGAGATGTCAGTAACCTCTTCCTTATCACCTAGTTCCTTGCTGCCAGCTGCTGTTATTCGCTCTGATTCCACTGCCAGCTGCTGTTCTTCTAAATAGGGTTGCAGTTTTTCCTGTGAAGAATTATTTGTTTCTGTCAGATTGATATGATCATTACTCTGCACCTCTGTAATTCTACTCCCTGGTGCAGGGAGCTCTGACTTGGCTTTTTTCTCTGGGACAACTTCCGCCATAACAAACTCTTTAACAGTTTCCATGTTAGAAACCTTCGCGTTTGACTTAGGCTTTGTTATGAAAGGTTCTTGAATGGAATTAATAAAAGGTTGCTTTTTTGCAGCAACAGATGAATTATCTGCCATGGTGGCTAGAAGTCTTCTCTCCAGTTTATTTTCTTTGGCAGGGACAGAAGCTATGGTTTTCAACGTGACAGGTTCTACCTTGGGTTTTGTGGTTGGAGCTATTTGTGCTCCCTCAGCAGGAGCAGGCACAGGTTGTCGTGTTGTGGGTCCAGTTGAGGGCTCTATTTTTAGGGGTGAAGTTTTGGACTCAGTAATATCGGATGCTGACGTTCCCTGGATTTTTGGTGTAGGTTGGGGAATTTTTTCTGTGTCTCCCAGCTGTCCTGACAAAGCTCTTTGAGTTTGGCAGCTTAAGCACAGCCATTCCTTCTGTAAAAAACAAAACAAAAGAAAGACAACATAAGATCATTAAAACACAGTTTATAAAGACTGAGAAACATTACGGAGCACAAAAGTTTTAAGTGGAAAGCTTTACAGTTTAAGGCATTAACCGTAACTGAGGTTGATCAGATATTTAAATTATTTTTCTACTACAAAGCAGTACCAAAAACATTGAGAAACATTTTACTTTGAGGAATTAAAACCAAAAAGCTGACATACATCCCTAACTAACTCACAACAACGTTATTCCATAAAACCTGCCTATATTATACTGTACTTGTATACTTGCTGCCTTTAAAATTATATTATTGTAGTGCATATGAACACTTCGGATTAAACCTATTACATACGTTTACTTTCTTCCACCATGTATTTTCCACCAAGCTCAGAAGTCTATTGAAAACAATTGTTTTTACATAAAAAGATATTAATGCAAGTTCTTACAGACCCTAATAATTAAGTTACCATTAAAATCAATAAACCATTGTGTTGAATTCATACCAATCTACACATAATTAACAAATAGAGTTAGTTGTTGTGTAGATTGATATTCAAGGACAACTCTTGCAAAGCCCCCAAATTCCTTAAAGGATCTCAGGGTTTCAGCAAAACATCCTCGAATATATTATCTTGGATCTTCAATAATTGAAATTTATCCTTAACTTTAAGAACTGTACAAACAGTTTTTTTCCACTGTAAGATAGCTTGAATTAAAATCTACTTAAAGCATGACAATGTTTTTTTTCTATTCATATTTTAACTTGAGTCTGAAACCTTAACATAGGG
Organism: Fundulus diaphanus; assembly: GCA_037039145.1. Lineage (NCBI taxonomy): Eukaryota > Metazoa > Chordata > Actinopteri > Cyprinodontiformes > Fundulidae > Fundulus > Fundulus diaphanus. Next base: position 22,884,597 of record CM073134.1, read on the forward strand.
AATGTAACACAGTTCCGTAATAACATAACTTATATAGTTTGTATGTTCTATATAAGAAGAAAAAGAAATTGTGCTGTGTACAAAATCGTAACCATTATTTCAAGGTTGAAACCCTATTTGTTTATAGTTGCCTTTAATGTTCAATTGAAACTGTTTTAGTTAACTGAAACTTCATTAGATTAAGTTGTTAGTCCAATTTATCTTGACCTATTGCTACCCTGACCCTAATGTTCTTTCCTTTGTATGTTTTTTCTTACGTTCTGTTCATGTACAGCACTTTGAGTTGTCTTGTTACTGAAATGTGCTTTACAAATACATTTGTCTAGCCTTGCCTTGCCAAATAACAGTTGAACTAAACACCAGTTTTCTGTTCAGACAATTGTAGCCAGTGAGTCAACAAATTCTTTTCTAAATATTTTACTAAACTATAGTCCACAAAAGGCTTGTGTTATATAATGTGATACTATTACCAAGGTCTGCTATCAGATGAGACTGTACATAATAAGTAGCACAACAATAAAAATGCTTACCTTTCAGAAGAGCTAATTAAATTTTCAAATGAATTACATTTGTAATACCCTGGTGACAATATTTTGGTCCCTCTATGTCTTATTAATCAGCAACAACAGAAGAGGTAAACACAAAGGCTGTAAACAGATAATGCAAAATGTCTATATCAAATCACAGCAATGCGCCTGCCTCTGCAGAGCCAGCTAGAGTTGTTCTGACACAGGAGGGGGTAGATTATAGTACACACATATTCTGTTGAGGTTTTTCTTAATATATTGTCATTGCGAAAATGCTCTCTGGGATTGTATATAAGCAGTGGCCCTTAGTGCATCTTAATGTTCATGCACGTCAACAACATGTTTGGTATGTAGATGTGGATTTGAGCACATCTTTAAGATAAGGATTGATCAAGCATATGGTAAGAGAAATGAGTAAAAATTTTTGCACTAATGTGCAACATTCTTTGTCATATTCAGCACTGCTCTTATAGTTAAAGTCACCTTAGAGATTTTCTATTTAACACAACAAGAGATTCATGATTACATGTAATGCTGCAAATCAGATTATAAATTGTAATGATGAAAAGCAGAGTTACAGTAAAAATAATTTTCTCTAGAGAGTCTTTGATAAATAAAGTCTTAGCTGATAAAAAAACATGGTTTGAACTGGAGGAAAGCTGGCACTGATGCATTCAAGTTGATTCAAACAGTGAAGCTCTTGCCCAGTCACTTGTGGTTCAGTCAGCAGTATGATAAGCAGGTTTACTTTGGCAGTGGAGATGCATTATCAGCACAGTATATGGCTTGTATAACTCTGCAAACTATTAATCACTTAAATTTGGTTATAGACTCATGCACGCTTAATCTCCGATGTTTATCTGTCTTGTTAGGGAAAACATATTTTACATGCAGTACCTCCAAAACAGTGACTTTTAGATTATTTCAAAACTACTCTACGCTGAGTCTATTCAGACCACAACAACCACTTTAAATCACATGAATACATTACAGAACAATCCATATTACTATACAACAACCCTTTAAGTATTTTTAAGTCAATGCAATCTACCCCATCACATCATTTTTTTTCTAAAAACTTCACACATACACGCTATTTCTCTATCACCTGCTCTGTCATGTATACAGGATGCAACTATAGCTAAGTGGTAATGTGCTCCTTTTGCCTATGTTTGCAAATCAGCTAACAAATGGAGGTTCATTCTGTTTCTCCTAAAACCAAAAACTATTGCATTAAATCAGAAGTGGCAACTAATGTGCTTACAGCAGAAACAGTGGCTTTTAAAAGTGCAACCACTCCAGTTAAAATGAAAAGTCTCTGTGAAACAAACATCATTATCATTATAAACAATTTCAAAACGTTTTCCAAAAACAAATTTGTTAAAGGCACTGCTTAAATCAATGGAAAAACGGATTTGTTTGAGGAAATCCATAAAATTAAAAAAGCTGATTTCCGAAGTGTGCACATCATTAAATTAATATTGAATTTGGAGCTCGTTTAGATTCATTTTCAGCATGCAGTCTTCTTTGGTAGGAATCTATCAGCATCACCAATCTTTACGTGACAATTTCAGCTCACCCCAAGAACCAAAAGCTTACATTAAACAGTGATGGGAATATTCCAGAGGGGAAAAAAGGAAACCCTGGAAACCTCAGAATTAACACCAATATTTTTACTATATTACCAGAGGCCAATTTAGTGCCATTCAGATTAAGTGACTGATTAAGACGTTTATATTTTAAGGACTCTGGTCCAAAAATTACAACATCTGACTTGTCAGAATGTAAAAACAGTAACAGTAAATGTAAAGTCATCCATGTTTATGTGCTTCCAGTTGAAAAAAAAAATGATCAGACTGCATGGGATAAATTTCCACTGTTATACTGATGATACTGAGCTCCCTTTACAAATAGATCCTGATGACTCTAATGGGTTAGATAGACTACAGACATGTCTTGAAGACAAAATCACCTGAATGACTTTAAATCTTCTGCTTTTTAATTAAGACAAGAAAGAGGTTGTCGTGTTTCAACCAGGATTGTTGAAAGAGAAACTCCTTAGTCAATCACTTAAATTTGATGGTAATAAAGTAAAAAAAACAAAAACCTTGATGTAATTTTTGACCAGTATTTGTTGATGAAATCCCATATTAAACAGATTTCTAGAATTCCCTTGTTTCATCTGTGGATTATTACCAAAATTAAAAAGTACATCTTCATGTCTGCACAATTACAATTCTTTACTCTCAGGAAACCCACAAAATGCAGTTAAAAACCTTCATCTTCTCTAAAACACAGCATAAGTTCTGATCAAAATGAAAAAGAAATCATATTTCTCATTTTTTAGCTTTATTTTATTGGCTCCCTGGTAAATCCATAACACAATTTAAAATGATCTTTCCTTTAATCATCAGGTTCCAACAAATATCAGATATCTAATTGCTTCATATTATCCTAACAGAGCACGTTGCTTTCAGACTGCAAGTTTACTGTTTCCTAGAGTTTATAAGAGCAGAATGGGAGGCAGATCTTTAATTTTTCAGTCTCTTTTAGTCTGTACGGTTGACACCCTGTCTACTTGCAATACTAGACCTTTCTTTTTTTATAAAGCTTATATAGTAGTTAGATTGGCTTGGGTTATCCTGAGCAGTAGTTATACTGCTATAGACTTAGGCTGTTGGTGGACACAATGGCCACTTTATCTCAGTCTGCTATATTCAACTACTCTACAATTTTGCATTATTTGCTGTTATTTCAACTTTTAACTTTGTTATTTTTCTTTCCTTTCGTGCTCTTGGAAAACTGGACTGTAGTCTATCAGCATAGCTGTGTTTCTTTCCTAGATGAAGCCACTGATGGAGCTTGTAATGTCATTACTGCTTTTCTCAAATATGGAAAATACTCCAGGACTAGCGCTTCTGTGTTCTTTCTTTGTGTACGCTGTCTTCTGTAATTCAGTCATGGCACATGGCTGTTCACACAGAGCTAGGTTCTGCGAGAGGTTTCTTCCTGATAAAGATGAGTTTTCCTTTCTGCTGTCGCTAAGTTACATGCTCAGTATGGATTGCTGCAAAGTTGTTAACACAATGCTGTTAAAAACTGTCAAGTGACTGTCAAATGTCTCTACATGCTCATCCAGGAGAAGTAAATGCTGCCCGTCACTGACTCAAAGGAATTTGTTGGGTATCCTTAGATATAAAATAAAATCAATTTGAATAATAAACAGAACTTAATTGCACTAGGATAAACTTGGAATGTATGTACTTGATAGGGCATTAGGATTTCAAAGATTCACTGAAGATTTAAAGAACTTAAAGGTGCATTGCCAGTGTTTCATAAAAATATATGATTCAAGATGGAAAAGTCTGGAATATCTGGGAATACAGTATTATCGTCGGTGTTCACTGAAGCGGACGCTAAACCTGCCGATTAATCAGATGTGACCGCAGAGTTGACTGACATGAGTAAAAGTTCTGATATGAGGCTCTTAAAGTTTTTGTAGATTGGTGTATTTAATTAATAACGGTTGGTCTTTGATCACGCCGAGATGCCACTTTACTGCAAGGCATTGCAGAGGGTCAAGCTTGGTTCAGCATTATTTAATTTAGATTTTTTTTTATTTAAGCAAACCAGCATTATGATAGTTCTGTGATACTGTCGCTAGATCGCGCCACATCTGTTTATATCTGCTAATCTTCTGTAATATTCGGTTTTTTCATAAAAAATGGTGAAAGCGTAGAAGCATAAAACAGTGCAACTTTGCGTTATTCAACTCAGTCTTCCTGATTTCTGCTCTCTGATGCCATCTTGGGAATCTCAACATACAGTAGAAAGTAAAATTTACATTGAATTTAAAAAATGTGTGTCTTCTCTGTGTTTCCTCTAGCTTCATTTCAAGCAACTTACTGATACTAAAAAAGCTAACTTGAAGTCTCCTTCACGCAACAGTGTCCACGGCTAAGTGTGTTCTCCGTGTGGCGTAATAGTGCTAAATATTGATATTACTTATTTGGCCAGTCACCAAATAACGTAATTATTTTTAACTTAACACATATGTTCCTGTAACAGTTCCTGCATCCCAGCCACCTATTGTAAGAGCCAAGAATCACAAATATTGTTCTTGGAAACTTACCATCACCCTTTTGTTTAATGAAATCTGCTTTGTGAGGAGAAAGCAGGAAAGAGCTGTAGAAAAGGCTGGTCTCACCAGCTGTTATTTGATTAGCCTTTTTAGGGGGATTGGCAAACCATCACATTGACTGAGGTCAGGAAATAAACTTCGGACACACAGGTGTTAGACATTTGCTGCTGTTAGTATAAACAATCATTATGCACATAATAATTCAGTCTTGTTGCTGAAAAGTCCTTTATAAATAGACTTGCCTTGTCTAATAAATAATGGCCACTCAGAATGTTATGTAAAACAATTACACACATCAGTCAAAGGAAGTCTGTCTTTTTATAATCACACCAAGAAACTTTATTTAACTTGAATTACTAAAATTTGGTAATTGCTATATTCATCTACTAAAGCCACTCTTTCTTAGTCTCTCTCCAGTACTTTCTTTCTGTTTTTAATGGAGTTAGAGCGGTTCTTATTGATTTTCTGGCAGATGTCTTTGGCAAGAGCTAAGGCTGCAAATATACTAGGCTTCAAGCAACCCCACAGGGCTTCAATCTTTATATATTAAGCTCTGGGATAACAAAGAATGTTGACCTACTAATCTGTAATAAGCAGAGTGCTTCATTTCACAAACAAGAAAATGCATCCAGTGCACTTTTCCACTCTGACAACTGGTGCATCAGCAATTTTCCCTTAAAGCCACATCTATCAAAAATAGCAACATGCATTCTTGTTAGGTGAGTGACTGCAGTTTGAGGGATAAATAATATTACAACCTTAGAATGAAAAACAAAACAAAAAAGAATATTCTGTCTCAGTTGTGTCAAATTATTTTAACACGTATGGTAATCAGGCCCAAGCAGCGAAGCGCTACAAAGGCCTATTGTTTTTGGAGGAATTCTTCATTATTACTCCCCCTCTTTTGCGGCTTTTTGGAGGCCTAAACATGCATGAAAGCTCACCAAACTTTACCTAAAATTGTCCCCCACGTAAAATGAAAGGATTTTCTCTACAGCGCCCTTAAACCTGTAATAACTTCAACACACATGCTCACAGCAGCACAAAACGTGAGTCATCTGACATAAGACCTCGCTACATTCATACGCTAATATGATTACATCACTGTAGCCCCACCCACATACAACAGGAAGTTACCCTTTCACTGGTGGATGTCCTCATTTTATGCTTGAAAACACAAATTTTAAGGAAAGTTTGATCCAACATAACATGCTGATGTTGTATCATAATCATAACAGTAACAATCGGTTGGAGAGTGTGGGTGTGGCAGAGCAGCGAATTTCCATTGCATGCTGTTTAGATACATTTGGCTCTAAATCACATACGCATGACCCAATTTGCTTCAAGATGGATTTGAATTATTTTTTTCATCCTACCAATTGCTCCATTTGATTGCATTGGAATTTGGATCAACGGCGTCCCCTAGAATACTTAAAAGTCTGTATCTCCCTGACACATCATCGGATCCTCACCAAATATGGTGGGCATAATCATGGATGATTTTTGAACAGATTGGTCTGCCCCACCCGCTGCGAAGTAGGTGAAAGTGTATTTTTCAAATTTACACTCATTGAAAGTGTTATATATGTTTCAAACTTTGGCTAATATCAGATAATAATTACCGGTGACATTTTTAAAACATGTCAGGATATCTATGTCAATCCGTCACCACCAAACAGACAGTGACCACAGCTTCTAACTGGAACGTCAGATTACAGCCAAATTTTCATCAATTCTCACCGAAACACAAGCCTGGCAGAGGATAATGTTTAGGTTTGCACATGGTACCCCCTAGTGGCAAACAGCGGAATGGGGGGTTCTGGGTAGGTGCGTAGGTGCCGATGCTGTGCTCCCGCAGTCGTGACACAGTCCAATGCTGCTTTCAGCTTTAATTGCACTTAAATCATGTTAATATATTTAAAATTCAGTTCAGTTTATTTATCACTACCTTTCAATATATAGACTGAGTCACTATTAGTTTTATCATACCAATTTTTTAAAGTAAATGTGGTGTGGTCAAATCAGTAGTTTCATTCACAGACACACTAACTTTATAGGTGTTAACTAGCATACATATGTCTTCTCTATGTCTATGAAATTAATTGGATTTTGTGTTTGTGTGTGTGTGTGTGTGTGTGTGTGTGTGGCAAGCTACCTTTTGACTTAAATTTTGCCAATTTAATGTTTAATCTTTTAGGACTTAATTCATAGCTGCCTGACAAGGATTGGTTCCTATTCTTAAAACGCTATCTATAAAACATGTGTTATGAACCAATAGTGTATTTCTAAAGTATATATTACCTTAAATTATAATTTGATGTAGAGTCGGTTTGTGTCTTGAATGGTTTGTGTATATTTTGGTAGTTGAACTCTCATCAGAAACCAGAAAAGAAGAACAAATGAAAAAGTGTTTACTTTTGTTGTAAAAGAAAATATTAAGCAATCTTTTTTAAAGTGGTTAGGTTTTTTCCCAATTAAAATATTAAACCACGCATAAAGCAAAACAAAATATCAGTCTGCTTTCTCCACTTGCTCTAGCAAAGTATGTGTTTTATCCTGCCAATCATTGCCCATATATGGTGGGAACAAGTGTTTTTGACCCTTGTGTGAACATGGCAAAATTTACCTTTGTGTTTCTGTTGTAGTTTCTTGTTCATTTACATTTGGTTTCAAGTGAAAAAATATGTGGAACAAATGCACAATAGAAGTGCCATAGTTTTCAGCAGTCAAGGCATATAATATTCTCTGCTGCTTGTCAAGATTTGATGCAATCAACTGGGTTCCCTTAGATAGGAAATGTTTTGACCAATGTGTATAATCTGACCCAATCTGTATAATCTGATTGAAATTGACTTTGTAAAGTGCCTTGAGATGACATGTTTCATGAATTGGCACTATATAAATAAATATTTTATCTATAATTTTATAGATTTTATTTATATATATATATGAATAAAATTGAATTGAATTAAATTAGGTGCTTATTTAGGATATAAAAAGTGCAAATTTTCTGTTTCTCTTTGAGGATTTGTTTTATTCCTAATATTTTAAATTAAAAAATATTAGGAATATACACATATTTGTTTCTTACAATAAAAATTCCAAAATCTAATATTTGCACTTTAAGATCAGTGCAAAAACAAAGTTTTATTTTTTTGCCTAATTGTTTAGTAATAAGAACATCCGATTCAATTCAGTTTCCAGTTTATTATATAGCACTAGTTCACCACAGATCTCAAGGCACAACAATTATAACTTGGATCAACTTGCAGGTTTTAGGAGTTGGTTTTCTTTGTTATCTCTCTTTTCTATAATGCCTACAACTGTTGTTTTTTTACTTCCACTCTCCTCTTTTTTATGAATTTCAATTGGTGGGTGCCAAGTAAACAGTACACTGTTATTCTATGCTTTTGCTAGTTGCTGAATGGATTAAAACTGTCCTCAGAGATCCTTTGCAGCTGCTGTTAGATTTTAAATCAGTAGCTCCAGTTAAGCCAAAAGCTTTTCCCACATGATCTTTGTAAAAGTAAAACTGCAAGCTAGAATAGCATTTCATAATTTCAGGTCACTCAGTAATTAAAACACATCCTGCCAGGTATTTAGTTAGAGACAGCAACATCAAAGGTGATATATATTTTTCTTACTTTTAAACATTTACATACATTTCATATATCTATCCTCTCAATTTATAACACTGCTTATCATACGCCTTTTCTGACAGTTTGAGAATTCAAGCAGACATGACATCAAAAATGTTCTTCAGTACTTCTTGTCTTTTCATCCAAGGCACAATGATAATGATTTGACAACAATAGCAATATTTGTTTCTGTTTATCCTAGCAGTGGTTTGCAGAAAATGCTGTAAATTCAACAAGCATAAACAGGCAAACTTTGGCAAACTGTCTTTCATACTGTCTCATCCGTCACGCAAAAAGCTTTAGCAGGCAAATTGTGACACACGTGTGTCCTACTTTACAGAAAACAGTCACTCTAAGGCTTTTAATGACATAAGCTGAGGCAAAACAGGCAAAACAGGCAGTGTGTAGAAATTGATAGACTTTCTCCTTGCACTCAAGTTGCCTGAAGCAGACTCCTCCTCTTTCAAACCTCCATTGAAAATGGCCATCAAAATTTAAAAAAGGTCATGATAAAAAAGTGACAAACATAAAGGAGGCCAGAAGATGAGAGTACACTTGTTTTTGTCTAGCTGTGCTGGGGCCAGGTTTTGCTATGAGGGATGCATTTGCACTGTACACAGCAAAAATTGTGGTAATTCCTTGCACAGACTGGTTTCTATTCTTAAGCATTCGCATTCTCTAGTGTAATTTAAAAATGTGAGAAGTGTCAAGCACTTCAGAAGCACATATGCAAGTTCTATACTGTTTCTTTATAAGAACAAGTGATGAAATCATAACATGTGCGGGCTTATCTTGTCTAAATCCTTGTATAAGTCTTGGCAATAAGAATTAAGGCAACATCTATCAATCCATTTTCTTAATAGTCTGATGTCTATCTCCAACAGTGACCGGGTGAGAGGCAGAGTACACTTTGGATAAATAACTATACATAAATACACTCATGCACACCCTTATATCTAAAAATGTAGAGTAACCGAATAACCTAACAATTAGGTTTTTGGACTGTGGAAAGAAGCGGGAGTACCCAGAAAGAACCCATGCATGCATGGGGAAAACATGCAAACTCCATGCAGAAACATTCATAGGCCAAGATTCAAACCTGGTACATTCTTGCTTATTAGATGTTGTTGCTTATTCCGTGGGAGATTATTCCTGTTATCATTACAGTATCTATCATTCAATGTTTCATCAAATGCATTAGTTGATTATTTGGGGCCTGACTAGCCAAGATGGAATTGGAAAAATGTATATGACACACTATTAATAACAAGAGGGCATGGCCACACATGATTCCATCTACCACAAGGTGCCTGTCTAAACTCCATGCAGAAAAACCCATAGCCATAACCCAGTACATTCTTGCTAATTAGATTATGTTGCTTAGTGCATGGGAGATTATTCCTGTTGTCATGACATTACCTTTCATCAAATGCATTAGTTACATCTTTGGGGCCTGACTGGTCAAGATGGAATAAAAACGGAAACTCGGGAAAAAAAATTCCACACACAACATACCAGCAAATTTCAGACCTAATAACACTCTCAGACAAAAACTGGTTCATCCCAAAGACAGAACACCCAAACCACAGCTGAGCGTGTTGTGTATGGTGTCTAATGCACCGAGGACTTCTCTGACCAGCTACATAAACACATGGCACAACACAGGAGGGCCAGCAGCTCGGGGCAAGATTCAGCAGTCCACTTGCACCTCAAAAACAAAGGTCACTCTTTTGATGACAATGATGTCCATATTGGACAGGGAAAAAAGATGGTTTGAAACACTCCCCAGTGTTTACAGCTTGGTCCTCCAACACATTCCAAAGAGATTACATCAGCAGTATCATGATGATTAAGGTGACCCAGTACTCCACTCACACCAAGCAATAGCTTCTAACGACCCAGGACAGTGGTGGGTGGGTCACTGATTAGCATCTGGTTTAGACACCAGAACTGACAAATCCTGGATAGGTGTTGAAACGTTTTCAGAAAGAACTGAACGGAAGTCCTGTTGCCTCCAATTTTAGCCTGTTTGGTGTTGCCATGACCCGGATAACTGAGAATTTGTACATGCAATAAAAAATATGTATATAACACACTAACAATAACAAGAAGGCATGGACACACATGATTCCATCAGCCACAAAATGTCTGTGTAAACCAGCACACGTGTTGATATCACCCATTTACAATTAGGATGAAACAGTTGAATTACTAAAAGCCACTGATATCAGAGAGGGCAGATTGAATCAAAAGAAATGTCAGATTCTGTAATGTATCATGTTGTAATGGGTTTAGTCACCCACCTCCCCCCACTTATTGGCATATCACTGGGATTCGCTATCTCAAATCTCCCACAGGGTTTCCCTGGTCTCCCATGGCAGCAGATCCCATCTCACTAATGCTGTTGCACAACCATCAATCGTCGCTTTAATACTTTTTCAGCGCTGCCAGTCTGTTGACAACATAGTTATATAACAAATCTGACCTGTCCAGCCAAGAGAGAGAAAGGCAAAGGACAACCCCTATGCAGCATGTTATCTGGGCATGTTGCTGTTATCTTGTTTGAATCTCTTAAAGGACATCATGTATTAAAAGATTGGAAGAGAATATCTTAAATTCAACAAGGATCCTGATTAAAGTGAATGCCTTGCAACAAATCAATAAAGCTGAACAATCTGAAATGTTGGTCTTTGTCACCCTAATATCCCTGCCATGTGATCTTTTATTTTAATTATGTAGGAAAAGATGATCCTAGAGAAAAAAGCATTGTAAGCATTGCCTTAAAATGTCTTTGACATCTTAGCATACACAATTAACCAGACTCCATTTTTGAAACATGTCAGAAGATTCTGCAGCATAAGCATGGTAGCTCTCACATTTCTTGTTTACCACACATGCATGTCACTGCTACAGAACTGATGCATGTACAACATAGATGTGGCAGCAACGACCCAATAACAGCATGACTTAATATCAGTCTAAGCTATAAACAGGCCTCATAACAGGCTCATGATAGTCGATGCTGAAACTGGCATCACTTACTAAGAAACAAATTAATTTAATAATTATTTGACCAATCGCGGACACTGACATGATTTCTAAATCTAGGCTACATACATTTTTTGCCAGGGTCGGGTAAACCCAATAAACGTTATTTGTTGATGCTAATCAAATTGTTACAAATTATGCATTTATAGTATCAACTACAGTGTGATTTTAATAATGTCATTCCATAAAATAATTGTTTTTTTTACAGTCTCAAAATAGACGTTAGATGTTGGTTTGAATAAATAATTTCCTCTTTTTTGGGGTGTTTATGTGCAGGCTGGGCTGCCTACAGCAGAACTCTCAATTGAAAATCAGTACTCTAGTCATGTCAATGGGACTGATTTAAGGTTATTTGAACAAATGGAAGTGAAAATGAAAACCTGTGTATTGTCTAAAAATGGAAACATTTGGCATGCAAAAATTACATCAATTGGACTTACTTCTGTAGTATGCGGCATAGGATTAAATCCACAGAAATTGCAGACTGTGTTGTTGCATTCAGTGCAGGTGTTGTAATTCGGAGCAGCTGTCGATCCCACATTGAGCTCTGCTTTACAAAGGGGACAGGTAGACACAGCTGTTGTATGAGCAACCTTTTTCACCTCTGTGCCTATTGGGTGAACCTCTTCTGATTTTTCTTGTGGTAATGGAGTAGGTCTGGTCTGTTGAGGTGATGGAGTAGGCTTGGCCTGGGGAGGTGGTTGAGTAGGTCTGTCCTGTTGAGGTGGTGGAGTAGGCTTGTCTTGAGAAGGTGGTGGAGTAGGTCTGTCCTGTTGAGGTGGTGGAGTAGGCTTGTCTTGAGAAGGTGGTGGAGTAGGTCTGTCCTGTTTAGATGGTGGAGTAGGCTTGGCCTGGGGAGGTGGTGAAGTAGGCTTATCTTGAGAGGGTGCTGGAGTAGGTCTGTCCTGTTGAGGTGATGGAATAGGCTCTGCTTGTGTAAGTGGTGGAGTAGGCTTATCTTGAGAAGGTGGTGGAGTAGGTCTATCCTGTTTTGGTGGTGGAGTAGACTTTGCCTGGGGAGGTGGTGGGGTAGGCTTATCTTGAGAAGGTGTTGGAGTAGATCTGTCCTGTTGAGGTGGTGGAATAGGCTTTGCCTGTGGAAGTGGTGGAGTAGGCTTATCTTGAGAAGGTGGAGGAGTAGGTTGGTCCTGTGGTGGTGGTGGTGGTGGAGTAGACTTTGCCTGGGGAGGTGCTGGAGTAGGTTTTTCTTGAGAGGGTGGTGGAGTAGACCTGTCTTGGTACGGTGGTGGAGTAGGCTTGGCCTGGGGAGGTGGTGGGATAGGTTTGTCCTGAGTTGGTGGGGGAGTAGGTTTGTCTTGTTGAAGTGGTGGAGTAGGCTTGGTCTGGGGAGGTGTTGGAGTAGGTTTGTCTTGAGAAGGTGGTGGAGTAGGTTTCTCCTGTTGAGGTTGTGTAGTAGGCTTGACCTGTGTAGATGGTGGAGTAGGCTTTGCTTGGTGAGATAATTGTGTTGGTTTGGTTTGCAGAGGTGGTGGAGAGGACATTTGTTGTTGAAGAGGTGGAGTAGGGTGGTCTTTTTGAGGGGCTGATGAAGGCATGGCCTGTTGAAGGGGTGTAGTAGGCTTGGCCTTTAAAAGTGGTGGAGTAGGCTTGTCCTGCTGGGGTGGTTCTGATTTCTGTGTAGTGGGTGTTTTTGTATCCTTGGCAGGGGTTATCTTCGGAGAAACTGGAGGTGTGGCTTTAGGAGAGGTAGGGGCTGTAGTGGACAACTTCCTTGGAGTAGGTGGTGTAGTTTTGGGTTCATCCTGAACAGCTGAGTTTATCAGTGTGGATGCAGAACTAAGAAAAGATGAGCCAAAACCAAACATCTTCCCAGTCACAGATTCGGTAGATTTTGCTGCTGCAGCTGGTGTTTTAGGTGCACCAAAGCCAAAGAAGCCACCAGATTCTTGTTTAGTAGGCTGAACTGGTACAGCTGTTTTGGCTAACTGTGTGGTCAACTTTGCAGGCTGTTGCTGTAATTTTCCACCTTGCTTTGCACTATCTGGCTTTACTTCTGGTTTTGTACTTTGAGTAATCTCCATTTGTTGTTGTTTGTGACTTGGTTGCGGCTGGCTGGAACCTGAAACCAGTGGTGCATTTTGCACAGAAGCTTGCTCCGGTGGAGCAGCAGTTGGCAATGGGATTGTAGCTTCTGTGGCATCTTTCTGGATGTTATTCGGTGTAGGCTTTTCCTTCGGTACAACAGGAGACTGTGAGATCTTGCTTGGTGGTTGTTTTACGACAGGAGATACAGCTGACTCTGATACTTTCAAGGCCCTCTGCATCTGGCAGTTTAGACAGAGCCATTCCTTTTTCTGAAACAAGTAAAATCAAATAAACAATTGATGGGGAAAACAACATACAACACAGTCCAACCATCATTCAACAAGAGAAAGTATTTTTACCGCAATCAATTCAGAGAATAAAAGATAAGCATTCATGTTCACCTGACAATCACATTTTTGCATCAAAATTATGAAAAATGTATGAACATGATGATCATAAAATAATATCAAAAGCTTGATTAAGTTATTATTTTCCACTGCAGAGATACATGTGTGATATTAAAGCAAATAATGATATATGTAACTTTTTTGGGCCTTGATGCTTACCTCCGATATAACTGAAATGGCATCAAATCCACACTGGTTGCACACTGTAGTCTTGCATTCTGTGCAAGTATTGTAGTTTGTAGGATCTTTGGAGTCAAAATTGAGCTTGATCTTACAAAGTGGGCAAACTGATAGATTTGTTTTTGAGGCATCTTGCCTATTTGCTGGGACTTTAAATACTTCTGATGGGGATTTGGTCACTTTGACTTGTTCTGCTGGAATAATTTTAGTCTGCTCTGGTTTCTCTGATTTCTTGTCCTCAGTCTTCTGCATGGAAGGTAAGGCTTTAGGAGAGGCTGGTTGTGTCGGCTTTGAAGAGACTCTATCTGTGGTGGACATCTTACGAGGAGTAGGTGGCGTCGTTTTAGGTTCTTCTTGAACAGCTGAGGTTATCAGATTTGATGCAGAACTTAAGAAAGATGACCCAAAGCCAAACATCTTTCCTGTTACAGACTCTGCAGGTTTTGCTGCTGTTTTGGGGCCCCCAAAACCAAACAAGCTACCCGGCTCTGGTTTTGAAGCCTGAACTGGTGGTGGTGCAGATTTAATAGGAGAGCTTGCAGGTTTTGGAGGATGCGTTCGGGGTTGCTTAGCTTCTTTTTGCTCCAGTGAAGAAGTAGGCTTATCTGAATGTGGACCAGCTTTTGGAGGCTGTTGGATTAATAATTCTCCTTCTGCCTGATCTGTTTGGACAGCAGGCTTAGGAAAATTAGGACCTTTCTGAGTTTGTTGTTGTGGTGCACCAGGCAGTACTTTTGGCTGTTCTGAACATGCCTTTTGTGAAGTTGGTAAAACATCTGCTTTTGTGTCAGGAACTGTAGCAGATACATTAGGAACCTCCTTTGTTGGTTCACTAACAGGATAGGGTTCTTTTTCTCTGTCTGTAATAGTGTTAGCAAGGTCATTACTGACAGTAATTGGCTTAGAAATCTGTTGCTTGGGAGCACCTGCAGTTGGGGGTTCTTTTTTCTGTATATTGGCAGGGATATCTTTGCTTATTGAAGGTTGTGGTTTCATCATTGGGAGGCCTGGAGGTTCAGAAGCTCCAAGGGCTCTCTGCATCTGACAGTTGAGACACAACCATTCCTTCGCCTGCAAACACAAATACATAGTAATAATCATTATTTGTGAGATCATAATTTGTGTTATTTTGCTTTGAACACATAACTGGTCCCAGGAATAGTAGGAATATGGCATATTTCTAACAGAAAAAAGTTGCATATATAACTTTATTTACCTTAGAAATATTAAGCATTGGACTAAATCCACATTTGTTGCAGACAGTGGTTTTGCAGTCAGTGCAGGTGTTGAAGTTAGGAGGGTTCTTTGGGTCCATGTTAAGCTCCACTTTGCAGAGTGGACAAGCAGCTTGAACCCTTTTGGATGCATCTCGGGAAGCTTCTGGCTTCACCAGCTCTGTCTGACCTTTACCATCTTCACTCTGTCCTGTTGGAGCAGCTTTAGGCTCCTGAGGCTGGTCAAAAATAGTTTCCACATGCGTTTTCTGCTTGTCATCTTGTTTGACCTCTACTAACGAACTCTTCCTTTGAGTTGCTTTGGTTTCGGATTGCTGTACTTCCTCTGTGGATTTGAGAAGTTGGTCAGCTGATTTCTTTATTGTTTTAGGTTTTTCCTCTTTCTTTTCTAATGTGACTTTAGATAGGGCAGTTGTCTTGTCTGTGGTAATAGGAGGAGCTTGAGTAGGCATTGGTTGTTTGCCATCAGAAAGAACAGGCCCTGCCTCTTCACTTTGAGACATTGAAGTCTTTAGAACACCTTCAGCATGAAGTAAACTGGGTTTCTCCTCTTTTGTTTGCTGGGTTTCTCCTCTTTTGTTTGCAGCCATTTCATCGTTTGAAGCTGGCGAGGCAGAGGTTTTCAAAATGTCTATTTGCTTTTGTGGTGCACCTTGTGTTCCGTCAATAACTCCAGCATCCGCTTTAGGAATACTATGTTTCCTCTGAATGGTCACATCTTTTTTGGAAGTACCGGGTGAAGAAATTTTGTTGGGTGGTACCTGAGCTTTCGTCAGAGTAGGCTGTATTGAGTCAGCTGCAGCCAAAGCTCTTTGCATCTGGCAAGTTAGACACAACCATTCCTTCATCTGTCATGAAAACAAATAGTATTTGATTTGATTATGTTATGTTGTGTTGAAAAATTATACTTGTATCTATTATCTAAAATAAAAATCTATAATTAAATTTATACACACCATTATTATACAATGTCATAAAATACAAAAATATCCTCAGCAGACATTCAAATTCAATTAAATTCCATTCAATTAAATCCAATTAAATAATGATTTATAAGCCCCCCTGCAAAATTTGATGTTGTTTAAACATCAGTATATATGGTAATTGCTGAGGGAAAGAAAGATGTCTTACCTCTAACTGATTTGGCATGGGGTCAAATCCACACTGCTTACAGACTGTGTTCTTGCATTCAGTGCAGGTATTGTAGTTAGGAGGATCCTTAGACCCCATGTTCAGTTCAGCCTTACAGAGCAGACAGCTGGCACCCAGTTTGACAGCACCTTGGGAGGCTTCTATAGCCTTTGAAACATCTAGCTGAGCCTTCTCAGCTTTGTCGTGGACCACAGCAGGTGACTTGGACTGCTGAGGTTCTGGTTGCTTCTGCTCCTGGGGAGCAAGGGATTTGACCTCTTTTGCAGGGGGTAACTTGGGAGATACTGGAGGAGAGGTCTTGGGTTGATCTTGAACAGCTGATGTTATTAAGGTAGAGGCAGAGCTGAAAATGGATGAACCAAAGCCAAGCATCTTTCCAGAGACAGAGTCCACTGGTTTGTCCACATCAGGATGAATTTTACCCCCACCTAATCCAAAGAAGCCTCCCGAATCTTTCTGTGGCGTCACATTGCTCTGCTTATGTTCGGCTTGCTTAATCTGGCCTGGTGATTTGATGGGACTTGACACTTTCTGCTGCTCTGGTGGGGCTTTCTTTGAAGAGACAGGGCTGGCCTGTTTATTAACCACTTGCTGGGCCACTGTCTCGGATATATTTCGCTGTGCGTTTGGAGACAATTTCCTCTGAGGTGACTGTGGTGCAGATGAGGCATTCTTTTCAGGCTCAGCTGGGCTGGTTATGCCTGTTTTGGGTTTAGCAGGTGTTTGAGGTTTGAGAGAAGTAACTCCCGGAGGCTCTGTCTCTTCAAGCGCTCGCTGCATCTGACATGTGAGACACAACCACTCTTTAACCTGAAAGCAGATAGAAAGCAGCTTAATTAAAATAACTCTTGAGTTGGTAATGAGTTGTGTAATTTGTCATGTTGTGCTATATAAAATCAAGGAAATTGCACTTTTAAAATAAGGTGGTCTTTAACAGTGCTTGTTCCCCATTCTCTTACCACAGTTTTGTTTGGCATCGGGTTAAATCCACACTGGTTACACACTGTGTTCTTGCACTGAGTGCAGTTATTGTAATTGGGTGGCTCCTTGGAGTCTACGTTGAGTTTGATCTTACACAGAGGACAGGTGGATTGTTCTGGTTTGACACTTATTTGGACACATGCTTCAGGCTTTGAAAGCTCTGATGGGGTTTCATCAATTTTGGCTTTTTCTGTTAGAAGGGTCTTCATCTGCAAGGATGACTCTGCTTCCCCCTGCTGCTCAAGCTTTTGGGAGGCAGAAGGCTTGATGTCATTTGCTTTTGGTTCTACAGTTGGTTGACCGTCAGACTGCTGCTGCTGTTGTGACTTCCTCTCCTGTTCTACCTTTGGACCAGTAGGAGATTTTGCCTCTCTTGAGGGAGACATCTTGGGAGAAACTGGCGGTGTCGTGTTGAGCTGGTCCTTTACCGCTGAGGTTATTAGGGTAGAAGCAGAACTAAAGATGGAAGAACTAAAACCTAACATCTTCACACTCCGTGACTCTGTAGCCTTTGCACCTTCAGGTTGAGATTTAGATTCAACAAAGCCAAAGATGCCTCCTGACTCTTGCTGTTTTGCTGGCGTAGAGCTACTCTGTCTGCGTTCACTTTGGTTTATCAGATCTGATTGTTTCTTTTCATCTGCTTTTAGTTTTTCTTTAGGTCTTTTCTGATCAGGTGCTGGACTGACTTGTTTTAGAGGAGCATCAGCAGATGGAGGTTTGCTTAATGGCATTGACTGTTTTCTCTGTGGTGGGGCTTTATCTGAGGGCTTTGTGGATTGTTCCATAGCAAAGAGACCATCCTTCTTTTGTGTAGCAGTGAGTTTGGAGGGATCTTTCAGATGAGAAGTGGGTGAAGGAAATGTACTGGGTGAGCTTTGGGATTTTAAAGCAGGAGGCCCTGACGGTTCAGTGGGTCTGACGGCTCTTTTCACCTGACAGGTAAGACACAGCCAGTCTTTTTCCTGAAATACAATAAACAAAAAATAACTTGTTAATCTGAGAAAAACATAAAAATTCTCACAGAAACCAGTTTGTCTACATAATGAAGAAAATTTTGAGTACAGGTGAGAGATGATTTCCTTTTTTCTAAAAGAGAGTATTTTATGTACTTACCTCGCCCATTGGCACGGGGTTAAATCCACATTGATTACAAACTGTGGTTTTGCATTCAGTGCAGGTGTTGTAATTTGGTGGCTGTTTAGAGCCAATGTTCATCTCACCCTTACAAAGTGGACAGATATTCTGATCTCCAGCTGAATATCCTTGAGAGACTGTTCCCATATGTGGCTGTGTTGAAGCTTTGTCTTCTTTCGTCACATACAATTCCTCTGGTTTCTTTACTTGGTCTGACTTTTGAGGAAGAAGCTTTGGATCTCTTGCTGGTGACATTTTGGGAGAAACTGTAGGTGTACTTTTTGGTGAAATACTGGGTGAAACAGACATCTTCCCAGACATTTGAGGCGGTGCAGACATCTTACGAGAGCCACCAGTCCGGGATTCTTCCTGAACAGCAGCTGATATCAAATTTGATGCTGAGCTGAAAATAGATGAACCAAATCCAAACATCTTTCCACCCAAGGTTTCAGTTGTTTTTGAAGCTCCAGACACTTTTTTCAGATCTATTGAGCCAGTTGTTTTTTCTGATTCCTGCTGAATTTCTGGTTTCACCTGACTGTGTTTTGGGTCAAGCTTGCTTGCCTGGTCAGTCTGTTTCTGGGTACTTGTTACCATTTGGGCGTTTGGAGGAGTTTGGCCAGTGCTCGGGCTAGGCTGTGTTTTAGCTTCTTGTCCTTTTGCACATGGTGGTAAAGCTGCACGCTGTGTCTTCTGAGGAGAAGCAGGTGCGTTGCTTCCCTTTTTTTGAGAGGACATTAGGGGTTCTACCATTTTGTCGGATAATTCCTTATTTGGACTTTCTTCTTGTTTAGGATGTTGGATTTTCTGACTTGCAGTAAAAGGTGAACTTTTGCGTGTTTCAATCTCTGGTTTAACGGAAGGTCCGGTGACTTCAGCGGCACTAACAGCTCTTTGCATCTGACAATTCAGACATAACCATTCTTTGACCTGCAGAAAAAAACATAAATCAATAGGAATTAGAGTGATTTTTTTCACACAAGATATTTGTGTGAAACATGTTAATAATAATAATAATAAAAAAATAATAATAATAATAATAATAATAATAATAATAATAATAATAATAATAATAATAATAATAATGCGTTTTATTTTAAAACGCCTTTGATAGCACTTAAGGACATTGTACAAGAAAAGTTAAAACCACAAGCAAATAAACCAACAATACTAGCAATATAACGTAAATGAAAAACATTACAGATAATATGCAGATTTAAAAAGGTGAGCTTTAAGGAGAATCTTAAACTGTTGCAGGGAGTTAACATTGCAAATGTTGGGTGGCAACTGATTCCAGAGCTGAGGAGCAGAGTAAGAGAAGGCTTTGCCCTCTATGGAGCTGAGGCAGAAAGAGGGGACAAAGAGGTATATAGTGGAGGAAGACCTAAGGAGCGAGTATAAACAAAGAGGAGCTGGGACAGGTAAGGTGGGGTAAGACTGTGGATGGCCTTGAAGGTATTAAGGAGTAGTTTATATTGGATTCTGGTTGTCCTGGGGAGCCAAAGAAGCTGTTGAAGAATTGGGGTGATATGATGGAAGGAGGGGATTTGGGAGATGTTACGGTGGCAGAGTTCTGAACCATTTGAAGTTTATGGAGGGATTTTTGTGGGAGACCACAGAGGCGTTACAGTACTCGAGATAGGATGTGACTACGCTATGAAAAAGGATAGAAGTGGAGTGGGGGCTGAGGGAGGGTGTTTTATGGCATGAAGATGGAAATAAGCAGACTGGGTTGTATTTATCAGGGATTGAAAGGACTTAATGTTGGCTTAAAACGTTTTGTTTTCAAAGTACAAATAAATGTCCATAATATATATATTACCTCTGACACATTTAGCACTGGGCTAAATCCACATTGGTTGCACACAGTGGTCTTGCATTCTGTGCATTTGTTGTAATTGGGAGGATCCTTGGAATCAATGTTGAGTTCAGTCTTACAGAGGGGACAGGCAGACTGGCCAGCCTCCTGACCATCTGAAGCTACTGCATCCTTTACATGTCCTGGTGGCCCTTTTTCTACTTTGGCTTGCAACAATGGAGAGTGTTTGGTCTGCTGATCTTGCTGCAGTTTCTTCTCTTGGTCATGTTTCTGAACAGGAATTGATTCGGTCCCCTTTGCAACTGGGATTTTGGGAGAAACTGGTGGTGTTGTTTTTGATTCATCTTGGACTGCGGAGGTTATTAAATTGGAAGCAGAACTCAACATGGAGGAACCAAAGCCAAACATTTTGCCTCCAAGTGATTCAGCAGGTTTTGTAACATCAGGCTGAGGCTTGGGGCCACCAGATTTTAAGGACTTTCCATCTTCCTCTTTGGTTGATGAAATACCACTCTTTTTATGTTCGGTTTGACTCATCTGGTCTGATGGTTTATTGTGACCTGTCTTGTGGTCTTGTTCCTGAAATTTCTGACCAGCTTCTGGAGTGACATGTTTCTGACATTCAGGTATTTTCTCAACTTTTGCTGACTGCTCAACTGGTTTTTGTGATTTCTGCTGAGCAGGGACTAATGGTGAGGTCTCCTTAGATTTAACTACTGCTGGAATTTCCTTCTGTTGGGATGGAGTTTCTTTCTTTAGAGAATCAGCAGACGCATTGGTTTTGTTTGGAGAGGTCCGTAGCTTCATCACAGGTGTTCCTGGTGGCTCAGATGCCCCAAGTGCTCTCTGCACCTGACAGTTGAGACATAACCACTCTTTCATCTGCAATAGAACAAACATAATTAGACATTTTGGTTTATTTGGGGTACAAAGCAAAGCCTTATAGTTCAATAATAATTGAAACAAGGGATTCATAAAAGTGACATAATGCTAAAATTAATCTTTGCAGATGTTTTCTTGCTGTTTATAAAACTCCTGATCTTACCTCCTTTACATTTGGCGTGGGATTGAATCCACATTGGTTACAGACAATGTTTTTGCATTCTGTGCAGGTGCTGTAATTTGGAGGATCCTTGGAGCCCAGATTCAGTTTTACTTTACAGAGAGGACAGTTTGAATCGGATGTCTTGGAAATAACTGGTGAGGATGATCCTTTCTTTGGCAATTCTGAGATAGGTTTATCTACTTTTGGCTGCATTGGTGTGGAACCTGTGGCTTGCTGTAGCTGCTGTGGTTTCTTATCCTGTTCTTGTTGTTTGACAGTGGGAGATCTGATCACCTTTGCAGGGGACATCTTGGGAGAAACAGGCGGTGTAAATTTGGGATCATCTTGGACAGCGGAAGTAATTAAAGTTGAAGCAGAACTGAAGATGGAGGTGCCAAAACCAAACATTTTCCCAGTTACTGATTCCGTAGGCTTTGCTGCATCACTTTGATTTTTAGGACCGCCAAAACCAAAAAAGCCACCAGACTCTTGCGTTGTGGCATTTTCTGTTTTTTGTGGAGGCCGAATGGTCTGGCTGGTTTGTTTCTGAGGATCTGTCCTCTGGCTCTGCTGAGGTGTCTTCTGTCCAGGAGCTTGGCCAGTCTCCTTATGGCTTTGTGGTCCTTCAATCTTACCTTGTTGTACTTCTGCTGTTGATCGTTTTTTCTGGGGAGAACTTGGGGCAGACGTTTTTTGAGGTGCAGGTTGTGTGGCAGTTGTCTTTTTAAATGAATCAGCCAATGATATTTCTTTCCGTGGTTTAATTCCTTCAGCAGCTCGTTTCATCTGGCAATTCAGACAAAGCCATTCCTTTTCCTTAAAAAACAACAACAAAAGAACCAAGTAAGATATGAATAAACTACATTTAGTATAAGTTCCACACTGAAAATAGACACTTTAAGATGAGTTTGACGTGTCACATTTTAAGATGTATAACACCTACACAGAAATGTTAAATAATATGTAATAAAGAGGACTACACTGATTTAAGGATACAACTAGGCTTATGATTGCTATCTTATGTTTTTCAGATAATTAAGAAAAAAAACTACATGGTAGATGTCACCATTTGGATATAATGATTGCCACATGTATTAGCACACTTTCAAAAGATGTGTAGGAAGCCTGAAATGCTTGCTCAGTATGAAGGATTGCTGCAAAGCCATGGACAATGCAGACAACTGTCCCTGTGGCTCTACACTTAGATAAAATTGAATTGAATTGAAAATAAAAGCATCTTTTTTCACAGCTGCATATTTTCCCACTGGAAGTTTTGGGAAAATCCAGCCTCTGATTTGATCCCATTAATTGAGTTATGATATACCATAACGTCTGACAAAAAAATGAGTACCCCTATATCAACCCCTTTAAAATAAATTGAACTAAAACATGTTTTCAAGTTTAAGCTTGAAAGAGTGCCATCTTGGAATTACCATGTTCCCATAACAACCATTAGATGATATCAACATGCCAACCAATCAATTAAAAGTTATGTTAAAAGGAAACATTTTCTGCCCTACCTTCACAAACATTAATTTCACAAGACAACACTAAAGGTATAGCACTTTGATATAATGCAAAAAGGTAAGTGTGCTGCTAGGATAACAGTGTAATTTTACTTTCTCCTTAACATAACTGAACACACAGTCATACATGTCTGAACCGCTGGCAACAAAACTAAGAACACACTTGTGTGAAAATGTCTCAATTGTGCCCAATTAGTCATTTCCCATGTGCCTCATCAGTGCTATAAGTTATTAGTTGTGAATGGAGAGCAGGTGTGTTAACTTTGATGTTATCGCTTTCCCACTCTCTAAAACTGGTCACTGGAAGTTCAACATGGCCCCTCATGGCAAAAACTCTCTGAGGATCTGAAAAAAATGACTTGCTGCGCTACATAAAGATGGCATAGATTATGAGAAGTTTCCCAGCACCCCACAGCTGAGTTGCAGCACGGTGGCCAAGACCACAGAGCTCTTTAACAGGTTCCACTTAGAATAGGCCTTGCCATGGTCAACCAAAGAAGTTGAGTGCATGTGTTCAGAGGTGTTGTTTTCCAGGGGACGTCTTTGAAAATAGATCTATAATAATAATAATAATAATAATAATAATAATGATAATTTAACTGGCACCCCCAAAATTCCAAAAACAGCTAAAAATATACCCAAATTAAATTAGATGCTGCTCTTGAACCCTTTGGAGTAGAGGCAAAAACTTGGTGTGTTTGTAAATGTAACACTTTTTAAACTAAGAAGTCCAGTATGGTGTTCTGGTAACCAGTTTTTAGTTATTGAAGTTGGAACACACAAATTGTAATTTTTTTTGCCCTTATTTTCTTGTTTCATTATTCGACAAGCAGGTGCAGGCTGATGCAAGGAGATTCTAGCTGTAAATAAAAGGAAGCAAAAATTTCACTGCTTCTTCGGTTGCTATTTGGGTCTTCCCAGAAGCTTTACACATATTTCCTGGTGAAAGTGTGCGTCTAACAGCAAAAGGTGGCTTTTACACACAAGGATGCACAGAGAGCGCAGCAACCAGACGAGCTTTACGCATGCTGTTGCTATGGAGTTTTAAGTGTCTTGCCCCACAAGTGATACTTCCACGTGATGGTAATTTCACTGGCTACAATCTCCACATGTCGCAATGAGTGTCTAGACTGACTGGTCCGAGCAACGTACTTCAAAACAGGAGGAGGGAGGGTTTTGAGAAATGAGTTCTGGAGAAACTGTGGGTCAACACTGCTGGTCAAAAGAGGTGTCAATCAAAGGAAGAGGGCCTAGATGACCATCTTGAAACAAGAGTTTTTAAAATAGAAGTCTATGGTAGGAACTACATGGCTTCGAAGTCAAAAATATGTTCCAATGGGTCACCGATGACCCGTTGCTAGTTAAGGGGTGCCTTTCGGGGCACTCAAGAAAACTTTACAATAAAAGAAAATATGAGTGATAATATAAGTGAAAATGCAATAAAATTACAGAGAGTGTTTCTTTAAAAAAAGTGAGTTTTGAGTCTTAATTTAAACAGTGTATGAGAGCCATTATTGCAAATGTCTGGCAGGGGGACTTCTATATTTGGGGGGGAAAACAGCAAAAGGCTCTACTCCCCATGGTGCTAAGATGGCTGGAAGGCATGATGAGGTGGATGGAGGAGAATTACCCAAGGCAGTGGCGTCCAAGCCTTTGGCCATAAGGGCCACATTTGCCAAGTTTATAGTACGTACTTTCGGGCCACAGGTTTCTTAACATTCAAATATCAAAAATCATTCTAAAGTCTGCAAATGGCCCCAGGACCACATCTTAGACATCAAAGGGAAAGAGGGGAGGTGGCAATGTGCAGAAGATCTGACAGATAAAAAGGGGAAATATTATAAATGGCTTTGAATGTGTTCAGAAGAATTTTGAATTATATACTTGATTTAACCGGAAGCCAGTGCAGCTGCTGCATGACAGGGGTGATGTAATGGAAACAAGTGGTTTTGGTGGACTGCTGACTTTTGAACTATCTGATGCTTAGGGAAGGATTTGTGAGGAAGACAAAAAAGGAGAGAGGTACAGTAGTCAATATGAGAGATGATGAGGCTATGAGCAATAATAGAAGTGGTGAAAGGGTTTAGGATGCATATGAATAATGCCAGCATTGCTGCAGAGCTTGAAGGGGTGGTGGGTCAGCCTCATACCCCAGCTTCATGTCAGTGCTGATACCATACGCCACACACTGGATCAAATTGGTCTGCATGGCTGTCAACCCAGAAGGAAGGCTCTTCTAAAGATGATGCACAAGAAAGCCCGTAAACAGTTTGCTGAAAACAAGCAGACTCAGCACACAAGTTACTGGAAACCATGTCCTGTGGTCGGATGAGACCAAGATAAACTCATTTGGTTCAGATGGTGTTAGGCGTGTGTTGCAGCAACCAAGTGGAGAAAACAAATACAAGTGTGCCTTGCCTACAGTCAAGCATGGTGGTGGTAGCGTCATGGTTTGGGGCTACATGAGTGCTGCCAGCTATGGGGAGCTGCCGTTCACTGAGGGAACCATGAATGCCAACATGTACTGTAACATACTGATGTAGAGCATAATCCCTCCATTAGGAAACCAAGCTGCAGGGCAGTTTTCCAACATGATAACGGCAACTATCTATTGGTTGTTCCACATGCCAATCATTGTGACGCACTCACGTAACGCCAATGTGCGTATGCGTTTCTTGCTAGTTTCGGTATACTGGCTGCACATGCACACTTCTAGTGTTTATGTATTCAGTTAGCTTCAGTGTTAGCCATTCATTGTATCTCCGCTGCTCTCACCGTATACTTTGAACATTGCTGAGAGTCACATGAAGCAAACTCTTTTACAAATTTATAAGAAGACGAGGAAGGCCTCAGAAGAAAGAAAAAAGACCAGAGTGGATTTGGAAAATGTTTGCACGCGATCCCCCTGAGGAGCTGAAGACCAGTAAGATGGTCTTGTGCATGCACAGTTATTAAAAAACTTGGGTATTTCTTATTTACATTTCCGGAAAAATCGACGACTCTACCAGCAGTGCTGGAAAATAATGGTGGCCACACAAAATATTCACACTTTGGTTACATGTGGGGTTCCCCAAGGGTCCATCCTGGGTC
This sequence comes from Fundulus diaphanus, assembly GCA_037039145.1. Taxonomy (NCBI): domain Eukaryota; kingdom Metazoa; phylum Chordata; class Actinopteri; order Cyprinodontiformes; family Fundulidae; genus Fundulus; species Fundulus diaphanus. The sequence goes on from CM073134.1 coordinate 22,910,569, forward strand.
CCCTCCTCTTCAATATCTACATGCTCCCTCTAGCTCAGATAATAAAAAATAACAACATCAGCTACCATAACTATGCAGACGACACACAGCTTTACATCACCATGTCACCAGGTGACTATAAACCAGTTCAAGCACTGAGTAAATGCCTTGAAGAAATCAATGCCTGGATGTGCCAAAATTTTCTTCAGTTGAATAAAAACAAAACAGAAGTAATAATCTTTGGACCAATAGAGGAGAGATCAAAGGTTAGCACACAGCTTCAGCTGCTTCAGCTAGGAACCACTGATCAGGCCCGAAATCTGGGTGTAGTGATGGACTCAGACCTGAACCTCCAAAAGCATCTAAAGACAGTTACAAGGTCGGCTTTCTATCACCTGAGGAACATTTCCAGGATTAAAGGACTAATGTCTCAGAAGGATCTGGAAAAACTAATCCATGCGTTTATATTTAGTAGAATTGATTACTGCAACGGTGTTTTCACAGGTCTTCCCAAAAAGTGGATCAGACAGCTACAGCTGATCCAGAACGCTGCTGCCCGCGTCCTCACTAAGACTAAGAAAGTAGAGCACATCACCCCAGTTCTAAAGTCATTACACTGGCTCCCTGTATCTCAGAGAATAGACTTTAAAATACTTCTGTTAGTCTATAAATCCCTAAATGGCTTAGCACCTAAATACATCACAGATTTGTTATCAGCGTATCAACCATCCAGGCCATTAAGGTCTTCTGGCTCCAGCCTACTCTGCATACCTAGAACCAGAACTAAACAAGGAGAAGCAGCATTTAGTTCCTATGCTCCACTTATCTGGAACAAACTTCCAGAAAACTGTAAAAGTGCTGAAAGCCTGAGTTCCTTTAAATCAAGATTAAAAACACATTTGTTTAAAATTGCCTTTGACTGTTCTAGTTAAACAGTTTTACTGTTTTTAATGTTCTTTTTTGTTACTACATTCTATCCCTACTTGCTTTTATTCTATTTCTTATCTACATTTTATTATTTTGCTATATCTTAATCATGTAAAGCACTTTGTATTGTCTTGTACTGAATTGTGCTATATAAATAAATTTGCCTTGCCTTGCCAAGTTGCATGTTTTCACTTAGGGGTGTATTCACTTTTGTTGTCAGCGGTTTATACATTGATAGGTGTGTTGAGTTATTTTGAGATAAAAGCAGATTTACACTGTTTTACAAGCTTTTTAGTGATTAATTCACATTGACTCAAAGTGCCATATCTTGATTATTGTCCCATGAAAAGTTATGATAAAATATTAAATAAAATAATTACAAAAATGTAAGGTGTTCTTGCGTTTGTCAGATACTGTGTGTGTCTGCAGAACATGGTAGAAAATCTGTCATGCTGTAGATATTTTTCTTCCTAAGGGCCCTGGGAATGTTGTTATAGGTCATAGCATCTCTTTGTAATACCAGGGGATTTTGAATGAAAGTCTGGTGAGTTTGCTTGTGCATGGTTGTTTGTCTCTGTGATGGACTGGTGATCTATACATAGTGTACCCTGCCTCTTGCCCAATGACTGCTTGAGATAGGCACCAGCCCTCCTGCAACCCTGCACAGATAGGTGGGTCTAGGTAATGTATGGGTAAATACATGCGTTTAAATTAATGGTTGGAGTTGGCAAATTTTTGTGAAGTGTTTGCCACTGACATAAGTAAATAATTCCTTTTTAACTAACCTTACACTAACAAACCTTTATCAATGGTGGCAATAATTGTGGCTAACTGTATGTCATTTTTATTTGAGTTCTGTTCTAAAGCCCCTTGAGCCATTCTCCTGAGATACAATAAGATCATGTAGCCTTGGATTGTCCTTGGTAAGCTAGATACTTACTGTGCATTGAATTACGGAGTCAAGTGTCGGGTTCTTTGTGCTTCAGGTGGCCCTAAGTTTGCCATTCTGTTTATGCAGTGCAGTGTATTCCAAATATTAATTTGTTTGTGTGTATGGAGTGAGTTTGCTTTGACAGGGAGAAGTAAATTAGTTGGCAATCAACATCGTGGACAATCACCCATTATCCAAGCAGTGTAAGGATGCTCTCTAAATCCTGCATTTAATTATGTATTGGTTTGAGTCTTTCTGTAAAAACTAATAGGCAACAGTGCTTATAAAATAATTTATACAAGGTGCAAAGCTGTATAAAAATAGGTGACATTTTCTGGTCAATAACTGCTTGACCCTATCAGTTTTTATTTGTATCTCTGGAAGCAATATGTTTGCCCATAAAACTCTAAAATTGTTTAAAGAACAACATTTGTAAAAAGTTGCAAATTTGTTTAATTATCAACAATTTTTCTCTCCTGATTTATTCAGTGAATATCATCAGTCTTACCTCTTTCACATTTGGCATGGGATTGAATCCACATTGATTGCAGACAGTGCTTTTGCATTCTGTGCAGCTGTTGTAGTTGGGAGGATCCTTCGAGTCAAAATTGAGCACCATCTTACAGATCGGACAAGTGGATTGGCCCTTGTTGGGAGGATGGAGGGAGGCTGTTGCTGCCTTTGGAGTCTCTGCAGATGATTTTTCTGCTTTCTGCCCTGCTGACTGAGTCCTTCCCTCCTGAGGTTTCTGCTGCTTTTTTTCTAGTTCTAACTTTTGGCTAGGAGCCACTTTAGTGTCTTTCGTAGACTGCATTTTGGGAGAAACTGGTGGTGTGGTTTTGTTATCTTCCTGAACAGCTGAGCCAATTAAAGTTGATGCAGAACTAAAAAGAGAGGAGCCAAAACCAAACATCTTCCCAGTCACTGACTCGTCCGGTTTTGCAGATTCGCTTTTAGCACCCCCACTAAAGCCAAGTAAACTTCCAGACGCCTGCTGGAGAGCTGGAGTGACAGGGCTTTGCGACTGGCCAGGCTGACCACTTTGACGCTGTTTTGCAGATCCTGCTGCTCGCTGAGTTTCTGGTGTCATTCTCTGAGCTTGGTCAATACTGATTTGCTTTGGATTTTCCGGTCCTTTAGGAGGTTCATCTTTAACTGGCACTTTTATCGGTTTAGACTGCACTTTCTGGGGTGAACCTGGTGCTGAAATGTCCTTTTTTATAGGTTCACCAGGTGACGGCCGCCGGTTTTGAGGAGCAGAGGTTGTGTTTGGTGAGGACTTTTTGATGGAAGGCCCTGGTGTCTCTGAAGTTCCTTGAGCTCTCTGTATTTGGCAGGTTAGACAAAGCCACTCACGTCCCTGTAAAAAAAACTCAGATTCAGCTAAATATGCACTTTAACAGTAAAGACAGTGAAGAATATTCTGAAATCAGCTTATCATACCATACCATATCATTACTTTATCAGTTATTGTATGAACTTACATTTCCAAATTGTACAACAAAACAAAATAAACAGCTAAACTGCATTATTATTTACATGTCAATTGAAAAAAATAATTTTTTGCTTTGCATATTTGAATTAGGGTTTAACTTGCACATTATCTGCAGTCAACCACCAAAGAAATCCTTAATTTAAATTTTGTCAAACAAAAGTAGCTGCCTAAAATAGGTAAAGGTGGACGTTGTGCTTTGCCTACCATGTAGAACTACACATGTTATTTTACAATTGCAGTCAGGAAAGATTGTAACATTTAAAAAGTGTGTATGTATATATATATATATATGTATATAGATAGATAGATAGATAGATAGATAGATAGATAGATAGATAGATAGATAGATAGATAGATAGATAGATAGATAGATAGATAGATAGATATTTGATATATATATATATATAGAGAGAGAGAGAGAGATATTTGATATATATATACATATATAGATATTTGATATATATACATATATATATATATATATTTGATATATATTTAACATATATATATGTATATATATATATATTTATATATCAAATACATAAATAAATAAAACCACTACTTACATCAGCGTCTGGAGGACTGAAGCCACACAAGCAGCACACCTCAGTTTTGCACTGTGTACAGGTTTTATAGTTTGGTGTATCCTTGGTATGGATATTAAGTTCTGTTGTGTTACACACTGAGCAAACAGGTTTAGAAACTGATTTTGCTTGGGGTCCAGCTTTGGATGCTCCCAACAAGGGAGATCCTACAGGTGTCACTTCAGGTGTGCCTCGACCCTTAATGTCTTGCTGTCTACCAGAGATCTGTTTCCTGCCCCCTTGCTGCTGTTGTCCCACCTTAGGTGAGTCCTGTTTAGGATTTGGTGATGGCTGCTGCTGACTTGCTAAATCTGAACCAACCTTTGAGGGCCCCTGTACCTCAGTCTTTACAAGTTCTTGCTTTTGTAAGCCACTCTTAGCAGAGTCCAGTTGCACTGTCATGTTGGGTGGAACCTGTTTTGGAGATACTGGTTGTGCTCCATTCTTTGTCGGAACCTGCTGTTGAACTCCAGGCTTAGGTGAACCCTGCTGTGGTGGGCCTTTAGCTTGTTGTCCTGCAGGTTTGTTTGGTGGGGGAGCAGTCTGTCCATTGCCACGTTGCTGCGGTGTTCCCTGTTTAGGGTAAGGCTGAGACTTTTGCATAGGGGGACCTTGGCTGGGTTTTTTGGGTGCCTGCTCTTGTTGAGTGTCCTTTCCAGGGCCTGGTCCAGGTTGTGGTTCTCCTGATGGTTTCCTCCCCTGCTGTGAAGGTGACTTTTTATCCCCCTCCCCATCATCTCCAAACAAACCAAACTTATTCACAGCAGAAGACATAGCATTCAGGGGGTTCGCCCCGCTGAGAAACTTGGAAGAAAACATGGCTGGGTCTGCTTCCTCTCCTTCGTCCTTCTCCTCACTGGAACTGGAGTCTATAGAGCTGTCAGAGTCAGAGCAGGAGCTGTCCCCTCTTTGACCCAGCTCTCCAGCAGAGGCCTGGGCTGGAGCCGCACCTGAGGAGAGGGCATCTACAGCCCTTCTGCTGTTGCTGCTGCTACTGCTGCTGCTGCTGCTGCTGCCAGGGCTCTCCTCTGGCTCAGCATCTACATCAGACTTCCTAAATGCACAACAGACAAAGAGAAATGAAGTGTGAAATGACAAAGAGCAAGACATGCAGTGGAAGGGTGTTTACAAATAGCTTAAGAACTTTTGAACCACACACAGATCTTTCTGAGCCAATATGCTGCTATCAACAAAACAGAAACAGCCTTAATATTCTAACTGAATAACGGGAAACTAGACCTGAAGGAAACACAATACCCAGATTACTGATTCACTTCATTTTGTAATGAATCAAACTTAGATGACAGTGTGTTACTTAATACACCAGCTAGGTATAACATTATGACCACCATTTAAGACCATTATAACATAATATTTATCCAGACTGGTTTATGGCTATTCAGCACCATATGCAATAGATTTGATAGATACTGACCCCTGCAGACCAGGGAAACCTCAAAAGAGATGACGTTTTGCAGATATATGTGAAATCATCTTAAATCCTTAACATTGGGCAATTTTCTGGTTCTAACTTTATCTATTTATTTATTTTTTCTTGCTGCCTGTATTCCAAAAGATGTCACGTTGAAGAAATCAGTGTTGTCACCTTTCAGTCATCGCAATGTGTTCTTAACGTTTTAAAACAGTGCATTTTTACATTGCATATAAACACAATAATATTTAATCAATAAAATGAGATTATAATCCTTTTTATAATAATCCTTCGCAATGAGAAACTACGTGTACATATGAAGCATTCCTGATGAATTCCCGTTACTCGATGTTTTCTGCATTGACTGGCGCTTTCAGCACCACGGACTTTGCCTGAGCCGCTCCGATGATCACGCGTGATCTCTTTCCTGCAATGTAATAAAGCTCTTCAACGTGCCGCGACGGAGGAGATCCTACAAACCCATTTCCATTGGCTCTGCTGCTGCAGCCAGCAGGTCCAGAATGGGCTGTTACTTCCCTTGCCACGGTAAAAAAAAAATGAAATATATATATTTAAATCTCGTCACCCCAGTGTCGCTGATCGTGTAGGAGAGGGAAATCTCATGCAGGACATGTTTTACAGCAGCAAGACAAGTAAACACGGGGGAATTTAAGGCTATCTGGTGAAATTGCAGACACATCCGGGTAGGGGCCCATCAAGCGATGCAGCTGACTTTCGTATCGTTCAAATTCACAAATATCTACTGCACTAAAAATACAGACCACAAAAGAAGTATAAGTCCGTGTTGGGGAGACGATTTCTCTAAATGGGTGATTGTATCTGCTTTTAGCCTGGCATTATGGCTGCTTCGCACTGCACAGACATAATGTTTCATCTGTAGGCGGATCTAATGTTCAACAGCCGATGATCTATGTGGAAAACACATTAGGCTTGACACAAGACCATTCTACGAGAGTGTTCCTATAACGAGTACAAGGAAAGAGTGGAGGGGGGAAACCGTTTTCGCTTGATGTTTATGTCCTTGACCAGACACCTGTTCAAATCGACAAATAGTCAAAATGTTCCTATATGCGGGAATATTTTAAGTAATGTCTAAAACAACTAAGCGAAACCCCTGTCATCGTTGTAATTTCACGACACACCATCTAGTATCCGCGCAGCCCCCCTCCTCCCCAATCCACCATCACCCGCTCATTCCCTCCCCTCCTGCAGCCAAGCATCCTTCACCCTCGACGGTCACAATGTCAAACACTAACGCGCAGTGCTGTTCCGAGCGTAGCCCAGCGAAGGTGTACCTTCATCGGCGGCGGATCTGCCTCGCCATCCTCCTCAGACCTCGTCAGATTACTCCCGCTCCGTGCCAGCCCGTCTCAGCTAGAGGGATGGAGGGCACAGGGCAGCAGCAGATTGAGAGCAAACAGAGCCCCACTCCGCCTCCCGCTCTACTGCGCAGACGCCGCATCTGACAGGTGATCACAATATATATCACGCACGGAAATCAGAATTAAAAGGGACAGACGATTTATTTCCCGCGGAGTCACGTTTGCGCGTTATTGAAAAGCCTAAGGTGATTTATTTCGCATTCCTTTTCTTGTTCTGATGGCTGTGGATGCATTTAAAAAAACACATCATTGTGGTCGTGATCGTAATAAGGCTGGTAATGAAGGATGCTGACTAAGCCACGAGTAGGGTGACCACCTGCTAATAAGCCCAAGGGGGGACAAGGGGTATGTTTCTGAGGGACAAAGTGGGACACTGCTTGGCGCGGCGGTGCCCCCACCTCACGGGCAGACTCACTGATAGGGGTTTACACATTTCTAGCACATACCACCTTACATGGTATATTAATAATGCCCTATTCCCATAAACATGTGTAATTGCTGATGTATGCTCAGGAATAGGCCAACCAATGTGTATTTCTTTCTAAATAAAGATTCATAATACGTTGAACATTCAATGAACAGATGCACTTCCAATTCCGATTTACTTTAGCTATTTAATTTTATTTATTTTTCATTACAATTTATTCACTTTAAATAAATTATAATTTAAAATTAAAGGATTAACAGGAATTGTAGTTGCTCTAGACCACAGGAACTGTACAAAAGTCTTAACTCACGACTCCAGAGGTTCACAGAACGAGAAGGGGGAGGAAGGATGGTGAACTTGGATGTTGGTAAAGGCAGGCGCAGGAAAAAAAAAACTGTTCAACATCCTGGGGACACTTTTAGGACTTTGGGGTCACCTTCAGGACTCAAACCTTTTCAAGCCAAAACATGAAGTGGGCAGAATGTTTAGATGTCCACTTATAACATCAGTTTAATCCAAAACATTACAACATTAACTGACCAGCAATCTAATCACAACGAGCCAACAGCCAGGATGTTTCTGAATCAGACGATTCATCAGCCTACCTTCCATAAGGTCGCCGCTGCATGACTGAAGGCTTCCCCTGGAGCCGCAGCACCAGAGCGCTCCGGCCGTCTCGGTAGAGCCGGTTGATGCAGTCAGGATCCAGCAGAGTGAACGTCGGACTAGTTTTGGCTTGAACGGCCATCAGCCTCCATGAATACCAGGTTATCCATGTTGATATTTATTAACACCGATTCAACTTTTTCACTGCGGAGGTTCGCCTCGGTAAAGTCGCACTGCCCGCACCAAGTGACGACACGAAACAGGTTAAAATGTCCTCGTACTTTATATGAGGCACTTCTTCATGTCATCCTCTCAGTCATGAATAGTTTGAAGCCATAGTTACTTCGTCGTTCGAAAATAAGGTAGATAGAGCGACCAACTTTTTTTTGAGAAAGCATTGATTATGCGTGACACGGTCTCAATTTGCGGGACGCATGAATTGGGCTTCAAACGCTGTGCGCGCACGCGCTACGCGGGACAGGTGGTCACCCTAGCCACGAGTGCAATGTACGTCAGAAACATTAACGTCACTTTGAAACCCATATCTTGTGACCTTTTAAAGGGCTAATTTTGTCATATTTTGGACTCAGGACAACCTTAAATATCGAAACCAAGAAACAATAACATGTTATAAGCCTACACTGTTTTCCAAAGAAGGCTTCCCTTCTTTGTTTATCAAAAGTGAGTTTTGTGAAAAGGTTCTGCATTTTTGTCACTTATTTCAGAAAGTGAAACTCAGCTTATTTAGGTATATTTTGAAATTTGATGGCCATTATAGTAATTTGTATGAGATTTTAGAATATAGAGCAAAACTAAATGAGGGGAATTCATGATCTCACACCCTATTGAGCTAATTTCACTCAAAACACCTGAAAAAGTTTCCTCTAAAGGTTATGGTCTCTCAATCCGGGTCAGTAGGCTACACAATCATGAAGACTGCTGACTTGACAGATATCCAGACAGTCATTGAGACCCTCAACAAGGAGGGTGAGACAATAAAGGTAATTGCTAAAAAAGCTGGTTGTTCACAAAAGACTTCATCCAAGCATATTCATAGATAGTTGAGTGGAAGAAAAAAGTGTGGTAGAAATAGGTGCAGCATCAACACGGATAACCACATGCTTGAAAGGATTGTGAAGCAAAAACCCTCCAGGCTGAAGCTGGAAACAGTGCATCGAGAGCCCCTACACACAGAAGAATGCTACACATGGACTACAATTGTCTTACATGAGTTAAGGAGAGACAGACCTGGACTGTTTCTTCAAAGTCCTCTTTTCAGATCAAAATAAAGTGTGCAGCTTATTTGGAAATCAAGATCCCAGAGTCTGGAGAAACAGTGGAGAGGCACATAATTCTCGTTGCTTGAAGTCCAGTGTGAAGTTTCCTCAGTCATGATAATGTGAGGTGCCATGCTATCTGCTGGTGTTTGTGCACTGACCTGAACCCCATGGAGAATGCATGGGTTCTTGTCCAGACAAAGATGAGACACAACAGACCCAGAAATGCAAATAGTCTAAAGGCAGCTATTAAAGAAACCGAAGAAGCTTCCGTTACAACTCAGCAGAACCACAGGCTGATTGCTTCTATGCCACGGCATATTGATGCAGTAATTCAAGCAAACGGAGGCTCAACAAAATATTGATTACATAGAAATGAAGTACTTTTCAGAAGTCTAAACTTAAGAACATGTTAAGTTTCTACAGTCAGTAATGATTTGGGGTGCTATATCATCTGCATGTCTTGGTCCACTTTGTGAACACAGTCATCTGTCAGGATGTTTTTAGAGCACTTCATCATCTGTTGACAAGCTTCATGGAGATGCTGATTTCATTTTCCAGCAGGACTTGGCACATGCCCATAGTGCAAAAGGTACTAAAAGCTGTTTCACTGACCATAGTGTTATTGTGCTTGACTGGCCAACAAACTTGCCTGACCTGAACTCCGTAGAGAATGTTTGTATTGTCAAGATGAAGATGAGAGACACCAGACAAAACAATGCAGATGCAGAACCTGAAGCCCACAATCAAAGCAAGCTGGACAAATACACTTCAGTTTGCCACAGGTCTGAAATTTCTATTTAAAATATCCTTTTGTACTAATCTTATGTAAAATTAAAATTTTCTGAGAGACACATTTTTGGTATTGCGTGAGCCATAATCATTAAAATAATGAGCTTGAAATAGGTTACTCTATGTGTAACGAATCACTATCACCTGCTTTGCCTTTGTATGCACATTAAACATCTGTGCACGATCGATTGCAAATCACTCAGGAATGAACTGCCCAAGATTTTTCTATGATCCTCAGATAATTTTGCAATTTTTGGTTTAACAAAAAAAGTCTTCCAGCTGCAGGTACAAATTTATTTTCTCTGTTGTCTTTATCATAAACACAGTCTGCCATGCAGTCCACCAGTAAGATGCACTATTAACCTAAGCAGACATCATATCATTTCTGTTTACCCTTTAAAGCTAGGGTCAGCAATTTTTCCGTAAGTTTCCCCAAATACCTTTTTGAATAACTGCGCATGCGCAAGACTCTCTTACCGTGCTCTTCCACTCTTCAGGAGTATTGCGTGAAAAAAAATCTCCCATTCCCACTCTGGTCTTATTTCTTTTTATAGAGGCCTTCCTCTTCTTCTCATAAACATGAATGCGGTTTGCTTCTTGTGACTCTCAGCCATGTTCAAAGTATACAGTGAGAGCAGAGAAGCATCTAACACCGAAACTAACCGCTAAGCTAACTGGATACATAAACATAAATGCAAATGTAAAGCCAGCAAGCAGAAACTAACAAGGAACACGCCCGCACATTGGCGTTACGTGAGCGTATTAGAATGATTGGCATGAGGGACAACCAATAGATAAGGTGATACCCCTGGAACTTGAGGGACAGAGGGGGTGAGAGCGGGGCAAAAACTCTGACCAGAGTTTTTACAGGACTGCAGCTCCCACAGAGATTGATTTTTTAACCTCCTTTTTCCGAATACATAATGTATTAACTACTTTCAGGATGGAAGGACGATTTTACCCAGTATAATAAAAAGTTTTTCTGAATAGGATTACCAACTACTTTAATTCATGTCCCTTTAACAGAATCTAGCTTCCTCAATCTTTATCATAATGCCAAATTAATTCCTTCTCCAGTTTTCAAAAAATATTTCCTGTAAAAGAATGTAAAACTACTTTAGGAATAATTAGGCTTAACCATTTAAAAAAAAAAAAACAGAATAAAAGTACATAGTTTTTACTTTGAGGGTTTTTGAATGAGGCATTATGACCTAGTATATAAACACCCACAAGCTTCAGTATGAGTAACCATGTTGTTCTTCCTACACTGATCTCTCAGTCTGGCATGTCTCCTACAAGAGTTTGTCTTACAAGGCTGATGTGATGTAAAACGGAATATAGTTGTATTGTTTTTAATTTTCTAGTCACTTTGAAATATAAAATGCCTTTCTACATTTGATTAGATTATTCAGACAACTTTCCTAAAAATATTTATGAAAGGATCATGCCATTCAGTTTAAAATTTTGGGTTGTAACGGATATCGTTGCATCTAATTTAAAGAACGGGGTTTAAAGGAAGACCAAATTTCCATTATAATACTGACGATGCTTTGGCAATGAATCTACAGTATATACTCAACTGTTATAATTCAGTTCTATTCTGTATATCCACCATTGTTAACACTGTGTGTGCAACAGAGAGCTGAATACCATGGTAGTCTGTGAAACGCATGAGTGAGAAGTGTGGGAATAATACTGAGCAAGTGTTGTGTGGGTGTGTGGAAGAGTTACGTCATCAGTGATGTGTGAGCAGCAGAATTGCTATGGTCTCTCTTTGGAAAGTGCCAGATTTGGCTTTACTGCAACACAAACACATGCACACTCATCCACACACAAACAGGAAACATTCATCAATCAGTACAATCTCCATCTGAGCGTAGATGCTGTAAATTTGCTGTGGGCTTCAACATGGTCCGGAAATCCACCAAATGGCCTAATCTTAGATTAGGTCTCCCTACTTTATCCTCCAAATCTGGTCCTTTTTTTATTTCTATGCAAAGAAATAATCCTCTTCTTGTTCGTCGTGGCTTACTTGTCACTAGTTAAGTCAAGTTCTGGTGAAACATAATGCTTAGAGATACTTGTTGACAAAAAACTAAAACTTTGTATGAAAACATATTGTATTACATTATCCATCCAAAAATACCTTTCTATTTTGTTATCATGATGAATTACGGGCATGAAAAAGCTCTGCACAAATTAGTGTTGATTTCATTTTGAAATGAAACACAAATGAACCCCAGTTATCACTGCACAAACAAAATGGAAGCTGATCTCCATGGAGAGAAACCTTGCTTATGATTGCTTATTCAATCATATATCATTAACAGTGGTACTATAAAACATTTTGATACCTTGTCCAAAGCTGGACCCCATGTTGGATCTCACACACCCATACTTTTTGTCTGCCTATTTCAATTCCTACAACTGGTTCTCTCTAAAGTAAACAAACTCAAGCCAAGAGAATTCAAGAGCAGTACCTATCTCACTATATTTTTAATTAGAGACACTCTGGAGAATTAGCAGATATCTAAAAGCTTAAACCATGGGATAAAACAGAATTTGACAACAACACCCAATGACTAGTAAACTGATTAATCTTAAAAAAAAACACACCTCTGACGCTGACCCTTGAGGAAGGCAAAGCAATTTTTCGCCGGCATGGTTTTCTCTGGAGAAGAGCCGGGAGATGGTGGAGAAGCAGCCTGCATGGGGGTGTTTCGCTGTCCCCTCTAGGTTTTAGTGCTTGAGTTTTCTGCAGGGCCACCAGGTAATCTATACAGTAACCTGATCACACATGCTTTGCCAGAGTCATTAAATTTACATATGTACCGCAAGAAGGGAAACTATGGACTCATAATACTCTAGATGGAACCAAAGTATAGATGAAATGCAAAAAAATGAAAACAAAACATAGAACGGCTAGAAAAAGTATTCACACCCCTCAGACATTGTCTCAGTTTTTCACAATGGGACCAGAAATCTCAGTGTATTCAGTCGTTGGATTTTATACAATCAACTATCATATATGTAAATGGTTATTTTCCTTCTTTGTTTACGAAAAGAAATCTTAAATATGTTGCATGCATTTGTATTCAACCCCCTCAGTCAATCTTTTGTTGAAACATTTTGCTGCAATTACACGTGAAGTCAAAAAAACAGAAAGAGTATGGCATAATTACTATTCAACGCCTAGACTGACAGGAAAAGGATAACATTAATCAGAGCAGAGCTCAAGCCTAGAGGGTCCTATTAACCTTGGAGGAGCTGTAAAGATTCACAGCTCAGGTGGGAGAATGTATCGACAAACTATTCCAATAGTTGTGCCTTCCACAAGAAAGCCTTTGTTGAAATAAAGCCATCAGAAGTCCTGTTCGCAGCTTGCCACAAGTTATATAAGGGACATAGCCAACATGCATGGCAGAAAACCAACACTACACATCACCCCAAGCACTTTCAACCCCGTGGTAAAACATGATAGTGGCGACATTATGTTGTGGGGATGCTTTTCTTCAGCAGGAAAAAGGAAAACCTGTCAGTGTTGATGAGCAGATGAGTGCTGAATAGACACGTGTTTAATTGCATACAATCTCATTGAAATGCATTCAGGTCAGTGGTTGTAACATGGCAAAATGTGGAAATGTTCAAGGGGTATGAATGCTTTTGCAAAGCTCTGTAGCCTGTATGTAAGTTCTCCTAAAAGATTTTACTATGCAAGGTTTAATTTGTGTTCAAAAATTATCTGCACAATAACTTAAACCAGATAATTTCCAATGGATGCCACATACCTTTTATGAGTCAGTTTGCAAGGTGGATAACTGTTAGCAAACTGTGCAGCATTTATTAGGAGAATGTGGTTTTTCATACTCACTGAGCATCATTCTGGAGCACTGCATAAGTCTCTGTAGCCACCCAGTCCTCTTTTGGCTGATGAGTGACCGCTGTTATCTCCCATACTAAAAATACTCTTAAAGAAACCGCGTCAACAAGAGCCTTATCAGCTCCTCTTTCAGTCCTTATCTATTTTTTTATCCCCACTGGCCCTTTCCCCACCACTTATCATGGGAAAACGTGGAGGATAACAGAGTTTGCGCCCACAAATCCCTCAAATCCGTCCACAGGATATCGCAGCAGATCAGAGTCAAAGTGGTAAAGAAGAAAAGGATGAGAGGGAATGAAAATGAGATGCTCTGCCTAGGAGGGATGACATTTCACAAATAAATCTTAGAACGATTAAGAGAAATAACTGAAGGGCAGTTGTAAGGGCACACGCAAGGAAAGCGGATTAATTTACGTCCTCCATGGGTTGACGGAGGGGATATGCATCCACTTTAACACTCATAGAAACATTTATTAGAACAGTCAAATGCTTGAACGGAGAACATCTTCCTTGCCATCTCTCCTGCCCCTTGACTTAATTTTTCCTTCTGTTAAACCTATAGTTGGTAATTCTGTTAAGAAACACTTTTGTTATACTAGGTTAAATGGTCCTTCCATCCCGAGAGTAGTCAATAGGTTATGCATTTAGAAAAGGGAACAAAAAAAATAGACATCTGTCAGAGCTGCAGGATTGTAAAAAGTCTGATCACTCCCTGCGTTTTGCACCGAGTGGCAGGGTTTGGTCATCCTTTTATTTTAATCAGCCTTATATTTTGAGTCATGTTGCATCTGGTAATTTGACATAGGAATGTTTGTGGTGTGGTAATAATGTCTAGACATCAGAGTGTTTGTAATTGAAGAGGTGTAAAAGAAGACGTGATAGTTTACAGTGTCATATGCAACTATCTCAACTGCAGCTGTGTGTTGCAGAAAATAATGTATACACACACACACACACACACACAGAGAGAGAGAGAGAGAGAGAGAGAGAGAGAGAGAGAGAGAGAGAGAGAGAGAGAAATGTTAATCTGCTGGGGGTATGGATAATAATTTGGGGCTTAACTTTGAATCTAAGATTCAATTAAATGCTTTGAATAAAAAATATATGTTGAATTTGAATTACATTGACATTTAACAATCACATAAACTTCCCTCATAAGGACGCCTTTTGATTGTTTTTACTATTAAAAAGTCGAATTAATTGAAAAACTAAACAGGTTTTATTTATGTGTCTCCTAAAAATGACTTATAACTTCCAGGAATTGGATAGCAGACTGGGGAATAAGCATGTTCCTCTGAACATATTGTATAGGATATTAAAACAAATGTATTTTAGGACATCTTTGTCTTTGACCCTCTTGTTACCCCTGTTCTATCACAGAAAGTCTACTTTTGAAATAGAGATGATGACCTCCATGGGGACATAAAAACACATGCATGTATATATGAGTATGTGATTTCCAAGATGGGGCCCCCAGAAGAATGACAAGCATCTCTTTCTGGTGTGCTTTTCATCAGGGAGTAATGTTGTATACTCCAATATCACCTTCACTGGCATCTTCCTGGTGTGTCAGTTTAGCAGCGAAGGAAACTGAACCATCTACTCTATGTATGTGCACACCGTGCAGAGTTGCGTGCCTGTACCTGGGAGTGCTCATGTGTACGATTGAGTATGCACACTGTACTCAACCTGCTCGGGGAGAGGATCCATTCTCTCATCAAATATTCACCAGCCAGCACAGGCATCCAGCTGGCTGGTGCTGTAATGCACACACATTGCTGTTATGGCTCACTGATGTATTCAACGAGAAAAATGGCCCTTCTTGCATTGTGGATGAATCTATTTTGTGAATTTATTTTCAGGTTTACGTAGCTCCGGCTTTGTGTTTGTGTGCATGTTAAGTGAAAAAAAGACCACACAACACTTGTGCAAGAACACATTTTATGTCTGCTTTAAAGAACATTATGGCCCAGTGTTCTCAGGCAGGTTTTTGAACCAGTGTTAATGGAATGTGTGCATTTCTTCATGATTTGATTGGCGTTAACTTTTTATAGGCAGGGCAGCAGTCTCTTGCTGTGTGAGGTCAATGTTGTTGTTTTTTGCCAAACTACATTCAAGAGAGTATTATTGCAATTTACGTCAGCTGCACCAAATTCAACTGATGTGGTCAGAATACAGCAGCAGCAATAAATTGAATTTAAAACACACTTGTTTTTTGCAACTATGGAAACATAGTTAAAGGAACAATATAGACCAAAACCAGATGTGTGACAAGCCACGAATCTCTCTACCTCCACTCCAGCTGCAACCGGCCCCCATTTTCCTCTCTCCTTCTCACTCGTCGCCTTGTATGAGCATATTTGCGAAGGATAAATACACAGAAAAACAGCATTACCTTTCAAAGGGACATGTTTAGTGAAGAAGTAAGTCATAATTTTATAATGCCGTTAGCAAGAGAACGTTTTGATCCACTGGATGTGCTCTCTGCCACTTTCTCTTACACTACAATGATGGTAGCATATTATGGGCATGAAGGGGCTAAGCCCTGAGTGGCAGCTATTCATAAGAGATAATTCCTTTACTGTCCCGCAGTGGGGAAATTCACATGAACGTACATGCAAGTGTGGCCGGCCCAGCTTGTAAAGAGACTGGAGAACAACACAGAGAGATGGTGTATGACATCATACCATCTTCCATTAAAAAAGATACCTTTAGTTCTTCTTGTGAATATTGTTTTTAGTTCTTTGTTTCTAAAATAATAACATTTTGCTTGTTGCTCCTTTATGTAGTTGCTTGCTGTGAGGGTGCTGGAAAGCATCGCCCTTGTTAAGGTGAAGCACGCACTTACAATGCCTGACAGGAATTGTTTTTGTTTTGTTATGATTTTATTTTGAAAACACCTAACCTCTCTCTGTTTGAGGTCAACTTCCTGAAGACAAAATTCATGGAGTTCATAGACGATAACTGCCTAATTGGTAATTAAGCTGTTGTTTGTTTTGACTCAGTTTGTTTGCATATTGTTCATTTGCGTTAGATGGTAGTCAGATGTATGTTGTGTATGTTAAATTCATTCAGTAACAAATAGTATATCTTTATTCGTAAAAGTACTGATACCCCTAAATCTGATCATTGGTATTGTCTATATATTTAAGCATGATTGTGGCACAGTTGATTGTTTGGGCATTTTATTAGCATAAACAGGAGAAATGGTAACAATACTACTTGCTATTTAGTAGATAGATAAGATAATCAACCACAAAAATCAATAATTTAGTTTTATTCCAGTCCATGGGTAATCAGTATAAAAACAGTTGTTCAGAAAGTAGACAAGGTATTTTAATTGAAATACAACAAGCACTGTAGTCAAAATGGAGTCAAAATGATGGGATTAACTCTATATTTGCATGGAAACCAGCTCATATTTATAGCAAAGGAAATGAAATAGCAGACGAAGTTGCAAATAAAGCTACCAGAGTTTGAATATATATCGAAATCAGTTGAACAGAAGTCAAATCCATCAATTCAATTCAATTTTATTTATATAGCTCTAATTCACAACACATGTCATCTCAAGGCACATTACAAAGCCAAATACACAAAGAATAGCATGACGGAAAGAAGAAAGAAAATTGATTTTATAGAAATCAGTGGGAAACAGGAAAGATGAGGATTTCTGGAAGAAACAGGAAGATGGAAACTTTGTAATATGGGCACATAGGTTGAAACAGGACATCATTCATAATGGTGAAACATAATACAGGTAAATATGACATAATATGACCTAATACCCCCGGATATTCGCACTGTTACAGATATCGCTCTTTTTAGGTCCAAACTCAAGACACATCTGTTCAGGCTGGCTTTTAATACATAGCAGTGGTGTGACAATTTCATTCCTTTGTTTCTTTGTAACCTTTTTGATTGTATTGTTTTCTATGTTCTCCCTTTCTATTGTATGTTGTGATTTTACTCATTTTGTTAAGCACTTTGGACACCTGCTGGTTGTTGTAAAGTGCTATATAAATACATTTTGGTTGATTTATTGATTGATTAACTATGCGGAGAATACAAAATTATAGAACATATTTTATTTATTTAACAGTTCGTTGCTTGCAGACTGCCTATAAACACCATAGAGAAGAAGAAGAAATTGAGGGCTGTGGGATTTTTAAAAACAGCTGCATTCATGCTTGAGCTAATGACGCTGACCTTGGGGCCAAAAACAGCAATTGGTGAGGCCTGGTAAAATGTTCTAGAAAACTAAATAAAACAAAACAGCAAAAAAAAAAAAAAAAAACTCAGAGCTCTGAAAAACAGCTTCCTTTTTCATAGTTCTCTTCATGATTGCTGGACTTCATCTTGTTTGAGTGTTCAAAACGAGCCTCTACACCTGCAAACCATTGAAACATGTTCACTAAAGTTAGATTAAATTTGTAATTAGACTGATAATCAATAGTAATATAAAATATATTTGATGTATAGTGTTTGAGACAAGTCTAATTATTTCTCGTACACAGTGTTAAACCTAGAGGACATTTTCAGTCTTTCTGCAGATGCCACAAAGGGTGAGCAATCTGCTTAAGACTGTTAATGTGATCACTCATTTAAATCCCTGCTTTCTCTGTGAATAATTCTGTCTTCAGTTGCAACATGTGCTGGCACGGTGCAGCCTACAGTACTATCTCTCAGTTTTCAGTCAATCGCCTAATTCCGGATTGGGGAAAGTCTGTCTCTCCTACTTTTTTTTCCACATTCACTATCTCCGTTTTGCAGTTGCAAATGCTGAATGAAAAAAGAGGAAATGCTGAATGTTTCATCTTCAGCAATGCTGTTTAATTTCCTAAAACTTTTTGCCCTTGCAAGAAGTTAATACCAACAAAGCTGATTAACACGTTCTCAGTGTGTAATCTAGTTTGCTTCTCTGTGTCCTTGATTTATTTTCTGAAGTGTTTTCTTTCCATATGACATATGCTAGTAGACAAGAAATGACCAATATTGATTTTGTTCATTATGTTTTTTCCATTCCAACAATTTAAGTTGTTGACACAAACATGATCTCAAAAATTGTATCCCATTTTAAAATAAAATGCTGGTTTTTTTTAGTTGCTACACTTCATCCTCTTGAAAAAGCTTATCCAGTGAATTGCAAAAATATTCATACTGCTTGAACATGTTTTTTCTTCCATATTACAGCCACTAATTTCAATAGATTTATTGAGATTTTATGAATGTAGAGTATTTCTGTATGAAGGAAGGAAGGAAATGGATACATGGTTTTGGTTTAGCTTTCACAAATAAAAACCTCAAAGGCTCGGAGTGTACCCAAGCCAATGCTTTGCAATTACAGCTGCTAGTCTTTTGTAGTATGCCTCATCTAGCTTTGCAAATCTAGATTCTGAAATATTTGAAAGGTTTGAGATAAAGGTCTAAGAAGTGTAAATACTTTTGTAAAAATCCTAACATACAGTACTGGTTTTTAAATTATGTGTTCTTTGTGCAGACCGAAATTACAATGATGTATAATTTGTCTGTTTTTTAGATTCTGTGATTTTCACGGTAGAGAGTTGGTGTTGCTTAAATGCGTGCTGTTTGTTGCTTAACAACGTTGGCCAGCTGTTGCGGCTGAGAGAGCGCAAGGGTCAGAGTGATGTAACGACAACGATGCAGGGATAAAGGGTGGGATTAGAGGAATGGGCAGCCCCTGCAGAGACACGAATGTAGTGATTACACCCAAGTTAATGACGCTCCGTCTACACTGGTGCTTATGCATTAATGACCTGAATATTACTGATCATGATATGCTTTGTTGCAATTGCTTTCATGAATTTCTGTTTTTTGAGGTGTTTATTCCAAACAATGTTATAGTATGTTATATATTCCAAAAATAAAACATGTGAAAAAGGAAGTAACTTATCATGTTTAGCAGCCTTTTTATACCATCTGATGTGCAATGTATGTATTTTAAGACATATTCTTCACTTTGGCTGATTTTGATATTATATATATATATATATATATATCTATCTATATCTATATATATATATATATATATATATATATATATATATATATATATATATATATATATATATATATATATAAGGTAAAGCAAAGCCCCAAGGACAGTAACAACAATGCTTCTCATCAGACACCTTCCTCTGAACATGTTCCTCTTTTTTTTCTCAGTCCCTTTCTTCTCCTCTTTTTTCACTGCTCCATCCCTTTGACACGTTTTCCCTCTCACTGGCTTATTCTCGGTTTCCTCTTCTCCCTTGGCTCTCGGTGGTAGGAAAAAGCCAGATCATATACACCTCCCATCTTTCTCACTTCCGCCTCTGTCCTCTCTCTAAAGCCGTTTGTGCGTTGTGAGGCATTAGAGCTGGGGAGAACCTCATTGGATGATAGGTAGCAGGCATCTTTTATACATGCACAGGTCCTCTCTTGAATGGTATAGAAGCAAATGCACATGTATTTCAGTGAATTATGAAGCATGAATGAGCTGAATTCTCGCATGTAGGAGGGGTGTGCGAGTTTGTAAGACAAATTAAGAAACACGGAGCACGGACAACAGCTGATTAAACAGACACATATATAAGAGGTCATTGTTACCGCGCCTGCTGCTGATTATCTAACTTAGTGGGTGCCAAGGGAAACTATTGTACCTCTGAGACAGCTGTGTCAGCAAGATAACTCACTGCATATGTTGACACACAGCTGTTTGCTATGTTTTGGTGTCCTTGTTGTTTCAGATAACTGAAGTATATTTTGGTTTGTTTGTACACCATCTAATTTTGCCATCCTTTTTTTAGCATCTTAAACAAAATCCACCACCCCCCTGAAAATGGTTTATTTTATGTGTATGAAAGTTTAAGCTACATTTAATTATGTTAATTTTCTTCAATCAATCATTCTCATATTCTATCAAAACCAATCTAAAGACAGAAAACTTATTTATCACATTAAAAGAAGCCTTAAGATCTCTACAAAGTCCACTGGATAAATAAATTGAGGCTGTCAAAATCTAATTAATAATCCTTCAGCCAATTTCTGCCCACTACTAAACAACTAAAATAAAATAAAATAAACAAAAAACTTAACACATGCGATAATCTAAATTAAACTAAATGGAAACTCAATAATTACCAGGAGCTTACCAGGTTTTCAGAAGCAAAAAGTAAATGAGTTTTTGCCCAATCCTGAGTTCTTACACCTAACTTTAATTTTATAGGGAAAAGTGAAAAGGAGATTAAATGGAAGTCTCTGGGATTCTTTTTTGACTTGATAAATTAGACAGCTGTGGTTAAAAAAGCATTTTACTCCATTTTACTTTTACAGATTTATTGTTGTTTCAAGGCTCACAGAACTAGCATGGATCTCCCTGAATTTGTGGTCCCAGCACCAATGTCTAGGCTTGGATGATGGCTGAGTTTGAGCAAATTAGCTGTTCAATCGGTTTGAGGTCACTACAAGGGTGGAAGACAGTGCTGTTCCTTCTGGAATAGAAGTCGGATATCTGGCTTATCTAAACTTTGAATCACACCGAAAGGATTTTTAGTATGCGGGGAAGTTGAAATGAGGTGCACACCACAGTGGATGAATCAAAAGAGGATGTCTCACAACAGTTTTATATAAACATTACACAAAAGATAGTTTGCCAAGTATGGCATGGACATTTTTACACCGGCAAAGTTAAAGCATGGGTGATCTTCCTTTGTCGTGGGAGAAAATCTTTCTGGTCAGTCTAGTTCTGGGGAGGTCACTAACAACATCTCAGTGGAAGAGTTCACTTTTGGAGTGGAAAACTAAATTCATTAGATAGTAGAATGCACAGTTAACTGTGAGTACGGTTCACATTTACCATTAAGGATGCAAGGTAGCTTACTCCATCTATCCAGATGTTTTTCTTTTGGGGGTATGAAATACTCTTCTAAGCTCCATGTATTCATCCAAAAATAATAACAATATATCACTTAAGCCAAAAAATATATTGTAAACATTGACGTTTCCACAATCATTGAAAATGATTATTTTCTAGATAATTTTGTGAACTATAATTTTTAGATGTTAATCAATCTGATTAACATCATTATGGAAGAAAATGGGGAAAAATCCAAATGAGACTGCTATTTAAGGGGGTCTCAGTTGTCGTTTTGAGCTACTGCCTGTGGTGTTACACTATAAAACACTTCCTTCACAGCCCAGACATGAAAGCTGCATCTATATTTTATGCAAATCTGTGGGATATATTTGACACATTTCTGAAGGAGGTTTTAATGAAATTAGGGCAAGATGCCGCGTGGCGTTCAGCTATTAAGTTCTCAAGCAAGTTCTCAAGGGACCCCCTAGAATGGCTATAGAAGTGAATAGCATATTTACAGTACTTTTACAACTGGCTGTATAACAGAGCAGCTTTCTTGAAGTAATTTTGAAGTGACAAAGGAAGGGTAAGAAGCTCATACAAGTTGGATTGTTGTGGAAGAGCTGAAGCTATGCTACCAACACTTTATGCCTCATATTTACTTCAAGGCAAAAATGCCCATTTATTAATATAATTTTTTGTTGTTGTTGTTTTTATTTGCAGATATTTCCAAATCTTTTTAGTCTTGATGGGTGCCAGCTGTTGTGTTGTGGGTTGCAGCCTTAGTTTAGTTTAGTTAGTCAGTTAGTTAGTCAGTTAGTTAGTTAGTTTGTTTGTTCGTTAATCAGTTAGTGGAATTCTATTTTTTTAAAAACTTAACCAAATAGCTCAGGGTCTTTAGGTGGTATATCTATTCTAAATGTACCTGACTGTTCTAATTTTGAATACTTTATACTCCCCTTGTGCATTGCTGCTCCATTTATTTGTGACATTGTGTTGTTGTTGTGGTTTTCTTTGGGGGGGATGAAAGTTAGAATGGTGTTCCAAGCAAACATGAACGTACTGCCCTTAGCATTTAAAGGCACACTATGCAACATTTTTCAGTTAATTAATGTGTTCCATACCGTTTTGGATGATTAAATGAGTCATTTCAGGTTGAACAAAGGTTTTCTTGGCCGCCCTGGTGGTCTGTGGGGGAAATACCGCACTTGCAACTGCAGGAGCCCTCGGCCCGCGCCCACAGGCTCAGAATCTCGTGCAAGATCGCGAGAGTCGGTCTTGCTTTACGGCGAGAACATGTTTGTTGCTAGCGCAGTGGCGATATCTGTGCAGTTATCATGGCGGAACCAGCGATAAAACAGCGAAAGCCCATGTCGGAGCAGGCAAGAAAGAGGAAAAGGGCTCTAGAAAGAGAGGACCTCGCGTTTCTGCTGATGCGATTGTAAGTAACATTGTAGGGTTTCCCTCACGCTACCGCCTCCCAACATTCCAAAAAAAAAAACTAACTCGATATGCGCGCAAAGCTTGTCTCCCCCGCTCCGCCTCCGCCGGTCGCTCCGCCGGTCGCTCCGCCGGTCGCTCCGCCGGTCGCACAAAGCTTGTCTCTTTCCCCCGCCCGCCCGCCCGCTCCGCCAGTCGCTCCGCCGGTCGCGCAAAGCTTGTCTCTTTCCCCCGCCTGCCCGCCCGGTCGCTCCGCCGGTCGCTCTGCCGGTCGCTCCGCCGGTCGCTCCGCCGGTCGCTCCGCCGGTCGCTCCGCCGGTCGCGCAAAGCTTGTCTCTTTCCCCCGCCCGCCCGCTCCACCGGTCGCTCTGCCGGTCGCGCAAAGCTTGTCTCTTTCCCCCGCCCGCCCGCTCGCTCGCTCGCCGGTCGTCCGGTAAGCAAATTCCTAGGGGAAACACTGCATTGGAATGGTTTCTCTCTCTCTCTGTGTGCATGTTCATACTTTCACTGTGTTAGTCATTGTTTGTACTGCCGTTTTTTCGACTTTTGTATTCGTTGCGTTCGCCTGTCTGCTAAGCTCAAAACAACCGCGCCTGGCTTGACTGAGAAACCAGGAGAACAGCTGAGCATATTTACGACAGTGCACTTTTACTTTCGCTCTCTGGGGGGCGCCTCGCTGGAAAATCAATCCCAGTTGCATAGTATACCTTTAAAACATCAGTTATATTTGATAATTTCCCACTGCCTCTAATTTCACCTTTCCTCTGTGAAACTTTCCCTTGTAATTGAGTTTTCTGGTGCACAAGCTCCTGAGAGAAACAGCTCTGAGAGGTGATGTTAATTTCGACCTGAGTTACAATGAGCAATCTTCACAGAGCAGCAGAAACATGTAAAAGTCAAGCTATGAAATGGCCTTTGATGTTGTAATCTCTTTGTAGTTTGGTTAAAAGGTTAACAGTGTTTCATCACATCATGGTTGAATAACGACCAGGTATTCCCTAAATTGCCTAAAACTTGTAAGAAGATTTTTTTAAAAAGTCAAATGCCGTCTTGAGCCTCATCAAAATAATTAGTCTGATTGTGTACATTAAATATGCATATTCAGTGACTACAGGGATTGCTGTCTCCAGAGACCTAGGCATCAAACTAACAGCATTTAAATTTGATAGAGAAAAAAAAGGGAGCTTTGATGGGGAAGGTAGTTGAACTGGTTCAGAGCCTGTTGCTATGGCAGCCATGTGGAATAAATCAGCAACATGCATTCCATTCACAGATGCCTTCAGCACCCCGCCGACTCAGGTGGACCAAGACAGAATATGAATGAGTTATGGGGTCCTAGTAAGCTCACAGAGAGAGGGATGAAGACTTAACTTGTTCGTTGTTCATAATCTTTCTTCTGGTCCTTTAACTGAAGCCCTACATTAATTCCTTAAAATACTGATTTAGTTCATTTACACCGATTCGGTCTTCTGTTTAACTGAAAAATCTCCAAATTGTAAGAAAAAGGTGATAAGACAAGCACAGGGCCAGAAAAAAGCTGGTAAGGAGTGTATATTCTCACTCCTTTGCCTTGAGTCAATACAGCAAACCAGCACTATGATAGTTCTGCGATACTGTTACTAGATGGCGCCACGTCTGTTTATGTCTGCTAATCGCCCTCGGCACTGGGGCTATATTTATCCACAAAAAGGACCATCAAAATCCCAAAACCACCTTAAGCAAGCGTGAAAATCTTTTTGGAAAATTGAGGGAGTTATTTCGTATTTTGCCATTTCCATCAACCTTTCCTTATGCAATATTTAAAAATGTGCATAAAAAAATGTTGATGGAAACATGGTTATTGACTGCTGGTGTACCAACAAATCTGCTACCATTTTGTTAAAAAAAAGTTAATTTTTACCTTGGAATCTTTTCCCACAGGTATTACAAACACTGAAATTAAAGGAAGAGTCGGCGATTTTTCCAGAAGTTTCCCCAAGTCCCTTTTTGAATAACTGCACATGAGCAAGACCGTCTTACCTGTTCTTCCACTTTAGGGGGATTGCGTGAGAAAATCTCCCAAATCCACTGTCAGAATAGTGGGGCAACCAAGAGATAAGGTGATACCCCCGGAACTTGAGGAACAGAGGAAGGTGAGAGCTATGGAGGACCAAGCTCTGACAAATCTCTTCCCTTCGGAACGAACAGCAGGGATTAGTTACAGTTTTTACAGGCCTGCAGCTCCCACAGCGATCAATTCTTTTAACCTCCTTTTTCTGAACACAAGGTATTGACTACTATCAGGGTGGAAGGACCATTTTACCCAGTATAACAAAACGTGTTTCTTAACAGGATTACCAACTATAGCTTTAATGAGAGTTTCTGCTGCTGTAAAAAAAGATTCCAAGCCTTTTTGATCTTCTCTACTTATGTGCCTCTTTACCAGTTTACATGTGTGCATGAGCTCATAATATCCTTCAGGGAAGAAGGAAAGTAGTCCTGCTTGTAATTGCAAGCATTTAAAGGGTAATATATATATATACACAATTTTCACAATACTGAGGTTTTTACTTTTGTAATATTTAAGGATTATAACGATGATATATGATCTTTTTCGGAGATACAACAGTCATTTTACCACAGTATGAAAATGCCTTAGATGCAGTCAAAACAATCAAGATAGAAATCAATAAATAATGCACAAACAGAAAAAAAACATACATCACCCTACTAAGTACAGAAATTAGTTAAACTATTACAATTGTTTAACCAAAACATACAGCATGGTTGATTCTACTATATCAGAAAGCGAATAAATACTCATAACTCAAAGTTTTGCTAATTACTGCCAGAATAGCTGCTGTAACATTTTTTGTCTCTTTTTTCCAGAGGAAAATTAGATGTTGTACTTTGCTATTTGTGAAAACTATGCATGCCATCTGCAACATCAGACGGAGGGTTGTCAACCAAAAAGGAGGAGGATGTTGGGGGGGGGGGAAAAGTCACAGGAGGAGGAAAAATTACAATTTTAGTACACAGAAATAACCAGATCTGCACAAAATAACTTTAGACAAATACAATACACAATACGCTCAACTGTGTCACTTGATTAAACCTTCAATCAAAGTGGTAAGAATAGATAAATACAAACAAGTAATCCACTAGTAAGACCATTTATCATCCATTGTAACAGGTTTTACAAGTGCATACATAGTATTTATATGGGAGGGGGGGCAATTTTACATTTAAAACCATTTAAAAAAAAATGTATCCCTTGAAATACCCATGACAGCGTTGCAATTCAGAGCTGAAACCAGATAAATGCATGCACTGTATAAAAGGACATGTAACATTTCTTTTCTGATCGTCTGATATTAAATCAGGCTGCACTTTTGCTATTTTTGGTCACTTACGATTACCAAAATTAGTTATATTTGCTAAATGTCAGAATCACTTTTTTTTTTCAAACAATTTCTTTATTACTTTCTTTAAAGTCTGATGTTTACACAAACTAATATGATGCCTCTGAACAATTTGGGAAAGCCTGGATGATGATGTCGTGCATTTTAAGCTTCTGACAACCTTTGAGTTAATTAGCTGCACACCCGTGGATGTATTTTTAAGGCAACATCTAAAACACCTTTTACATGTTACTGTACATTACATTCTTGGGTCATCTTGCCATCATTAACAATCCTTAGGCTCATGGATTGGTACATTTTTATGTACCAATCCATCATTGGACTTTTGTTGGACTGTGTCTGCCTTATTTACTTTACTCTTACTTTCCTACATATTACTTAGACAGACCTGCTACAGACTTCTCTCAGGACTGTGTCTCCTTCAGCTCTCCGTTAGTACGATCAGAACTTGGAACACTCTACAGCAGGACCTGAAACAATCTACGTTGATTCCTCTCGAGCAATTAAAATTTATTTTTGCGAAAATTGGAGAAGTCTTCCGAAAATTGCTTGTGTTTATGGGTGATATTTTATTAGCCTATTTAATTAGAATTTTTTTTTTTACTATATAGGTAGTCACTCTTTGTTTTTATTTATTTTTTGTTTTATCAAAACAGTTTTCTCTTGTAAATGAGATCTTGGATCTCAATCAGTGTGTGACATCATTGGAAAATGGAAGGATTTCAGGCAATGCATTTCTGGAACTCTGCAGGTCTGGTTCACCTTTAGGTGCAGTTTCCACCTGCCTGAAGATGCTGTTATAAACAGCATGGGAATGTCTAGCTATCATACCGTTCAGGAAGGAGAAGACATTTTTGTCTTAGAGATAAATGTCTTTTGGTTCAAATTGTGTGCTTCAACCCCAAGTGTTTAGGCATAATGGCCATCATTTTATTTGGAGGAAGAAGGGGAAACATGTCAGCAAGATCACACAATCTCAACTGTAGGGCAGTTTTGCTGCATGAGGGACCGGTGTACTTAACAAAAAAAACGTTATGTAGAGATAACAAGGCAAGACATCAGATAGTTGATATAGCTGGGATGCAACTTGTTTTCCAAATGGACAATGACCTAAAATCTTCCATTAACTTACTGTGGTCACAACGTAGTTTGAGGACAACAAAGTCAATAGTCTGGAAATGGTAATCACAAAGTCCTTATTTCAGACCCTTGGAAAATGTTGTGGTCAGAGGTTAAAAAGTACATGGGAGCAAGGCTGCCAAAAAACATGACCAGTTCTGTCTCAAAGAACGGATGTTGAATTCTGGCACAGTATTGTGAAAAGTTTATGGAAGGTTAGCTAAAACATTTAACCCGTCATTCAGTTTAAAGGTAGTTCCACCAAATAGTAAGAAAATGTATGTGAACTTCTGAATTTTAAGAAATATAAATAATTAAAAACAATAAAAATAAAATTTCAACATTTAGCATGGAAATAACTTTGATAATCCTAACTGGTCTAATACAGGAAACGTTTGAGCTATCAATGAAAAAATAATCCAGTTTAGGTACGTTTTTATACCTTGTATGTATACATCTTGTTTCAACTGTTTATTCTTGTGGCCCTTTTAACCACAGATACCATAGCTATCACTGCAATCTCATTTCATTACTGTTGCTCATAGCCTTTTGACTGTAGAAACAGAATGACAATCTAACTTCCACTTTTTGACATCACTTAAAAATATCTCAAAGTAAAAACAGAGAAAATAATTTATCGCGCTAATAAAAATTGTGTTTAACATTATCCTTTATATATATATATATATATATATATATATATATATATATATATATATATATATATATATATATATATATAAAAACAGAAAATGTCATTTCATGCCACTCAGTGAAGGGTGGAGAAGCAGTCTTGCAGGGTTCAGATTGAACAGCCTACTTGTCTTTCTGATCAGAGGAAAGTTTACACAATCTTGTCCATCTTGTCCCATAACAGTCTTATTTCTGTGATGATTGTAGTGTTCCACCTGAATCTGCAGCAAATAATAGGTGTACATCACACTGAAAAAGACAATATGTGACTTTTGAAGTAAGCAGAAAAGACCTCAGTGGCAAATGTAGCTACAATTCTAAGGCAGTCTGCTACAGCTCTTTCTCTTGCAGCTCCTGTTGAACATAAAGCAAATACCTCATACATGGTGCAAATACCGAGTGAGTATGACCCAAAGACAGTGTATGTATGTGTGTGCGTGTGCAGTGGGTCTTCGTTCTCTTCAGGTGTCAAAGGTGTGCCTGGGAGCTCTGTGGGAGTTTTCCTCTCCCCTTCCTTTTCCTCTCTTCTCACCACCTAAAGAAACATACTTCCTTTTGGTCTTTTTGCGTTTCTTATCAGAGCACCACACTCTCTCGCAGTATTCCTCAACTCTCTGAGCGTCGCCGTACCCAATTAGCTGTAGGAATTCCTTGTACCACAGCCTGGAGTTGGGGGCTGGGACTGAGGGTGGCTGCAGGGAGCGGGTGCTGCTGCTGGGGGCAGGTGGGGGGACTAGGATGGAGTGGCACTGAGGCGAAGCGCCATCTTGCTCGTCATCATTACTCTTGCCTATTGCCGACTCCAGCCTCTCCGCTCGGAGCACATGCAGTTTGATCCGTAGTAATGTGTGCACATACCCATGTTCAACAGTCTGACACACGTACATGCCAGCGTCAGAGCTTCTAACGCGTAAGAACAGTAGCCCGTGAGATGTCATAACGACCCGTTCATCACCTCGAACCTATACAAAGTAAAAACATTATTTTGATTATTTAAGGGCATTTAGCAATACATGGCAACACTGCAACATTAGCTCTTCTCGTAGTAAGAATTATGAAGGAACAATTTTTCTACATTAAGAGACAAGGATTGGCACTTTTATCAGGTCACTCAACACAATGTCTGATGCACTTCTTGAACTGTTTTCTGCTGTCTACAATGGAACTAATACACTGTTGTCGGTTGGCCTATAGTTTACATTTCACAGTCTCACTATTTTTTTGCTGTTGTTTTCTTAGTTGTTTTGTTTATTTTAAATCAAGGTCTCAGGATTAAAGAAAAGTGGAGAGGCTCAGAATCGAAGTTGCTGAAGGTCCAGTTTGAAGTTCCTACAGTTACTAGTTTCCACCATAGTCCACTGCATTTTATCAAGTCCAAATTCAACACTTGGCATGCTCATGCGTCCCCTTGATCACAAGCTTCTTGGAGATGCTGGTTCAATTTTCCATCACAACTTCATATCTGCCCAATTTTCCAAAACTATGAATAACTGGTTAGTTGACCATTATAGCACTGTGCTGATCAACAAACTTGCCTGACCTAAACGCCACAGAATCTCTTGATGAGAGACACCAAATCCAACAATGCAGACGAACTGAAGGCCACCATTAAAATAACCTGGGTTTATTTAATACTTTTGCAGAGCCTCTAGCTTATCGCCTCCTTGTTCCCCTGATGCAGCAATTTATGGAGAAGGAACAGTGACCAGGATTTTCTGTTTCTGAAAATCTAAATATTGGATTTTAATTAACTGTAAGACATAATCTTCAGTCAGTGTATATAAAGAATCTACGTAATATGTGATTCACTTTTTAATTGAATTACTAAACTTGATTAACTTTTTGATTCTAATTTGTAAGTATGCCCCTGTAGGTATTACGTAAAATTTAGCTCCATAATTCCACTCCACTGACAGAAACACAAGTTGTACAGATTTATTGTTATAGAGCAGCTAATATGCAAAAGTAAAAGTAGAGAAAATAATAGGGATTTCAACTTACCTCGTGTTTTTCCCCTTCTTTCTCTAAGAACCAGAGGACCTTGGCTTGAAGTGATCGAGGGACACATTCCAATAAAGTGGTGTTGCTCTCAATGCTGTACATTAGCCTCTCCTCAGCCCTCTGCCATTGTTCATCTACACACACACGCACACATACACACACACAATAAAAGACTGAGAGGTAAGAATGATGGCAATGGACTGCAGCGACCTTTCATTATGTGGCTAATGTAAAGCTGATTGTTTTTTCTGCCATGGTACAAGCACACTGACCTTACGGTGACCTCCAATCAAAATGGCATATGAAGACATTTTTTTTTCTTTTTTTTGCCCAACAGGCTTTGGTACACATGCACACATATAAACACATTCCAGAGTCATTTTAAACACTAACCATCAATTTGCAGTCCATTGCACAGCTGTACTGCGTTGCCATGGCGAACATCCTGTCGTCTGAATCGTCTGCTGCAAAAAGAGAACCAAAGATGGAATCATTTTTATGTGTGATAAAAGAGCTACAGATGAAAGACAGAAATTTAAAATGAGACTGGGAAGGAGGGAAAGATGAAAGAAAGAGACTGGGTATCAAGTGAATACTGATAGGTCTTACATAACACCTGACTGTCACGTCTGTGAGTGATAATGATGTGGTAAACCAAGATCACAGCCTTGTCACTTTTAGGGTAAGAAGATTTACAGATAATGGCACGAGCAGTTTACGTCATCTGCTGCGCAAGTGTGCTCGCCGTTACCTCTTGGTGTAAACTCCAGCAGGGTAATATCTGGAGCAGGTGAGACCATCCCAGGCACAGTATGGGTCTCTGGCCAGACAACAGTCAGCACATGCTGAGCCATAGAGGTCACACTGATGTAGTCTGACCTGTGCAACCCCCACTTCTGACCCAACATATAGCTGTTGCTGTTGAACAGAAGACAGATAATCATCTAATTAGTTTCTGTGAAGTTAGGTATTTGCATTGCATTCTGTCTTGTTTTCATCCAACAGAGACACTTAACCAAAAATAGAGGTAGAGGCTCAAGTAGGCTATAGTGCATTTGAATTGTATCATTGCTATGCTGCATAAAATTGTTCCGCTGTTGTCATCTTGTGGCAGAATTATGAAACTGCATATAGATACATACTAACCATTTAAAGAGTATCTTACCCTTTTAGGTGATATTATGATCTCTCTGATTGGAGCTGGCACCTGGAAAGAAAAGTCATAATTTTGGATTCAAAGGTGAATCTGAATAGAACAATCATGATGTAGTAAAAATAAAGAAAGCTGACATTTTTAAATGGTATTTTTGTTAAGGCTTTCTGCTTTATCCTAAATTATGTAAAAATAAAGCCACATTAACTACTCCTTGCTAACTAGTTTTGTATAGTATCTTGCAAAAATACTATTGACCCTTGAATTGTTTAAAATCTTGCCATTTTGCGCCAACAAACTTCAACAGGTTTTAAATTATTTTTTTATTTATTTTTTAACTTTTATTTATTTTTTATACAACAACACAAGTTGTCGCTGAACTATAAAGTGGGAGAAAAACAATAGTGTGCTACATTGTTTACAAAAAGATATCGGAAAAATCTGGTCTTAGTGATATTTGTACTTTTGACCAGTCTTAGCGCAATACAGTATGCTCAGTCAAAATGAATATTAATTTTTATACATTCCCAAGATCTTCAGTTGAATATAGGTCTAGGGCTAGGCCATAGCATTTCATGATTTCAGCTAAAGCACTGAATTATAGCCCTGCCCACATGTTTAGTGTTGGTGTCCTGCTGGACACAGACGTTGCACCCATGAGAAAGTGGGCGTTTTATCACCCAAACGTTTGCCAGTGACTGATTCAACACCCCGACTTTCTGTACTTTTAAATAAAAGCTTTACTGGAGAAGCTAGGTTTCTCTGGACCCCTAAGCCTGCATCAGATCTAGCCAGATCTGATAGACAGTTCCCAGCCCAAATACAACGTACAACCTGCCCAACTAAAAATAACTTAAATAAAAAAATAAAATTAACAGCCCAAATCTCAACTTCTCTTCAGCTCATGTTAAAAGTGTAGAACTGTTGAACAAATAAAGAACACGGCATTAGCACACAACTGCGGTAAAGCAAATACTTAACTCACAGCAACTGCCAGAAATAAGTTATCAAAGCCCTACCAACATGAGTTGTAAATCTAATGAAGTACAACATTTCTAGTATATATCAATCTAATGTTTGTCTTTTACATGGCAATTAAATATTTTTTTAGTTGATCAGTTGAAGTCTTAACCCCATTTAGGCCATTTACAACTGACACATCATTTTATAGTGTCACTTGATTAACCAATGATTATTAATCATTGATGATGTGAGATTTGACAGATTCTAGACATTTCATAATACGTTGAGCAATAAAATCAGTGGAAAGAAAAAGCCTTTTGTTAAAATCTCACTGTCTTTATTTTTTACTTTTCTGCCACACAATGGCTATTTTTGATAGAATCTTCCTATGAATAGTACTCCCTAAGAACCTGCCAAATGTTGAGAAAACCAGCCCAAATCTTACCAACCCACCCAAAGCTAATTTTTCAGCCCAACATGTTCAAATTAAGCCAAATTGGGTAGAAACCAACCCAACACTGACAATACTGGCTGCCTGCCTCATCTCCCATTCCTGTCTTTTCTTGAAACTCGACACCAGCTTTGCGTAAGACAGGTGTTGTGCTGAAAAGCTCATGCCTGCCGACATTTGCATGTCCTATATCCTGGGGGTTCACACCACTCAATGAATTGGTGTAATGTCAAGGTAATTATCCCCAACAGAATATATTTCCCATGTCGGTAGTGCACACTTGGTGCGAAGAGTGGCACACATTCACCTTAAATGGGTTATGTAAAGCCCAGATGCATTAATGTAGAAAGTAAGTAGAATTTAGCTGTCTCACAGTGCTGTCACCCAGACCCAGGTTACAATCTAGTATCATCATTTAGTTAGACAAGTCTTTCTCTCTTTTATTTATTCTTTTTTACAACAGTTCAAAAACCTTGTCACTCTATATAGGCCAGGTTTGTGGAGTGAACTGATAGTGGAACTGTCAAAAGATTCTTCCACCAAATATGTGGATCTCTGCAGCTCCTCGAAAAATCACCACTCCGCTTTTGGCTGGTTCTCTGTTTAATGCTCTTTATACCCAGACTGTCAGGTAGATTGTCATATGTTGGTATGCTTGCAGTTGTGCCATATGCTTTCCATTTTAAGATAATGAATTAAGTAGTGTGCTGTGAGGTCTTCTAAGTCTGGGATTTCACAGTGGGTAAAGTACTTAATCTCCAAGTTACTTACTGATCTATGAATTGGCTATATAATGCTGTTATTTTTTTTTGGTATACTGATTATTATGTTTACCTTTATGACTTTTGAGGCTGTATCAAGAACATCGGTCAGGAATATGTGTTTATTTGGTTTAGAACGCAAATTCTTTATTTAATATAGCTGCCCTTTAATATACAGGTGAATTTCCTTTACTTCCATCTTTTCCGGTGGAAGGAGAGAAAAAAGAGTAAACAGAGACCAAAGCTATACAGTTTTCTTACTGTAGCTGTAAACATATTGGGGCAGTATCAGCCAACTTCAGTTATTTTGGATAATCAATCATCATTGAATCACTCCTGTAAGAAGATTTCACTGTGAAACCTGAAAAAAAACCTTCATCTGTCATCTTGTTTACATCAGAGTACCGTGCAGGTTTGATTGATGGCAACGCAGCCGCTACTGCGCGAGTAATGTAAACTACGTCTCTTTGTGCTTCGGATCCCATAGGACTTACAGCATGCATTAGTTTAGTCATCATGCCCGTTTCAAGTTTCTGACCAATCACAGAATATTTCTCAGACACCATAGAAGTAAAATGTTCTGCCCAAAACTGCCAAACTGTAGGACTGCAATAACAGGATGATGTCATTGTTTTGTTATTTTTTTAATTTTTTTGTAACTGCAGCCCTGGGAGACAGAAAAAAAATACTTTGCTCTTACAGAGTATGCAATCTTCATGCCTTTAATTACACACTGTTTGCTAATTTAGTTGATTTTGAAGAAAACTGGTTGCCCTGGACTTTTTAGGTGTAAAAGAAATAAATGGGATCAATTAAAATGAGTGTAGCATTATTCAGAGTTTTATTTGATCATTTTGAAACCTATGTATTTTTTTCTTCTACTTTATGATTATACACTGCTTCATACTGGTCTAAAATCCCAGCAAAACGTTTATTAAAGGTTGGGAGTTTGAGGGTATGGATGCTTTTGAAAGGCACTTTATTTAACTGATATTAGTAAAAGTGTTACATCAAATCAGTAATTATTTCTTTGTAATTTTTGTAAGCAATAAGTTTTTTTTTCTTTTTTACCTGTCAAGCATGCAGTCAGACAGCAATGACACATTTGTTCTTTCGCTGGGGGGAACCTCTCATGTCAGGCATGCTTGTTGGGAAGGCAGATTATCAAAGCACTGACTTTCCTCTCAATGTACAGCCTGTTCTATCATGTAAGTTACACATGCCTGAGGAGTTTGTCTGATAGCTGAACTTTTCCTGAAACTGTAGTTAATTTGTTCACAGTTTTCATTACTTCATTCTTTGTGGCAAGCCAAGTAGAAGCTTTTTAACACATGTACCCAGTGATAAAAGAACAACAAAATATTTTCCTTTTCAACGTTGTCTCAAACCCTGGACTTTGTGCCCCTGAAGTAAGAGAAGCAAATACCACAGCCAAGTCCAGATTATATATGTTTAGCTTGAAAAGATTTGTATATGAAATATAAAGTACCTTGAAAATGTGCATTTCCTCCAGCAGCACCTCCTCTATTGTGTCTGTTTCTTTGTTGTAGATGGTGATAACTTTCAAAACCACAGAGTCATCTAACAACAGAAAACAGTTAAGCTGCATTGTTGTTCCTCTAAATGTTTTATAGACAATGAAATGCTAATACTCTTGTTATGTTGTGCTATCAGTTTGTAAAAGTGAAATCTTTGACAGCTAAACTTACACACATATCTTGAATTAGTCTTGTATTTGCAGACTACCTGCTTCTAAAATGCTACAGTCGCATAATGCATAACCCTGTGTGTTTTACCAGTGCCAATGTAGAGAACATGGTAGTGGCCGTCCTGCGCCTGGACTCTGTCTACTGCAATCTGAGTCAGCTTTCTTCGGCCTGGCTCTGTCTGCAGGAGAATAGGTCGGTGGTGATGTGGAAGGACTGGACGGTACATCACAGGATGGGCACGCACAAATCGCAAAACCTCATCAGGAAACTCCTTTGAGCTGGAGAAGCCTCCGCCGTTCACTTTGCTGGCACACTGTTAGCGAGATGGGTTGACAGAAATAAAGAGAGTAGGGAAGATTTAACAGTAGACAAAAGAAGACTAATTACTGTGTCAGCACTTGGTAGCGCATGGAGAGAAAAGAAATTCATTAGTTGGATTTAAACTATCCTGATGTGAATTGCTGACGCAGCTACAACAGTTTGGACATTCTGAAAAACTGCTGAACATTCTTTCCGCATTGTTTATTTGACAGGACATGTATTGTGGACACAAACTAGGTGAAATGGAGAGCATTGAGAGTGAATAATGCTGGCAATCTTGTAATTACATCCAGTAAATATCTTTTATAAAAGATTCAAGGCTCACAGAT
>CM073134.1:23549000-23733566 GCA_037039145.1 Fundulus diaphanus
CTTTAAAATTTTACCTCTTCATCCTCCACTTTTACCCTGTTATCATTCTCCTACCTTGTGTTCCCTCCTTTCTCGTGTCCTCTTGGTTGCAGAGTTTTCCGACCTGCAGTCAGACGGTATGTTGTACCTGTGCGACGTGTGGAATGTCGTCCTGACCGATTCAAAACGCTCTTGTTTGCTCGTTGCATTTCGTTGCAGGTTGCGGAGCAATATTTCCATTTTGACATTATTCTTATTAATTCTACTTCATAAAATACATGCACTAACCTACAACTTCTTTTTCTTATTTGAGGATTTCACCAGAACATGATAGACGCTTACTGCTGCAAGAGGTTCTGAGATTGTGTTAGACTTAATAGAAACTTTGTTTTGGTGTCGGTCTGCACACAACTAACAGTCTGTCAGATAGCATGCTATGAACAAAGATTACCACCATTTCAACTGATTGACATTCTAACAGATTGGTTCATTAGGAAATGACTAACAGTGCACCGAAGAGCATGCTACAGTTCATTAGGCGCTACTTTAAACTCAGGAACATCAGCAAAACCCTTTCTTAGTTGACTGACTGATCCAGTGTGAGCCCTCTCTCTTTTGCTTAATTATACTTTGGTGGCTGAAACGGTTGCTATAAGCACATGAGAGGATAATGCGGTGTTTCTAGCATTCTTGACTGTTTTACATATTTTGTCAGGTCACAACCACAAACCTTAAATGTATTTTATGTGAAAGACCAACACAAAGTAACACATAATTTGTGGAGTGGAAGGAGAAGTTACATTTTTTTTTTGAAATGCTTTACAAATAAAGCTCAAAAGTATCACGTACATTTGTAGTCATCCCCCTTTACGCTGACACGCCTAAATAAAATCTAGTGTACGGGTCCCCCTTCAGTGAGTAAATTTATTAGGAAATGGACTCTACTTGTGTGTAATTTATTCTCAGTATTAATACATGTGTTGTGAGAATGCCTCGGTTGTTTGTTAGAGAACATTAGTGAACAAACGGCGTCACAGACCTTGGAACACAGCAAACAGGTCAGGGATGAGGTTTAAAGCAGGGATTAGATTATAAATCCAAATTTTGAGCCTCCGTCCAAACAGGAAGGGCAAGGACGGCAGTTTTACGAGATTCAGCCAAGAGGATCCATGAGGATGAACTGCAGAGATCCACAGCTCAGGGAGAATCTGTCGGCAGGAGAGTCATGTGGTCACACGGCCAACAGGGAAAAAAGGTGTCCTGTAAAAGTCCTGTTTACAGTTTGCCACAGGCCATGTATGGGACACGGCCAGCATGTGGACGAAGGGGCTCTCTTCGCTATTTTTTTTTTTTTTGCCTTTTCTGGTTACAGATTGCTGTGTGGTTGAAAACTAACATTGCACATCATCCTCTTAGTGGTGGTGCTGCCATACTGTTGGGGTGCTTTTCGTTTGCAGGGATAGAGACGCCGGTCAGAGCTGACGGTAAGTCTAAAAATTAGATGGATGTTCACTTTTCAGAAGGACAGCGACACAGAGCTAGAGCTACAATGAAACGGTTTAGATGAAAGCATATTGGTGTTAGAATGGCCCAGTCAAAGCCCCGACCTAAATCCAATTAGGAATCTTTGCTAGACTTACAAATGGATATTCTCAAATTCTCTCTATTCATTTTGACTGAGCACAGGTTGTTTTGCAAAGAAAGATTGGAGGAATATTTCCATCTTTTGGTGTGTAAAGCTGGCAGAGTCACAGCTCAAAAGCCTTGCCACTGGAACTGCTCCGAAAGGTACTTTTAAAAAGTAACGATTCAGGAGGGCGAATACGAATGCACACCACTGTTGTGCAACAGTGGGTTTGGTTTTGACTATGAATAACTATTAAAGGCAATTATTAACAAAGTTGTTAATTTTGTTAAAAATTACCACGGTGGGGCACCACTTGATGAAACAGCTTCTGTCAGTCATTGTTTTATGAATACTAGTCGGTGAGGTGTGGTATTATAGAACCATAGATGGAGGGAAATTGTACACTGGCGTTCTCAAACAGGAAGTACTGGACACATACTCAAACATAAACAACCTCTTTCAAAATACAAAAGATTATTAGCAAAATACTTTGACTTCCAGTTAAAATACTTCATTCAACAAACTAATTAGAGTAGTGACATTCAAATAAATTTATATGTGAAAATAAAAGAATAAGGAAAACTAATGAATCATAAAAAAGTAAAAAAACAAAAAGTGAAACCAATAAAACGATGCAATGATATCACAGTTAAGTGTGAAAATTAATGTTTAAGTACCAAGGTTTGATTTGAGGAATTAGATTGAGGCCAAATTAGCTTGAAAATTAATTAAGGTCAAACGCTTGTTGGTATTAGATCAAACAACCAGGTCACAATACAAAGCAGAAAGGAAAATAAGTAAATGTTTCTAAAATAATTTTCTGAATCCTTAACCTTTTGGACTATTGATTCTCAATGATGCGTTAACTAGCCATCACGGTGACTTGCTTGGAGTGGACGACCAAGATGATGGATTAAAACTAAGGACTCACAATTTGGTCAACGACAGCGGCAGGCGTAATGTTGTCACGTCTGGAATTAATGACTCAGCTAACAACAAAAAATGGCCGCTGCGGCACTATTTACCAACCCCTCCTAGTCCCACATGTACATTTAAATACCATAATGCAAATATGAATGTGTGTGTGTGTGTGTGTGAGCGCTTGTGGCGTACTATGACGTGATATTATGAATGAACCGTGTAGTAAACACAGCAGAGCTAATGGTGACGACAGTACTGTCTTAGCATTAGCTTAGCTTTAGCATCAGCAACTGAGATAACAGGTACACGATTTATCATGTTTACATGGACTATGTGGACGTATTCTATGCTGCTTTGTGAGAGGAGGTGAATGGAAAACAACTAAAACGGAACAAGCTCGGGTTACTCAAACCACTCATTAAGATGAAGTTTGAATCACAGATTGCTTCAGCTCCAACTTTCTCTGGCCCAACACAGTTCAAGCATCATAACCCAGTAAAATTACTATTTTTATTTTTTGTTTCATTGTACAATCATCCACATTGCATAGTTTTCTCACATCATTCTGTAAGTTTTTATCTGAATATCACTGCGCAGTATTTACTTTTTTGCCTTTCTGATAAGTTAATTCTTTAAATTAGCTTGTTATGCATTACTAATATAGTATAACTCTGTGTTTTTGCCATTGTCATGCCCAAATTTTCCCACTATGGGACAATAAATGTACTTCTTATCATGTCTTGCCTTCATTTTCTCTGCCCAAACAAAACCTCTTACTTGAAATGACTCTCTGTAGCGTACTCAGAATATGGAGTCCAGGAGGTCCAAGGGACTGGATAATGCTGCGTGGCACTTAACAGTTGCTCTCAGTCAGCAGCTGGCTGGCTCACTGAAGCACCGGTACCTGGACCATCCTCTTTTCAGCAATGGAGCCAAAAGCGCTTCTTCGATATAACTACAGACACAGTCTCTCTTCTTGGCGAATCTGTAATTATCTCAGATTATTCTCCGCAGTAGCCCAGGTGACCAGGTTCAGAGTCGTCGGTTAGGGTACGGTCACCAGGTAGACAAACAACAGACCATACTTTACTTTGGAAGGTTTCCTCACAGATGCCATCTTTGTCTCGGCCAGCGATTTAAGACGTTTATGCGCATGTCCCTGATGCAGCTTGGAGAGCTCAGGGCAAAGAGGAAGAAACGTTTGTAACGTCACTCCTCCTTCCTGGTAGCTGTCATCAAGGACGGATTACGGACCGGGCCAGTGGGGCCAGCGCCCAGGGGCCCTCTGGGGCCAGGGGCCCCGGGGGGGCCGAGACCAAAACTGTTTCAACATATACGATACAATAAATTGTTATTTCATAGGGCGTCTGATGAAAACAAGGAGGGAGTGGGGACCCCTGACATTTGGCTACCAAGGGCCCTTTGAGGGCTGGGGTGGCGAGTGGGGGGTACTTCCTACCAGGGCCCTCTGACTAACCACAGGGCCTTAGGGTGCTTTTAGCGGACTCCACAGCTGCTCCTGCTAGTCAGCCATGGGCCCTGATGAAAGCACCCTCACCCTGGAACGTTGGTAAGAGTGGATGTGGTTGTGGAAGGGCCCTTGCCCTGCTTTTGGGCCCCTTATGAAAATGGATGAGGGGTGGGGGTGGAGGATATTTTCAGCAGGCCCTATAACTACCAGGGCCCCTAGCCCTGCTTTTGCCTTATGACAATGGATGGTGTGGTGGGCCTCTGACTGATTTTGAGGGCCCCTACCAGGGGCCTCTGACTTACCACATGCCCCGGGTAAGGGTGCTTTTAGCGGGCCCCACATGGATCCCAGCTAGTATGCTTAAAAGAGGTGGACTCTAGCTCGATCCACATGTAGTGTCATCGCTAATGGCGTACCGTACCGGAGCTATTTTTAGAACGTGACGTCATATCACGTGGTACGAGGCAGGGCAAATATGCGTTTTCCTCCTCTCTTTCGCTGTACGTTACCCTTGGTTTTACTCAGTAAAACTACCGCTTTTTCTAAGTCTAAGACGTCTCCTAACCATGGTTTTTAAACATTGATGTTATGGAACGTGCAACAGCGATTCGAGGTACGCTGATAGGCCGCATATGAAGGATGTTAAAGCCGCAAGCGGCGTCGATCGGCCCTCGCAGCCAAGTGCAGCTCCGGCCTATTGGCCACCACTGTGGTGGGGGGCGGCCGGCGGGGTTCACGCACCGCTACGGTGCCTGCCGGCCAGCTGACTGGCGGGGTTTGCGCACCGCCGGCCGCCCCCCACCACAGATGCTGTCACGCATTTTCGTCCACCGGGCGATTCCCACAAACGCGTTCAGCAGCGCTCCCCCATGACTCACAAAAAATCTGGTGCAGACCGGTCGATGCAGCGAGGGAGAAAAAAGTGCTCTACCAAGTGCGATGTGTAATAAATTGGAGTAAAGAGAGAGCAACGGTCTTAAACTCTGGCATGAATGCAAAAGTGCTGTTTCATACAGATCCGAATTACAAGCAAATTCTACCCAGTAGCACAATTTTAATTTGGAGACAGATGATGAAACAACAAGTAGTTTTATTGTAGTAGCTGTGGCTGCGTATGTGTGTTTGTAACCCTGATATTATGTTCATTGGAAAACTTTTTTTTTTCAGCTTATTCAATGTTTTTTTCCTTATTTCCTCACAATTTGGACCTAACATGTTTCATAAGCCTGCTGTAAAACACTCACACTTAATATGTATTTACAATGATAAAACGTAATTTAATACTGCAATTAACACAGCATTTTTAATATAGCCAACTCAATACCTTCCCTCATATCTGTCTTCCTCTCCATGCCTCTGTCACACACATGCACACAGCATACATTTTTTGTAGTAGATAGTGGCTGCCCCTCCCCCACTCTCTCACTCAGTCTAAACCTTAGCAAGTTGTTAATTTCATTGAACATATTGACAGTGTTTCTGATTGCGCTTAGTTTCAACAATTTAATTCTCTTTGCATTTTTGAATTTACATCATTTGAGATCGTGTGCATATAGCTGCACCTAGTATTTCTGCTAGGTTTCATTGAACTCTGGCTACTCCGTGGCTAGCTACTCCTCTGGCTACTCCGTGGTCGTGGCACATTAAGCCACCAGTGGCTTAATGTGCCACGACCAGGCTAGCTATAATTGTCCAGAAAGACGTAAAGCGGCAAACCGCTTCAATTTATTCACAATCCACAATAGCATGGTTTGTAAACTTTTTTTTTTGGGGGGGGGGGCTGGGCAAATTCTTTGCCCAGGGGCCCAGACTACCCTTAATCCGTCCCTGGCTGTCATTACAATGGGTTAATGCAGTGCATTCTGGGATTCAGAGTTTTTGTTTTCTGTATGCAGTTCAATCATTGTTCTCCACAAATCCCTGGGCTCGACAGCACACTTAGCTTTTTATTCATAAAAATTCAGAAAGCTGTGGATCATTTTCCTTCCGTGTCACGATTATGCATTGCTTTCTTATCATCTTTCACATAAAATCCTGATAAAGCACATCCAATTTTGTGATTGTAACACTGACAAAATACTAAAAAGTTCAAAAGGTCGGAATACTTTAATGAGGCACTGTAAGCTATCAGCAAAAGCAAAACATTTCTGGTTCAAGAGGTACAACAAGGATTTTCTTGACAGTGTTCTGATCGCTTCCTTTTCAGTTTTATTTGCACTAATGATTTTGTTGTTTCTTTTCAGTGAGGCAGATAAGGTGCCTATAGATGGACTCTCAATCAAGGAAAAGGAGAAAGACGGGGACAAAGGAGAGGAAAAAGAAAAGAAACATGGAAACGGTTCCAGCACAGTTACAGCCAGCCCAGCTAATCAGTCGGCTGCTGTCGCACAGTGAGTGTTTTCTGTTTGTTTGGGAGTTTTGTACACGGGTACCTCAGGGAGCGATGAGATCAACAAACACAAGGTCAAAACCTGTTAAAGGGGCACATTTTAGAAAGGTCATCCTGTGTCATGCCAAACACAGTTTTATCTTGATGTGGACGAATTTCAACTTGCATGCAGGGCAGGTAATCGGTTTGCCTCATTTACTGAGTTGTAGTCCTTGACACAACTTTACAATGGCAGGCTATTGACAAGCTGCAGTCAACGTTAACAAAGTAATGCTGATGAAAAACAATACTGGAAATTCAGCTTCGAGGTACATGTCAGCTTGAATTAATATAAACAGTAACTGTGGACTTATTTTGATTATTTATTTTGAGTGAAAACTTTTAGCATAGCAGCATCCGCACCTTAAGTCTGTGGACACGGTAGCTGCCGACCTCCCTGTTTCAACCAGCTACTGTCCTGTTGTGAAACACGGATCTGCAATGCTTCGTGAAACACAGCAATGCACCAACCTCTGGGAGCACAGTCCTTCAGGAACAGCTGAGAATCTGTAGTCGCTTGTCTCAACGGATGGATGATTGTTAGTAATTTAATCATTATGGTCTGGCAACATTTCTTAGCAGCACTTCTGCCTACCATAGATGAGAAATCACTGTACTTGTAATGTGACCTTCTCAAAGATAAAAGCTTAACTTGTTGTTTTTATATGAGGCATATTTTTAAAACTCTGTCATTTGGAAATCTTTGTAACAAATGTTCTTAACGGATTAGTTAATTGTAATTGTTTGGACTGATGCGAATGATATTTGTTTTAATTCATTAGTTTCTATGAAAAGCTATCCGTTTCACCATTCTATGGACAATGTTAGGTCTTGATCTTATTTTGATCCTATAGAGTGATTTGACCTCCTATTGTTTTTAAAAGGTGTTCTGTTACGGGTCTTCTAAGGCTTTTTTTCTCTTTTCTCTCTCCTTGCCCCACCAAACCAGCTGCATGTCCTCCACCTGTGCACACTCCTTCTTACAAGACTAGGGAATGATAAATTGATCAGTTATTCTTTATAGTCATTTGTATGTACCAGAATATTCTTAATTGCAAAATAAATCATTAATAGCTACATTCCATAACTCGTACCAGAAATCGGATGACATGTGTAGTGTGTTTGTTTTTCATTTGAAATTTAGCTTAGTAAATAACTTTAAAACCCTGTATTTGGTCAGTAAGGACATGTCAGCTTGTTGTAAAACAGAAAGATTTCCGTCATCAAGCCTCTGGAAGACTTTTCTCCCACCCTTAAACAGATTGAATGCTGGGAAGTTCATTGCAGCTGGGGCTTTCTTTTGTCCTCTATGATGAAATATTAAAAAGTGGGCACTCCTGATTCCTTTGATTTGATAGCTTTATGAAAATAGGACTTTATATGCTGTTGGACTTTTAATTATGCCTTGTTGCTCCAAATAGGATATTTTTTTCACCACTGTGCTTCAGTATAACCCTAAGGCTTGATGCTTGATCCGATCTGCACTTTGGCCTCATTGTAAAGAATGAATAGGTCTACAGGGAATGTTGTTTCTGTTAAAAACTAGGGTTTTCATGATAGTAAAATTTGAAACACGATAAGCCAAACCAAAACTAAGATAAATACTTTATACCATTTTGGATACCACAGCAACATTTTTTGAAGGCACTGGATTATTTTTGCTTAGGAACAAAAAATACGATGAATTACAATATGACAAACTGTAACTTTCTTAAAGGTATAGTGGATGTTTTCGTTATTTTTCGGAAATGTAAGTAAGAAAAGCTCAAGTCACTTTTTGAATAACTGCAGATTCTCAAGAACATTGTATCAGCTCCTCAGG
Organism: Fundulus diaphanus; assembly: GCA_037039145.1. Classification (NCBI taxonomy): domain Eukaryota; kingdom Metazoa; phylum Chordata; class Actinopteri; order Cyprinodontiformes; family Fundulidae; genus Fundulus; species Fundulus diaphanus. The sequence goes on from CM073134.1 coordinate 23,557,249, forward strand.
GGGACCGCATGAAAGAATCTCCCAAATACACTGGTCTTATTTCTGTTTTCTGAGGCCTTCCTCTACTTCTCATTAACTTGTAAGACAGTTTGCTTCTTCTGACTCTTAGCTATTTTCAAAGTATACGGTGAGAACAGTGGCACTACAATGAACAGCTGAAACCGAAGCTAACTGGATACATAAACACTAGGACTGTGCATGCGCAGCAAGAGGAAACTGGCTTTACTAGAGCGCGTTACAATGATTGGCTTGAGGGAATACCACTAGATAAGATGATCCCTGGAACTCTAAGCCGAAAAACATCGTCCACTATACCTTTAATTAGGGCAAAACCAACAAGTAAGGGGACAATCTGCACTTTTTTATGGGAAGTGTATGGTTTAAGTGTCACTTCCTTGTTTGGGAAACAGTGGACGAGATAACACTCAGTATCAGTGTTAATATCCTTTATGGAAGTGTGTACCTTTGATTCAGTCATGCAGTATTATTTTTTAATAAATAAAACTACATGACAGTAGCTGATCTTTAGTGTGCTACTGTGTGCTTCATTTTGCTGATGATACAGTTAAATGTTACTACTAATTAACAAAGACTCATTTGAGACCAAAAGAAGTTGTTTCAAAACAAACATGGAGGTGGTTCATACAAAACATACTTTTACAGTGTAAACAGGGGAGGTCAATACAGGTTTTCCTGCTTAAGCCTGTCGCCCCCCCCCCCACCCCCCCCAAATAACCTGTGTTGTTATTAACCACGTTAGCCTCCAATGACTCTACAACTAAACACATTGTATCTTGTCAATAAAGAGGGTTGGATATGTTTTCCTGGCCTTGCCCGACATGTTAGGAGAGTTTACACTTCCAGCAGCAGTTTTGTTTCGCGGTGACCTGGCTAAAATGGCATGGCCAAAATCGAAATGTATTTAATAATAATTTTAATGGTGATATTAATTATCGCAATTTGTCACTCAAAGGCTTGTCACCACAGAGTTATTACAATCAGAGTAAGAACCTGATTTGGTAAATAACAGATTATATGTATGTGTAAATAGGCCTCTATTTTTTCTAGCTAAAGCAGCACCGTGTAAGTTTTGATCCAAGTATTAGCTTAATTTGAGATGTATTAAATGATTTTTCAGGTCAGTGTTCATGACTTGACTCGTATCGATGCTCCGTGCCGTCTCCCCTTCTCAGAAACTCGCCTACATAACTTGATTGTTGGATAAATCAAAATAAACTCTATCTTTGCAAAGTAATTTTTCTTCATCCACAATATAAAGAAAGGCCACCACAGATAAAGATAATTTTTTTGGATCTTGAAAGACCAGAAAGAGTCAATGAACCGTTAAAGAAAAGATTTCTAAATTCCTGTCCCCTTTGCTTTTTGTGTTACAGCGAGATGCAGTCTCCTGCTAACGGACCGGCCTAACGACGCAGCACAGGCTCACTTTTTCCAGATTTTCATTTGACGCGCAGCCATGCCCCCTTTTTGCTTCTGGTTAGCAGCACCCCTTTTGTTGTGTCTGAAGACATGTAAGTGAATAAAGATCCTCTGTCTAGGGGTCAAACAACATTTATGCTGGAAAGCAGGCATCCACACATGGGTAATATCGATGTCTCCTGTGCGCCTTCATGACATAATTACAGCTGAAGTGCTTTGAGGCAAAATGTGTTTTGTAGAGCATTTCATTGTCCCAGAAAACCCAATTCCACTACTTTTAATTCAGAATCTCAGATTATTTGGGTCTGTCTATTTTTCTGCTCATGAAATCAAGCCACAATGACTTTCTTTTTCTAGCACAGGATTTGACTGTTTACATTTTAGTAATGAGAGCTGCATCGTAATAATCAGCCAAGAAGCTTGGCTAGTTGCCATTTTCATCACCACTAACTTTAGCAAATCATGCACAGACATTTTATTAGAAGAAATGTAAGTGGTAATTATTAGGTTTTTTTGCTGCTTCAATTGTCCTCAGTCTGTTTTCATTAGCTGGTATCACTCGGGGAAAGAAATGGTCTTTGTTTGCATTTGGAGTATTGGATTTTGAGAGAACCATGATTCACTTCTGAAAGACCCATTATTGAGTTTTGTGTGTGTGTGTGTGCGTGCGTGTGTGTGTGTGTGTGTGCGTGCTTTGCATACATGTGTTTGTAGACATGTGTTTTTGTGTGTGTCGAGCTCTGTCTACGTTACAGAGTGTATTCTCAGGTTTAAGGAGAGGTATGCAGATACAAAGAAAGCACACCTGTGTAACACACACTTACACACAGCTCCATACACACATGTATAAACAAACGTATTCACTAACACATGCAAAAAAAAAATAATAAAAAAAAGAATTAAAACTAAAAAAAGAACACATGGCGATGATGTGCACATACCAGTTCATGCCACCCCTCAGAGGTGTTTCAATGTAATATTGTGAATTTTGAACCTGTATTAGGTTGTGGCTATTCTTGGTAACATGTAAACGTAACATAAATGTAAACATTATATATACACATTATTATATCTATTTTTGGAATAAATCCGATGTATGGAGCTGAGGTCGTTTTGCTGGATGCCGCGTGCGAGAGTGTATTTATGTGTGCGTGTTCTGTTGAAAGGCAATAATGACGTCCGTTTCCTCTGTTGACGCGCCAGCATCAGTTCCCGTTTCTTTGCTACTTGCTTCCTATATGGGGAAGTATAGGACTGAGCATGTGAACGCATGTCAGTAGTCTGCAGGATGTCTTCCGCTAAAACTCTTACATAAAATAGGATTCTGGTTGATTACAACTCGGGTTCTTTGCTTTATCACTTCTCGGACTGAAACTTTTCCTTTAACAAGTTAAAAAAATTGTTACTCTGATACTCAAAACAAAAAATCTAACCATTGCTCAATTTGAGCTGCTTCTCCCTATTGGAATATCTTTGGTTCAGGTTCTGGTCTTTTCTGCCATTTAGTTATTTTGTACCAGATTTTCTTTGTTAATTCTTGCCTTCTCTGGTGGGAGAATTTATACCCACTTTGACAACTATTTCAAATAGTTTTCAGTCTTGTACTCATAGTCTACAGCAAGGAGAAAGGGGTGCTATATGGCTCAAAATAAATCAAGTTTCTATTTTGATGCATCATGTCATAATCCGTCATATAACTCAACCAATAAAATTTAGAATTGAATACAAAGATTTTTTTTATGTATTATACAGTTGAATAATTTTTTTTTAAATAATTTATCTTCAAATTACTTCCAGAAACTAAGCTACTTCAACCTGAACAGCCTCAGTTTAAACACCTGGGCAATAATGGCTTTATTTACTGCTACGAAATGGTAGCATATGGTGGCATAAAGGGAGGAAATTACACTTTATCTGTTCAGAATGGGGATATGAATTGGCGATCAAGCACTTTACCTGGAGCAAAGGATATCATTTACAAGTTTCTGAAGTTTTTTTTTTTGAAAGGCTTATGAGTGTAACAGACATTTTGATTAGCTGGATAAAGAGAGAGAGAAAGATAAAGAGACACCCTGTACTGAATGCTTTAGTCCAAATACCGATCAGCTGTTGTGGGAAGAGGTTCAAGACGAGTGACAGTCCAAAGCTATATATATATATATATATATATATATATATATATATATATATATATATATATATATATATATATTTACCTGAGTTGTTCTAAACCAGAATCATCTATTAAATTAGCCATTCTTCAGTTTCTTCTTGTTTTTCCTCTTTCTCAGGGCAGGAGTTGACTTTAACTGCTTACAGTGTCTCCAGGGTGATATACACAGACTGTGGTATTTATTTATTTGTAAAAATCACTCTTTTAAGGGGCATATCTGAGTTGTATTTGCTGGTTATCCCACCCCCCCTCAAAGAGGCAGGGTAAGGTGAACTTGGAAAAAGCCAACCATGTAGATACCGTAGTTGTTGTCGTCTTTGTTTTTTTTAATGCTTTCTGCCAAAGTGTGTCTTCCCTCCAGTGTTACAGCTGGGCCTCATATCTGTGAAGTAGCCTGCTTTCTTGCAGTGGTCTTACACGTCTAGATTAATGAAACAGCGCCTCTTTTTGATCTTCCTCTGGGTTTTTTTTCCCCCCTGTTTTTCCCTCCTAAGTCATGTGGTGAAGTTAAGAGCAGTAAAAGAGGGATAGACTGAGTCAGAAAGAAAGTCTTTGAAGAATCGCCTTCGATTGCAGCTTTTCGCTTTTATCTGTCCAGGACTTTTGAGCTGTTTGAAGTTCTCAGACAGAGTGAGGTTTGCTTCATGTTAGGGTTGAAAAGAAAGGGTTGTGTACAGGGTCGGAATATTTAAAAGCGTCTTTAATCAAACTTCGGCTCTCAGCGACAGGCCCAAAGTTTCTGTATGCGTGTTGGGAGTATAACGGGTACGTTGCAATGTTATGCATAAAGGCGCGTGGTACGATGCGGTTAGGTTTGCACATCAGCCTCCTTCCCCTTCTTGGGTAGGTGTCCTAAAGTTTAATTGCAGAAAAGAAAACCAATGAGGTTGTTTTGTTTTGGATCTACCCATTGTCCAGGATTAACAGTGCCTTGCAAGGCGTTCATACGCGTTGATCTTTTTCATAATCGCATTTTACAAACTTCAATGTATGTAATTAGGATTTTATGACGGACAAGTATCCAACACATTGTGTAAAGCGAAAAGAAGATTCTGCGTAAGTAAATTTTTGTCCTATTTACAAAAAAATGAACTGAAAAGTGTGGTGTAAATTTATATTCAGCCCATCTGAACTATTACTTTGCAGAGCCTGGTCCTCTAGCCGCCGCTACAGGTCATCAAGTTAGCTAAAAGGTTTTCTTTTGCCATTACCCTGCATTTAGGTCCGCCCATCTTATCTACTCTGACCCGCTTCCCTGTCCCCGATTGAGACGAGCATCTCCCCAGCATGACACTGCCACCACCGTGGTTCGGGATGGTGATGTGTTCATTGTTCGTATCTATCACACATATAGAAAGGATCTGACCTGAGCACCGTTTTTCACGTTTGCTGTGTGGCTTGTAGCAAACTAGAAAACAGCGGTTTTCTGTAAGCCACTGTTTGTGCAATGCTAGGCCTATTGCTGTCCTGTCAACACATTTCTCAAGTTGGAAAAAGGTATTAAAGGGGAGTACGCACAAATCCACGCTGCAGCTCTCAGATTCTTGTTTGCTGACTATATTTTGAGCCCTGCATCGTTTTCCCTGCAATTTACAGTTATGCAACGCTTTGTGTTGATCTATCAGACAAAATAATCCTACAAAATGCCCAGAAGGTTGTGGCTATGACATTGTAACAGTTCAAGCAGTATGAACGCTTTTGCAAGGCATTAAACATTGAGGCCATTTTAGAATTTTTCTTGCACTCTAGCTTTATTTTTCAGTGAGTTTGTGTGTAGATGTGGGGGAAAGTGTTTGGAGAGACTGCGGTGTTGTTAAATGCCTTTTTTTTTTTTTTTTTTTTTTGTCTGATAAAGTGAACTGATGCTGGTGTTTAATTTTTTTTCCCCCTTTGTTTTCCTTTGAAAGTAATGTGTCTGTTACCTGTCGTCCATTTAGCTTGTACATTCAGATATGAACCTAATAAACATGTCAAAAAGAAAAAGAAGAAACTTGAGTGTCTGTTTGTCCTCCACTCGCCAATCGGGACCGCTCTGAAGACAGAGCAAACAAAGCGGGGATATGGAGAACACGACTCCGGTATTCTTGTTTACCTCAGGGCCGGGTGGATTAGGTTGCTTCTCGTTTGTGTCGGTGCTACACTCTCATGTCACCTCCAGCATAAAAAGCTGCCTTCTCACTTATTTGAAGCTGTGCTTTGGAGGAGGCGATCAGGACCCCTTTTCTGAGCCCCTACACGTCTCATATTGGCTATTTTCATCTTGTAATCTTATCTAGATATCACCCTCAGGCGTGTGTCTCCATTCCACTGCCTACTAGCGTGTCATCGCATTCCTACATAGCTCCAGCGCATACGCTGAACACACCTTCAGCTGCTCCAGGCTCTTCTGTTCTCCAGCAGTTTTTCCAAAAAAAAAATTCTTTTTGGTTTATTTGTTGTTGTTTTACCAAACTTTTGCACCTTTTACGATGACATCCGTACCTGCCCGCTCCCTCTGTGAAGCATCCACACATGTGAAGAGAGCGAGCGAGCGGGTGGGTGGGTGGAAAAGAGAGGAAGGCGGAGTTGTTTTGTACTTTTATGGGTTGTAGAGAAACCTGCCTGTCTGCTTGGAACGGAGAGGGAAGAGGGAGAAGGAGGAGCCTGCTGGGTGTGGGACTCCAGACAAAGGAGACATAAACACACTGACACAGGATCAGTGGCGCAAAGGGGAAAAAAAAGCAGAGAGACAGCTGGGAAGCTTCATTTTTGCCTGAACTCCGACTATAATTTGGGAAAACCTCTTGGGAGGGAAAAGGGGATTTGTTGGGAGTGTGTGTGAGAGAGAGAGAAAGCTGTGTGAGCTTGTTTGCAAACTGCTGAGGTATGTTTGTGTTGGAGCTGGGCTTCACATATGCTGCCCACAGCGTTCAGAAGTGTGTGGGTTAGTGTGTTCGGGATGGAAAAGTGGGGCCGGCCCAGCAAACAGCTCTGCTCGTAGCTTTACGCCATGGGGGGCTGCCACAGTTACCCCTCAGCCACGAAGGTGGACACCAAGACTCCTCAGCCGTCTGACATCCACAATGAGAAACTGTAAGTTGCATTATTACTTCTTTACTGCTTTTTTTTTTCTTTTTTCTTTTTACACAGTCTTGAGAAAGAAATGTCCTTATCTGCTGTGCCTCTTTCTACTGTCTGTCTAGATCTTCCTTAATGAACTGAAATGTTGAACAGGAAACTGAAACCATTACTATTAATGGTGCAGAAACCCAGCTGCACATGGCTCAGAGGAATGTCCTCCAGATAAAAACTAAATGTGTGTGTGTGTGTGTTGCATATTTGTCTGATGCCTTCGATGATTGCGGCTTTCTCCTACCCCAGTAACACATGTCGGTGAGAAGATCATTGCTCTCATTTTTTCCCAGCCTGGTGCTGAAGAGGGGCGTTTATTTCAGCCCCACGGCCGAGGTGAAGGTGGCCAGATGGGCCAGAAGCGAGAGGGCGTTACGTATCTGTTTACACACAAACATAACATTACGAATGGCCTCCAGGTCCATTGCGTCTGCGTGCACTGACGACCGGTAGCCTGGACAGGAGGCTGGTAATTGAGTTAATACCGTGAAGCTGCGGAGGAACAGGATGTTAGTAGAAGAAGTTCCTGTGGACATTGGGGAAGTTTGGCATGGATTTGCGCTACTGTACAAATGTTTACGTTCTTCCCCATTACTATCCATCCCCGTGTGTGTCTTCTGTGATCTGGACCTTTTAGACAAAGAGCTCCTGTTTAAACCATTAAACAAATTTCCCCTGCCCAGCCGCCTCTCTCTCACACGTATTTACACCGAGGGGGGGCTGAAACCTCATACAGAGAACAGAGTTTTCCTTATCAGAACAGGCAAGGTCACTCTGTGTAAACCTTCAGCTGCTGCGTGTGTGTGTGTGTGTGTGGCAGCTGCATTATGCGCTGTACTTTAAAATACAACGTCCTACAAAAGTATTTTGTCACATTAATGTTTGTGGTTATAAAGTATTTTTATCAGGATTTAATGTGAGAGACCAAAACAAAATGATGCTTAACTGTGAGTCTGTAAAGCCTAGCGTGTAGTTATTTAGCCACCATTACTCTGATTCCTTTAGATAAAAGCCATTGGAATAATTCGCCTGCAGGAGTCACAGAATTGATGAATAAAGTCCACGTGCTTGTGAAAGCTGGAATTTTATTTTCATAAATTTCCAGGTCTGGATAAGTAAGGGGAAAAAAGGGGTATGGTGAAATATTCATATTTCCAGACTCATTTCTCATTGTCTTTCTCCCTCCTGTATCCATTCTTCCATCCTTTTTTAGTGGCCTTCTTCCTTCCTGCGGATTGTCCGTCCTACCAACCTTGAGCCCTTCCTTCCTATGTTTTTTCCGTCCAACATTGCTTTCCTTCTTTACTACCTACTTTGTGGTGTTTCCTTTCCTTTTTGATATCCTTACTTCTTCTGCCTTCATTTCTTGTATCCTATTATTTCCTTCAGTGTGTCATCTCTTCCTTATTTGTGTGCTTTCCTTCCTCCTTATGTCTCCTTCCTTTTTTTCCTCCCTAATGTTGTTTCTTTCCTTTTTTGTGTCCTGCCTCCTTCTCTTACTACCTTGTTTCATTCCTTCCTTTCAGGTTCTGATTTTGGCGGATTTGACAGAAGCCTGTCCATAGCAGAAATATCTCCCAAACATTTGTGGCAAATTCTAGTATTTTATATTTCAATACGAACATAAAATGTCTGAGAACTGGAGACTTTAGTCAGGAAAAGTACGTAATATTAGAAAAATGTGTAGTAACCCTGGTAATCTATAATTACTGAATTGTTTGTGAAGGTTGTTTTCTTTTATTTAGCACATTTGTGAAAAAAACAGCCTTATGAGCACCAAGTAAATAAAGCGGTGTACCACTTTAAGCAGTTTTGTAGTGGTTAGGTTAAGAAAATGTAAATCACACCGAGCACTGTCCGCGCATCTTCTGAAAATGAGTATAACACAAATGCAAAACGGCTCTGGTGGAAGAATCATCCACTCCAAAAACCTGCCCTTTATTGGAAGAATGGTGAGAAGAAAGCCATTTGTTAAAGAAAGCCAATATATGGCTTTCTGATAACACAATTTGATGGAAAACCTAACAGCGCACATCTTCATGAACACACCATACCCTGAGTGAAACATGGTGGTGGCAGCATCATCCTGTGTGAAGGCTTTTCCTCACCAGGGACAGGAAAGCTGGTCTTAGTTGGAAGATGATAGTTACTAAATACAGAGAAATCCTTGAGGAATGGAACGGTTTGCCCAACATGTCAGAATGGCCTAGTTAAAGTCCAGCTCTAAATCCAACTGTAGTTTTGCAAATGTTGTCAAAGTTTCTCAATTTACAGTCACTCTCTGCCCAATCTAACTCGGCTTGAGCCGCACTTGTTGGTAAAACACTAAACGAATTATATCACAAAATGTAAACCAATTAATGGTTAAAAATACTTTGGAATCGCGCTGCAAGTCTTTCAGAAAGCGTCGAGCGGCCGTTCTCAACAGAAAAGTCAGACCTACCCACCTGCTACTTTAAATAGTCAAATTGCGTCACCATGTCGGCTGTCCAGGATAAGTTGGCATTTGCATGAGGCGCTCTCTGCAGACTCTCCAAACATGTCCTATCATTCCAGACACATGGACGCTTCTACCTTTTATAAGTAGGAGGTGATGCATGGTGCAAAGCCTCACAGCGTTTCTCCTTCCAATCATTTGCTCTGCAGCACTGACCTCTGCAGCAGTAAGCCTCATTAACATTAATTACCGCAGCCCTGAATAGACTGGCTATATTGCATTAACCGCTGAAGTATTGTTGTTATTGCAGTTTTTTTTTTTTAAAGTGTTCCTCATGATATGTGAGCTAGCTATAAAAGGCGCAAGACAGATGAGTACGTTATCTCCAAACTGCAGTAGGAGTAATCAATCCCCCCGGTCCACTGGTTGTTTTAAAGGGCTATATTTTCCCTATTCTGCAGCCTTTCTATTTTTGTTCCTCTGCTTCATTAACTTTATGCCGTCTTCCCAAGTGGAATCAACAACAATAACCAGGAGGAGCCTCCATATCTGCAGCAGCAAAACGCTTGCCAGAGGATCACAAACGCAGACATGTTGTCCCTCACATCGCTGCCGCCTGGCATGGACAGGGCAGATTGGCTGGCCAGCAACAGTGAGTATTATCAGCTGATGTTTGTGCTCGGCGATAGACACCTGGAAAATAACCCCACTGGCATTCACGTCTCATCTGTTTCAGCTGTGGCTTTTTTCAAGCACATAAACCTGTTCTCCAGCGCCCTGTCGGACTTCTGCACCCCCAGCACCTGTCCAACCTCCTGTGGACCAGGCAACACGTAAGTTACTGAGCCTTACACTGCAACCACGCAGGAGGTGGGTAGAGTAGCATTCAGCATGTTGGGTAGAACTGAAATCAATCATAACTGTATGATTTAGTATGTAAAAATTATTTAATTAAACAAAAATTCTAGATTACATGCAAATTATTGTATTTAAGGGAGAAAAATGAGTACAAATAACAATAAAACATCTAACTGGACAAAAGAGGCTCTTATTCACAGTATAAAATCAAGGGGGAACAAATGGAATGGGACCTCCCTGAAAAAGTACAATTGAGTAAGAAAGTAGTTGAGATCTATCAGCCTGGATTACAAAGCCATTCCTAAAGCTTTGGGAGTCCAGCGAACCACAGTGAGAACCGTTGTCCACAAGTGACAAAAACATGGAGCTGCAGTGAACTTTATCAGGAGTGGCTCGCTGACCAAAATCACTCCAAGAGAACGGTGAGGACTCATCCAACAGGTCACAAAAAGACCCCACAACAACATCCAAAGAACTGCTGGCCTCACTTGCCTTCGTTAAGGTCAGAGTCCATGTCTGCACCATCAGAAAGAGGCGGGGCAAAAATGGCCTGCATGGTAGAGGTCCAAGACGGAACCACCGCCGAGCAAAAACACTCGTCTAGATTTTTCCAGAACACATCTGGATGATCGCCAAGACCATTGGGAAAATATCTGTTGAACCGAGGAGACAAAAGTGGAACTTTTCAGAATGTGTGTGTGTTCCATTAAATCTGGCATTAGAGTAACGCCACATTTCAGAAAAAGAACATCATACCAAGAGTAAAACATGGTGGTGGTAGTGTGATGGTATGAGGCTGGTTTGCTGCTGGAAGACGTGCTGTGATCAATGGAACCATGAATTCTGCTGTCTACCAAGACACGAGAAAGTCCGGCCATCTGTTCGTGACTTCAAGCTGAAATGAACTTGGGTTCTGCAGCAGGACAATGATCCAAAATACACCATCAAGTCCACGTCTGAATGAGTGAAGAAAGACTAGATAAAGAGGTTGGAATGGCCTAGTCAAAGTCCTGACCTGCCTCCTATTGAGATGCATGACCTTAAAAAGGCTGATCATGCTAGAAAACCCTCCAATGTGTCAAAATCCTCCCACCGCTCTGGGGAAGACCCTTGCAGGTGTTGCAGCTAAGGGTGGCCCCAACCAGTTACTGGGTTTAACTTCAATCACTTTTTTCACACAGAGCAATGTAGGTTTGGATTTTGTTCTCACTTAATAATAAAAACCCTTAATTTAAAAACCATTTTGTATTTACTTGTGTTGTAATTGACTAATACTTAAATTTCTTTGATGTTCTGAAACACTCCAGTGTGACAAACATGCAAAAACACAAGAATTCAGGAAGGGGGTAAACTCTTCTTCACGCCACTGTGTTGTGGCGCTCAGCGCCACGCCAATGAAGGGACATCTAAATAAATGTGTCGTTTCATCGCTGAGGGTCTGTCTTCCCGTTTCCAGGATCTACTTTTGGACTGACGACCACGGCAGAAAGCTGAAGTGCTCCGCTCCACTTTACGTCGACTACGCCATGTCGTACATCCAGGATCTTCTGACTGATGAAGACGTGTTCCCCACAAAAGCAGGTCGATTTGTCTTTGCGTTGCTCTGGCGCACGCCCTCATCCAGCCGAAACCTAAAATCTCTGGTTCTTCTCCGTTCCCCAGGTGTAGCATTTCCGACGGGATTCTTCCTCCTGGTCCAGAAAGTCTTTTTGCTGTTGTTCAGGACTCTGGCTCACATTTACTGGTCTCACTACAGCGAGGTACTCGTTGTGGGCCTGCACCCACACCTAAACACTCTCTTCTCCCACCTGCTGCTCTTCTGCCAGCAGCACTCGCTGCTGGAGCCTGAAGACACGAAGCCTCTGCAGGACCTCATCACCGCTCTGAAGCGGCACGGATGAAGCGATCGGATTTCCCTTCTTTTGCTTATTTATTGGTTACGCTCTAATTTCTGGCTTTTCTTTGCAAAGCTGCAATTTATATTCTAGTTTGGAGTTTTTAAAGACGAGTCTGGGAGATGGAAAATGCCAAAGATGATATGGGAGCCTCTGCTTCCTCTTACGAGCACAGTTATTGTCTTTTTTTATCTTTAAACCTTTATTGCATGTCTTTTTTTTTAGCATAAATGTACGTTGTTTTACTGTAGATGACATCATCCATGTCTTCTTCCATGTAAGACTCAAATAAAATGTTACTTTAAGAAAATGTCTAGGCCAAACAAACAGAGCTGCTACTGTAGTGGGAGTCTGGAGGCCCCACAGTAGTAAAGTGTGAATGCAGTTCCTGTAAAAGCTCATCTGCTCCGTCTTTGTATAAAGATTTGTGACAAACAGTTATAGCATGATGAGAGACTGAAGGCTTCTTTTTTTATGTAATTTGTATGTGAAACTCTGGAATTATAGCAAGAGTTTGGTGCAGTCTTTAAGTTGAACAACAGCACTACCTGCTGTACCCAGGGAAGTTCAGAATATCGGATATTTTTTCTGCTCTCTTTCGGTTTCTTTTATTATGAGATGTTGGATGTTGAAGTGGTGCATTAATTCATTTATGTAAGTGCACAAACCACTTTAGCCTTGCTTTATTGAGACATTTCAGTACGCAACAAACAAAAGGCAGCTCACGCCTTCTCATTAAGTGCTGTGATCTGGCAAAGGTTGTCTGTAAATGCCTGTCTAATAGACTTCGTGACATACTTATTGCTCTCATGGTTTTGACTTTTTAAAAACAAAACGTTTCAATCATTAAAAGTGTACAAGGAAATTGTTCCCATTTCTGCAAACAAACGCAACACCTTAGCCATTCCAGTTATGACGGTGACTGTAGTTCAGAAAGAAGAAGGTATGAGAGGCAGAAGACCAAACCCAGTGCCACTCCTGTCAGCTAAGAGCAGGAAACAGACAATTTGTACAGGTTCACCAAAGTTGGACAATAAAGAAAACATTGCCTTGCTCCGATCAGTCTCCATTTCATCCTTCAGAGGTGCGGGATCAGAATTAGTCAAAGTCAAAAATAAAATAAAAAATGTGTCAGATAATTTTGAACTCCATATCAGAAATTACAAAAGTATTGACAAAGAGTAGTAACCTTGGTCCTTTCATCTTTTAAAGCTTTTATTTGCCTTTTTTTTCTTTCTTTTTTTTTTCTTTTTTTTTTTACTTTTCTAAGGTTTGAGGGTTTACTTTGCTCTTTAAAAATGTTTCCGTCTTGGCTTCATTGTTGTTTATTAAATCAAGACAATAGGATTTGTGGTGTTTTTTTTTTTGGTTTTTGTTTTTTAACACTTGATGGGTTTAAAGGGGACATATGCAAATTCCACTTTTTAGCCCTTAATTATATTTTGTGCTGTACCTAGAGCCTCTAGGAGTTCAGGAAAGTTGAATATAGTCTGTCCAGGAGCTGCTTAGATATCTTTATTCTGTTTGGGTCATATTTCTCACTTTGTTAAGGTTTCTCTATTTTCTATTATGTTTTCTGAACAGTTACATCGTAGTATTTGCTGCAGAGCTGCAATTCTAAGTCCACCATTCTTATTTTCCCCCACAGTTTTGTAGTCCAAGCTGAAGGAAGCCGAAGTTGCAAGTGGAAATGAAGTCATTGGTTGTTCATTACACTGTCCCCTAGCATACTACAAAAATGGCCGATTGGGATGGAGGGGCGAAGGATGTGAAGTGCCTCCTTTAGATTTAAAGAGACCGCACCAAAATGAGTTGCTCTCAGACGCACTTTAGAACAGGGGTAAAAATGAGGAACGTGAGGCTAAATTAACGAAGAATTTGTGAAACCAAAATGTTGCAGTTTCACTTTTTATAGACCACAACAGAGTGATTTCAATGTGAAAAGTAAGGATTTTAAATCATATGTCATCCTTAAATCAGGTAACACTAGAACTGAAAAAGGGTTACTTTCTTTTTTTACCATGACTTGTTCTGATGGTTGCAAAGTAGCAGACCTCTGTAAATGCCCAACATTATATCCACATACTGCAGCAGCCAATAACCTTTAGGGACCCTTCAAGGAATATTCCCTCAAGAGCAGAAAAAGATTAAAATCCTCAGAGGGTTTTCCCTGAATCTCCTCTTGTCTCCCTGGGACATCAGTTCTTTGTACTGGAGCAAATCTGCTTCACAGCAGACAGATAAGTTGAAGTGCACACACCTGAAACAATATTCCAAGAAGTATTAGTAAAGTACCGCGACTCCTCCCTGCGGCCTTGTGGTCAGGTTGACTCTGGCTGACTTTAGTATGTACGCCTCTTTTAAATTTGCCCCAAAGGTGTCACAATTTAATTCCTAAATTACAAAAGAGTAATTTATGTATGTGAGAATATAAAAAGTGCAAATAAAGTTAAATAAGTACAATTATTCATTAATATTGAACTGCATTACAAACTGCAGATGTTGAATTCATTCTTTAAATTTTAAATACAGTTTTGCTTAAAATCCTAAACAATAAATCCAATATTTATTTCATGGCTTCTCTTCATTTAAAAGTAAAAACTTGAATTTTAAATAGACCCTTGACTGGTTAAGGTCTGCCACAGCAGCTTTATCTCAGACTAATCTTGTCCAGTAAATCGCTGGCCACGGCCACTAACTAAGGTTGAAAGATTAAATAAATGAATAAATGTGAGCGATTATGAAACAATTTGTAAAATAATTATCAATTATGTATGTATAATTTCAATGACTGAATGATGCATTAAAGTAATTATTGATTGATAAAATCATCTTTAAAGAAGTAAAGTGGTTTAAAAGAGAACTTTATATCTGCGTTTCAGTAAAAACTGTTATAACAGTTGATCATCCTATAAATAATGCATCAGTTTTCTTATTAGCGTAAGTTCATGAATAAAAACACAGTAAAAGAGGAAAAAATAATACAAAGTATATACATGAATTGAACTATGTTTATACCTATGAAAGACAGCAGTCGTGCACATCTTTCCCACTTATTACGTTGCAGTTCCTTATGTGACCACAGAGGGGCGACCAAAACCACACAGTTGCAACTTCAACCAAGACACGTCATCACTGAAACTGGATCAATTAAAGCAAGGCATAACACCTATAAGGAATCTTTATTGTCCCCATAGGGAAATTGTTTTACAGCTCGCAGTAGCAAGCAAACAACCAACAATCACTGTGGCAAATAAATAAATAAAATATTATAAAACTGGTTAATCACTTATTCAGGGGAGCAATACCTGCAGGGACAAATGAATATTTTAGTCTGTTAGTCCTACATATAGGCAGGGCGTACCTACGGCCTGAAGGTAGAAGCAGGAATTTTCCAGCCAGGGGGGTGGCTCTGATCCCCAAGGATGGAGCGGGTGTTGCTAAGAGTTCTGAGCTGGTAAAGGGCAGTGAGGTCATTTACGTGAATACCTGCAAGTCTGCTACACACTCTTACAATGCCCTGCAGTCTATACTTGTTTCTGACGGAAATAGAGCCACCCAACAAATAAAGGAAAAGTCGGGGATGGATTCTATAAAACATCCGCATAAAAGTGCTATCAACATTCAAATTGCACATCTTCCTGTCAAAATACATGCGCTGGTGGGACTTTTTACACACAGCATCAGCTCGGGTCTCAAAGGTCAGCTTGTGGTCTATATAAGTCCCAAGGTACTTGTAGCTGTTGATAAGCTCCACTGCTTCATTCTCAATCCTGACAGGAGGGATGACTGAGGGTTTTTTCCGAAAGTCGATCAACATCTCTTTCGTTTTTTCCACATTGATTTGTAGGAAGGACGAGCTCCAATCCATATTTACTTTCACTACAGGACCATGCTCCAGATCATCACTGCTCAGCAGGGCCACGATGACAGAATAATCTGCAAATTTGACACCGGCATTCATCGGTGTATAAAACAAATAATGAAGGTGAAAGAATGCAGCCCTGTGGTGATCCAGTGGAGGAGAAAAGTGTCTGATAAAACACATTTTGGTCTTACTGTAAAAACGTTTACAACCCAGGCTATAAGACCAGGATCAGTGTTATGGGAGTCCCCTAGTCTCCTAACACAGTGAGAAAATCACATTTCAACATCAAACATATTTTTCAGAACCCCAAACGTCATTCGGACATCATTGTGAATTTCTTTCAGCATGTTCTGATTGTTTCTTCTACACTCACCACTCAGTCTGATCCAATACCTTTGACATGTATGCAAGACAATTGTAGTTGTGTCTCAATCTAATGTTTACAGGGTGTGACTCGTCTTGTGGTGGCCATTTTTGTTGCCACGACCCGTTAAAGGTGTATAAAAAGCCGCACGATTAATTTAGCTTTTATTACAGCAATCAAGCCTTTAATTTAAGCACACAAAAAAATCTCACATTTAGATTTTTTTTCTCCCCAAAATTCCCAGTTACACAATTAATGACCCCAAAAACCTCTTTAAAATATATGGTACGTAATCATTTTTATTGATACTTTATGTTGTTGTTTTTTTATCTTATCAGAACTAGTTAAACTCCCTGATCACTTCCCACCTGGATAGCTCCCCATGAATAACATTTTCCATGAGGAATCTCACTGCACTTTGGTCCCTCTGAAAGAGAGGAATGGTCACTGCAGTGCAGGTAGAAATCCAGTCTTCACGCATCTAAAAAAGGAAATATGTAGCCTATGTCGTACGTATAAACGTAATAAATCTCTGAGTTATCCAAAACACTGTTGCCCTTATAAAAATGCGACGATTTCATAGTACGGTTTTCCTTTTAAAGTATTGTATTAAACCCATTTATGTTTTAATCAATTAATTCCTTTTTTTTTATTATTTCTCACACGTAATGGCAAAACGGCTAGCACACAGTTTAAGATTGAGAAGTACATCTCTCTGACTTTTTAAAGACATACATTGTCCAAATACAGACATGAAACTTGCCTTGTTTTTTCCAGCACTTACAACTGACGTGGAGGCCACAGGCTCGCTTTTCAGTCATTCTACTTGCATGTTTTGTGGTTGAAAAATGCTTACAAAGTGTTGATTTTCATCAATGTTCTGTTACTAGTGTTCAGTGGCGTCTCTGGCATGATAAGTTAAGTGAGGCACAAAATCTCAGCACCTACTAGCAGCAAAAAAAAAGTGTGATGCATCCATCCTGACTTTGATCAATGTTAAATTAAACAGAAAAATGGCATAAACCAACACACTAGAAATGCCATTTTATATAATCTAAAAGTAATAAAAATTTTATACATAAAATTACAAATAAAGGCTACCTCATACTGTTCATTTATTGAACAGCAAATATTCACATTGATCCTTCAATGAGCCAGCAACGACAACCAAGACTAGATTAATATTTGCTTTTAGTTTCCATTTTCCTATGTTTTATTTTGTTTAAGATTTCCTACATTTTATTCCAACAGTTTTTTTTCACTTGCTTTTATTCTGTTTTTATTTTCCAATGTTTTAATCATGTAAAGCACTTTGCATTGTCCTTGGCCTGAAAGGTACTATACAATTAGATTTACCTTGCCTTGCCTACATTGTCGCACACTATCCGGCAGAACGTAACGTGTGCAATTCAAGTATTTTGCACACTGAGATTTCAGATGTCCATTATTTAAACAAACGTTGGTGTGCTGGCCCCAATATCAAGGTGCCTAAAGAGGATTCAGCGTACTGAGCTTGTCAGTATTCTGGCAGACTTAGATATATAGACACACATTTTTCTGACAGAATTTTATTGGTAAGGCAATCGGTCTTTTTCCCAATATTACACTATAAAGAGCGATCCTGTCCCACTGATTATTGTAAACATAGAGCTCCACAGCGACATCTGGTGGGGCCTGGCCCCAAATGCAGAGACACCACAGCTAGTGTTGCAGAACAGCTTTTCAGCACTTTTGTGTAACGCTGCAGGATACTGACTTCGCCATATTTTAACTGTAATATTTGATGGCAAATGGGACTGTTCAGCACCACAAATGTTTTCATCTTGCAGGTTCGGCTTCCAAGATTGGAAACCGAGAAAACAGAAAGTGAAGTAACGTAGAGGATAGGAGTTTGTTCAGAGAAGAGGGAATATATGGCTTGGTGATTGGTAAGATTTGCATAAAAGTAGCAGCAAATTGTGAAAATCAGCATTAATGGTTGCGACTGCGAATTCACAACTTCCTGAAGTAACTGTAAGACTTTTTGATCAAACACGCACACCTTCTGCATAGAAGAAAAACACGCAGCAACGTGCACCTGTTCCCCAATGTTGCAATAGGGCTCAGCACTGCCACCTATCAGTGCAGCACAGTACTTTTCGCCTCACGCATTGAATTTTAACTGCAGATTTATGGACAATTACAAAAAAACTAAATGTGTCACACATATTAATGAAATACATTAGACCAACTGTGGAATGTCAGCATGTGTAGTGCATGCGTAGTGCATGCGTAGTGTTACTGGGTGCCATTCCGAACTTAGTCCCACCCACAACGTTTTAGGTCGGGAAGTTCGGTCTGGCATTGCTCAATAGTATGCTCGCCCAATATCTGGCGGGCCAATCAAATTGTCAGGGCGGGCTTTATACGATGATGGACAGATGATCAACAGTAACGTAATCAACCACGTCACCAAAGCGCGCTTGGGTTGAATTCGTTTACAACAACGATGGCTGCCGCTGGAGAGTTGAGGTGTGTAGAATGACTCCTTGGATCCTTACATTCTTTTTCGCAACACCGGCAAAAATCGTTCACGCTCATCTTCTTATTCTAGGCTAACAGTTGAGTTCTGTTGACAACAACTATGCGTCGCTTAACATAAGTCACACGCTCCGTTGCTCTTATTGGTTGTAGGTCTATCCAATTGAGTGCAGAGGAATTTTTTTTCCTGGTTCATTCGAAACACGCCCCATAATCACAGCTCTATGGAGCAGTATCAGACTCAAATTCTGACTAGAATTGAGTATTACCATGTCAGGCTAGCGTAGTGCATGCGTAATAAACGTTTCCACGCCATTTTAAAGAGAGACAGTAATGGGCCTCAGGGAGTGTGTGCAGCACGGCGCCATAAGAGAAGAGGCAAAGCTCATGGGCTCCATCCGAATACGACTAATTATAACTCCTAGCTCCTGTTCCTTGACCTTTCATTGGGTCAACGGTAAGAACACTGTTGTGGGTAGGAAAGGAGCTTCGGACCGCTGTGCCAATTTTGCCTTTAACTCCAATGTCATTACGTGATGGAAACAAACATGGACGACGCGACTCAGATCCGGGCCTACAGCCTTCCAAAAAAGAACTACAAAGTGTGTACTCTTCTCTTGAGATGACACTGGCGCTATATAAATAAAATTGAATTCAATTGAATTCTCTCTGGACATTTTTGTTTATTTCCGTGAGGTGGGTTGTACTTATATGTCATGTCATGCAAAGTATTGTGCGATTCCTTATAGCTCCTTGGTGCCGGTAAGGGACGTCACAAGGTTCCTATGCTAAAGTAGCGGTGAGAGGAAGCATACAAGTTCTTTTTCCTACCTACCTACCTCCTTCCTTACTGACTGCACCTGCCAGTGTGTATCCTGCTTCTCATCCACTGACCTGCAGCTAGGCACCGGCCCATGTTTTCCATCAAAAGGGTTTTGGCGTCATCTAGTGGTCAGAATTATTCCTAATTATTCCTCTTTCAAATACTGTAACAAATATGTTGCTGTAGAATTGACTTTTTATTTTACTTAAGTTAGCATCAATATCACTGACAATACATTCAGGAATGAAGAGGTTTAGAAATGCCAGCACTTGTTCCATCGGTAATTGTGTGAAAAAAATTGTATTTGTTTTATTATTTGTTAATGAATTCAAATTCAAGGTTGATTTTTTTGTGAAATTTTAGGGTGAGATGGATCAACTAAACTAAAAAAAAAGCAATTATTGATTTTTTTTATCCACATCTTTACCAGGGATGCCAATAAATGTGGCCTGCACAATACTCTGCATGATAATGAAACCAGAGCTAAATGAATCCCAAATTGTTAGGGCAATGTAAACATTGAGAGAAAATTAGACATCTATAAAATGTTCTCTGACTTCAGTCCGAGATGTCCAGCAGACACAGAGACTGAAACCCAATCTATGCAACGTGTGTTTCACCTGCAAAGGACTCAGAGGTGGAGAGAGGATAAGTGTGGGTAGTCTGGAAATGTACGCGCGCACACCTGCAGTCACACACACACACACACACAACACACACACACACACACACACACACACACACACACACACACACACACACACACACACACACACACACACACACACCGAGGTTTGTCCTCTAGGCAGGTTGAAGATGTGATAATGCACATGCTGGACTGAGTCGAGGCTCGAGGTGCTGCAAACTGAGCTTAGACCTTAATACCTCAAACTGCTGAGTCACAGACAAGAGCTCACTCACCGCGCAGCCCTTTAATTGAGAACTGAAGCCACCTCCAACTACAGAAGGGTCCTTTAATTAAGACTCAGACTCTCAGCTTCACATCAGTGTCCACCTTCGCAGAAAAGAAAAGTTCTTTCACGGCCGGAAAAAAAAAAAACTGAGAACAGAATCGCTGCAGTGAATGCTTAGACTATTGTAGTACCTTCATGTATCTTTTACTTTCTTTGCTGCTTCACGTTCTCTGGAGTTCTTTATTAAAAACCATAAAACAAAAGGCACAGGTTGGTCGTAGCTTAAATGAACTCTAGGTTTATCATATTTAGATAATGTAAAGCTAAAAGGCTCTCTGCTCCTGTGATCTATGTCAGCACTTGCTATTTTGTTTTCTTTAACAGTCCCATGTGACATGGGGGCAAACAGGTCATCTGGTGACATCATCAGCTGAGTGCCGGTCTTATCACGCTAAATCCTAATGCTGCTTTGCTTGAGTTGATTAAAATAAGGAAGTTACACAGCAGAAAACAAAATATTCTTCAGAACATTTAAGATGTTTTAAATGAAGCACCGCAAAAGAACGTTTTTCAGAAATGGATCTGTTTAAAATAATTAGCTCTGAAACACTAAAGAAGATAAATGTCAGTTTTAGCATCTGACCTTATTAATGTCTAAAAACCTATATCCCTTTGAGGCAAAACGTTATACTTACTGTTTTTACACTTGTGGAACAACATGTCTTTCCTGATCTCCCCATTTCAAAAATTTAAAGTTTGCTTTTAGTAATAGATCACTGAAAAATCTGTCTCAGCATTCATTTGAACATTTTAAGCATTTCCTTCTCTAATTGAAAGCTTTCATTTGTACCTCTGCCTTCCTGCAGCCCTTTTTTTGTTTTTGTGTCTTTTTTGGTTCAGTTTTGACAAAGTTCTGCATTTCTTCACCTGTCAAACTACACTCATTAAACCAGGAAATATGAGCATTAGGCTTTGCTTCAGAGATCATTTTAGCTGTAGTTACTCAAAGAGCAAAAATTATGTAAAATATAAAAAAGTATGTGGTGCAGAGAAAAAACAGTTTAGAGCTTCAGAAGTATTCATACATTTTGAACCGTATCAGACTCAAACTTCAACGTACTTTATTCAGATTTTGTCAGCTAATAAAAGTAGTGCATAGTTGTGAAGTGGAAGAAAAATGATAAAATCTGAAAAATGTGGCATGAATTTGCAGAACCACCTTTCACTGCAGTTCAAGTCTTTTGGGGGACGTCTCTCCCTTCTTTGCACATCTCCCATTTTCCCATCGTCTTTCATTAATTATCTCTAGCTCTTACAACTCAATATAAGTATTCCCACGCCCTGATGCTGCCACCATTTATACGATTAGTGCTGTGCCTCTGTGTATAAAATATGATCCGTTAAAGAAGAGGAGGTTTCATTACATTTCTGTGTTAATGATAGGTTGAGCAGCTCCTTAAACCAAGCTATTCTGTTTCCCTGTGGGAGGCAATACATTCATTGGGAAAAACTAAATCTAGAACAACCTTTAGGGGTTCTATTGTTCACATTTATACAGTTATAATCAACACAAAGCACCATACAAACAATGCAACAAACAGAAAATAGTCTTCCACGCCATCCAGTATCACGTGAGAAAATGGAGACGTTTAATTAGGTTATTGGAGGTTTTGGTTGTTAAGGAGGAAAGAGAATAAGCCTTCCTCCTCCCTCCTCCTCCTGAGTGGGTTTATAAGCGAGAAACCCTCCAGTTGTTTCCAAAGAGCACTCCAATAAAGTGCTGAGCTCTCCCGTCAGATAACAGGTCAGTGTTCAGGGGATGCAGCGGATGATGCCGCCGTTTATTGAGGCCTATCTGGGCCTCTTCGTCTGTTAGGGAGAACTTATTATCTACAATTTAGCTCACCGTTACTCACAGCCAGTTTTACTTTAAAACTTTATTTTTAAACTTTAAAAGTTTACTAGGTGTAGTTTGGATAGTATTTGGCTCTACTGGGATCTGCCTCCTCCAGGAAGGTGCGCCTCCTCCCTGCTGCCATGAGTGGCCTCCTCGCGGTGTGGCTGTGCTCGCTGCTCTGCCTCCAGCCTCTGCAGATCCAGTCCCGGGATCTGGGAGCTCACGGACACAGGTAAAGCCCTGCTTTCTGAATATGTAAGCTATTTCAACATTTCAGATCCTCGAAAGCACACATACATGATTGATTGTCTTGATTTGCTAAAGGCTTTTCGTGTTTTCCACGTTATGATAGAATTTGAATTGGGAAACAACAGATGTCATGTTACAGGCTGACCCTGTACTTTTACCATGTGACAACATCAGTAAAAATAGCAGGGATTGTAGTTTAGAGCAGCAGCTGGTGAAAAATGAAGTCTATTTGCGGGTTTTTTTGGCCTTCATTTATGTGGGAAAAGAGTCCTCCAGTCAAACGAGGTGATTCGTCTTTACAGCAGGAGGTTGAGATGGAGGTGAGGGTGATTTAGTGGGATCTGGGACACATTCACACACCGAGGGGGCAAGCTTTGGCCAGACAGCAACAATGAGGGAAACGACAAGAATATAAAAGTAAAGAGCAAAATGTGGAAGGCAGATACGAGAGCAGAAAGCACGTTAGTTTAACCCTTGAAAGAAAATCCCGGATGAGAAGGAGAAAGACCATCTAACAGCTATTCAACTCAATCTGGTGTTGCATCACTCTGCCACTTGTCCAAAAGGCCAAAAGGGAACAGGAAATTAGTAATGAGAGAATGAGACAAGAAGAGGACCTTGTGGTGAGACTGCGGGAATCTGACGGGGACTTGAAGTTTTGTCTGTTTGAAAAAGTTTCAAGGACTTGAGGAAGGAAGGTGTGTGAGTATCTGGATGTGTGTTCATTTTGTCCGCGGACAACCCCTTGCAGCGCCGGACCATGGGAGGAATGTTGGAGAAGCTCCTTCTGATGTCAAGCTCTGCACCGACTCACATTATTTATTATGCAACACACACACACACACACACACACACACACACACACACACACACACACACACACACACACACACACACACACACACACACACACACACACACACACAGCAGAGGGAAAAAGGTCATATTTGACGGTGCTGAGCGGTGAGCTTTAGCTTAACCTACTTTTATTATGCAGTGTTCCTTGTTAATAATATTTCTAAACAAACAAGCTACTTTTAGGATCCTCCCTACAGAATATGACTTGAACTCTGTGAATGGTCAGTATGATATTCCCAGGTTTCCGTTAGGCGTCAAATTATTATCCTTCGATGTTATACCACTATGAGTAGAGATCACAATTCATAAACATTGTCTTAAGACTTGTTTAAAGGTGCCAAGTCATGTATTTTGACCATAAGAAGAAAACACCAAAAAAAACAAAACACATATATTTATCTTGAAAAAACAACAACAATATACTCCAAACGTTCGTCCTAACAGTGTTTATTCGGTCCTTTTTGGGCCTGAAAAGAACTTTGCTTTGGCCCCTATCAGTAGACATAGACATTGTTGTTCCATCTACTGCAGAACTATCAGAAAGCAAGATGGCGACAACTGCCACTGCTACTGTAAGAGCTAATAGACTGTCCTGCAATGCCTCTCAGTTAAAGTGACATCTCGGCGTGGTCAAAAACCAACCCGATCCACAGGGTCAGGGTTACTTAACCTCTTTCTTTTCACACCTCCGCTCAGCGTTGCTGACTCGCTCAGCTCCGTTGCTTATCCTTGTTTACTCATTGGGCACCTACGCGATACCGTACTTCTGGTCACGTGGTCTTGTTATGGTGAATATACACAAAAGCAAAAATAAATTGTAAAACAAAAGAAAATATATAGTAAGCCAATGGGGTGCCATACTTTAATCGGAAAACATTTATATGCAACCAGAGTTAGCTATATTATGTGACTACTGACTAGGCCCCTTCAAGGAATTTTTACCCATTCATTCAGTCTTTAGGTGTTCTTGTATTGCACTAGATTTGGAGGACAGAAACCATGCATAAACCTTTGGCTTCCTCCTATAGATTTTGCAATTTGCAATCAGACAGCTGATCTCAGATTTGACTTAATAATAATCTAATGTACAGAGAAGATCATCAACCACATATATCAAAGTTAGCATCAGGTACTTGAATTGATTTTCTGTTTATTTCTCTCAATGTTTGTGCCACTCTTGTCTCCTTTGTGTGAAGGCAAATGTTCCAAAAGAGACTTGGTTCTACACGAGCCATGTTGACATTATTTTAACAGAGAAGAGGATATTTCCTTACAAGTTTTCCCAACAAGCCAAACTTATTCGGTAATTTTCTAGCTGTCATTAAACATTTAATTTGCTGACACATCCCTGCAGAGTCTTAAACATATCCATGTGTTTCTGTCAGCTTCTCTTACCATGCCATGACCTGAGAGGAAATGTGCTTTGGCATAAAGTACTAGAAACAATTGGCAACTGGCTTGATTGTTTCCCACCACAATGTGCTGAATGATGTAATTTCTGGCTTTCCTAAGATCAATGGGTACCAAACTTAAAAATGTTTCTTCAAGATCTTTGCTGATACCCTTTATTCTTGGAAATCTATATCTCAGCATGTTATTTGCAAGATTATTGAAAATAATTAGACAAAATAATTAGTACTCATTAATAATTGGTACTCATCATTACTCCAGACTTTTTGAATTGAGAAAGCTTCCTGGAGAGGTAGCGAAACGTCTTCAACTACGGAATACAAGTCCAGTTGCTTTGTTTTTTACTTTTTTACTTTTTTTGGAATGACCATGACCTGGATGACTGAGAATCTTCACCAACAAAATAATTAGGGTTTCTTAAAGAAAATGACTAAAGAAAGTGGTTTTCTATACAGCACTATTTATGCCTTAGCATTAGCCCAATGGCTGAATGTTGCAAATATGCAACAAACTAAAATATTCTGATAACTTAAAAAAAACTTGTTGCACAGAGTTCATCTCATAAGCTGTAGAAGCACTCAATAAGCAAGTGAGTATATTTATGTTGGCGCAACTTAGCGTATATACAAAAAAGCTTTTTATTTCCAGCCTGGTTCTCTCTGGTTGTCTCTGGTTGTCTCTTTGTTAGCCCTCTTGTGTTAGCAGAATATATGTCCATCAGGTACAAGTCATACCAGAAACAAGTGCTTGCCAAAGGTTCCTAGGTCCACACTGAATATTTAATAACTGGCATTGAGGGAATGCACACGCTGTCTTTGCTGTTTGTGTAATACAAACAGTTTGTTGCATATTAACGACAATAGGCATCAAGGGGTTAAACTAATTTGTCATGGTAAACCCAGTCTACCTGGGATTTCCCAACAATATAGAGAATGGCTGAAATTGTGACAATAATATTATCCAAAATATTTGAAATTCTGACAATTTGTACTGACACAAAACACATAAAAATGTCTGTTAAAAAAGATATATATATATATATATATATATACACACACTCTTTTTTTTTTACCAGGTAAACTTTATGCTCACAAACAACAAAGTTGGTCGCTTCTGTGGTCTGGTTGTTGACTCTACAGTATGTTCTTTGTCACAACAGAGTTCACTCAATACTTTCCCAGTGCTGAAAATAAGTGGCCACACATCCATTTGTCATGTTTCCATTAAAATTAGTCTTCACCCTACATACAGCCACAGGCCACCAGACACTCCAGATTCATATGTTACAATGTTCACTTCCTGGTTTTTTTTTCCAGAGCTGTGGATACAAACAAATTTTTTTCTGTCATATATTGCTCTTAAAATTACTGTTATATTTTGAAAAACAATGGAGGGGACACTTCCGTTTCACCATTTCAATATAAGTTGTATAGTGATAAAATATGATGACATTTAAGTTACAAGTTGTAAAATGGACATTTGACGTCTTGAACGCTTGCACCAATAAATCCATTCAATTGATCCTGTGTAGCTTGTTTTGCCTAAATTTCTCAGCAGATTGAGTTTCCCTATAAATTCAACTTAGTTTGCTGTTCATTTAAAACAAAATGTTTTCTCTGGGACAAGAACAGAGAAACAAAGCATATAATGCACTTAGATCAAATGATCAAGAGCAATGAGCTCATGGTCATGATTTTAATGACACCTTACCCTTCCAGGAGAACACAATGTTTCCCACAAACTTAAAGTGGTGAACATTTAGAAACTAAGGTTTATTTATTTTATTAGTTTGTAGTGAAGTCTTTCATGTCTTCTTACAAACAAATTTAGATTTATTTTATTGATTAATTTTTATAACTTACAAATAACCCAGTAACTATAATACATTCAAGCCAGCTTTGTTTGATTTTGGTTTACATGAATCCTGTAAAGCTCAAAGAGACAAATATAGCTCCATAATGCACAGTAATGCTGTTGGATGGATGGTTTTATTAGGGAGGAAAAAAGTATACATCTTTCTGGTATGAGCATGTGAAACTTTGCAATAATACAGAAAAAAAACTGTTGTTCTGTAAAAAGCTGTTTTTATGTGGAGATTAAATTACACATTGATGTGGAGATTAAATTACATATAGTAAGATTCTACAATTTTTACTGAAAAGCCCCTTCTTAAGGCGCACTAGAGTAAGAGGGGTAAATACAGAAGTGTACCACACTTTTCAGATATTTATTTGTTACGAAAATAAAACCTTCAATTATTACCTTGGAAAATTAAGATAAAATAAAATTAAGGTTGATGTGGTAACGACAAAATGTGTAAAAGTTCACGGTGCCATAGCAGTGTACACAAATTCTACCATCCTTATTCAAACCCAAATTACTTTTCTAATAATTGTAAACACGGCACAGAAGCAAAACTTTACCATGTCATCATTATGAGCTGTGCTCTGCTTTTTTTCCCCTTGTGTATACTCAATGTTGCATAACCTCTGAAGGGT
This sequence comes from Fundulus diaphanus, assembly GCA_037039145.1. Lineage (NCBI taxonomy): Eukaryota > Metazoa > Chordata > Actinopteri > Cyprinodontiformes > Fundulidae > Fundulus > Fundulus diaphanus. The sequence continues at coordinate 23,584,564 of CM073134.1, forward strand.
CATGTGAGTTTCAGTGTGTGAACTCTTGAACGTCTAAAGAAGAAGAATTTTACAAAAAATGAACAAAAGAGGTATTGTGATGACTGAAGACAAAAACTCTGCAAGTCAGCAGGGAGGTGGGAAAGAGAGTGCTTTAAACACACTCACGGGGAACGATGCAGGAGCCTCTCAGACACATCAATGTCCACTCATGGCTGTAACTTCCCGGTTCCCTCCCTCCGTGCGCCCCTGAGACACACCGGTTGACATGCTGTTGCTGATTAACTCGAAATAATATTTTTCTTTAAGATGTGCTGATGACAGAGCAAACAGAAGCGTCAGCTGCTTCCCAGCTCTGTCGGTCTGAGCCACTCCAGTCTGGTTGGGTGCGGAAAGGAGCGAAAACCTCAGGGGGGTTGCAGGCCTATATTTGGGACTCTGATAAATGTCAATTATTAACCGAGATACTGTAAAGGACACGAGTCACTGCTATTTAGCTGTGTGGGAGCATTGGAATTGTTTCAAAGAACACACACACAGATTATTCAATAACATAAGTCTGAAACATTTCAATTATTCTTTTTTTTACACTTCCTCTGTGCTTGGAGAAGAAGATGAAATCCACAGTCTCACAATGTGGACTAGTACTCTTTCATCATTATTGTAACTTTTGCTTTTCAATGTGGTCCAGCTTGTAGTTCTAGGTAATATCGATAATTAGATTAATTTACATACATAAGTTAATAAAACCCCAACACGGTGTGAAGTTGAGCATAGTGTTGACACTTACAGAAGACTGAACTATATTATTATTAAAGTGCACATTTATATGGACACCTGTCCAGTGATGAGGGAGACGTCAGAAGAAACGTTGCCATATAGCGGTTTGGAGACCTAGTAGACCGGCACACTACCTTAGGATTTAAAAGTCCTTTATGACAATTCTTGTCAACCTGTAAATCTGCAAGATGGGTTATTGACTACTTATAACAAAATCAGGTAGCATTCAGGTAAAAGTTATGATTTCTGCTCTTTCCGGTTGAAACCAGCGTTTTCTTCTTATTGTCCGACATTAAGTCAAACTGAACTATTTTCTTTTAAGTTTGCTAAATCCCAGAATAATGATTGTGTTTTTAGAGAATTTCTGTTTGTACTTTCTACAAATTTAGCAAATATGAAAACATTTCCTAATTTATTTGTCAAAATACAAAATACCTCAACCTTCTTTGTGTAATATGTCCTCTTTTTTCAGGTTGAGTGCATCCAGAAACCACAAAGAGTCGTCTTACCCCAGCTTCCCATCTACTGTGTCTGATCTCTCTGCAGCCATCAGTAACCAAATCCCCCAGGAAGACACACCGAACATCTGGAGGGCCCCACCGCACAGAGATCCATCATCAAAGTTCTCTGACATGTTGCTTCATGGAAGCAACAACGTGCTGCCAGAGGTGCCGGTGAGGCAGCGGTGGTCGAGGGGTCGTCGTCATGCCAACAGTGGTGGAGCAAGGGGCCATGGTCACCTGATGAGGGTGGGGTGCGTCCTTGGCACCTGTCAGGTGCAGAACCTCAGCCACCGTCTCTACCAGCTCGTTGGGCAGAACGGGAGGGAGGACTCCTCCCCCATTAACCCGCGCAGCCCCCACAGCTACGGTTAACATCACACCTCTAATCCAGCCAGACGAGTTTTACTGGAACATTCAACCTCTCCGGATCGTTCATTTCAGCTGGACCAGAGATAGAGAAATCAACAGCGACGATAGTTTGTAAAAATGGGTAGTGTGTTTACTTCATGCGTTTGGTTTGGTTTTTGGTTTTTTCTAGATGTGACAGTAATTTATATTACTTTTTGATAGCAGTGTTCTAACTGAGAGAGTTTTTTTTTTTCATCTGTGAGTGTTGAGGCATTTATAAAAAAGAAAACAGAAAAAAAATGCTGTCAGAGATTTCGATGTCCAACAAATAATGCCAACGAACCCAATCTGCAACTTTCTAAAATGTTCCTGAGAAGAACAGTTGGGGCTGTATTTGTCGCAAATAGTTTTCATCCTTTCTCTTTGGTGATGAGAGGTGACAAATCAGTAATGGGATGACAAAAAAAACAAACCAGTTTTTTGAAAGAAGAAAACGGAGAAAGGTACAGAGTACTGACTGGTCAAACTGGGTGTTTTAAGGCTTGGACAAGAGAACAGGTCTATTTATTTAGGTAGTCTGTTAAAGACAGTTCAAAGAGCCAACTAGATGTTCAACATTGCCAAACCATAATGTAACTCTCACTGAATGTAGCGGAACATGTAACATATCAACATCTTACAAATACTTAATCTTGATCAAATTTGACTTGCTTGATGTCAGAATCTGTTTCTGGACATGACTGTCAATCTTGTTCCAAAGCGGAAATATTCAAAGGGATGAAGTATGATGGTTCGGCAATAATAAGAACGACTCCATGGCATGCACTTAACAGCCAGGACTCTGACTGTCTGTCCATGCAGATGTCCCCTTCAGGACATTTTGTCCGTGATACCAATCAGAGTCAATTAGGACGAGGCATTCACAGAAATTGAATCCCAAACAAGTAAATGAAAATTCCTTTCTTTGGATCCAGGTCTCTTACTCTGGACATCCCATAATCACACCCTGTTTTACTATTTATGGTGACAGAGAGAGAAAAGGAGAAGTTGTGCAGCAAATGTCATAAGGTGGGGATTTTGACATCGAGGACTAGCCTCTGTATACAGAATGCAGTATAATATATGTATTGGATTGCATCTATATTTGTTGGACTCAGTTCGTAAAGTCAAAAATATTTTTTATTTGACAGGGACAGTGTACATTAGTTAGCATTTCTGCAAATGCACCAGAATTAGCCAAAAGGCTATTTTTCATCTGTGGTCCCTGGACAGATCTTAAAATTGTCTACCTAAAAACACAACAGTAAGAATTTTACAGTGAGCAATACAAATATAAACAGAAATAAAAACAGCTATAACTCTTCAAAACTTGTTTAAAAATGCAGACCAATGTTCAGCTGGAGAACATTTAGCTGCTTGCGTGATTTCACCCACAGTAGATGGACACAGTCTTAACCCCCAGAGACAAAGCCAGAGCAGATTTCCTCAAACCTGGGTTGTATCAACGGTCTGGCAGGGACCGACTTTCCTCCAAACAAAAAGAAGGCTGATTGTTTGGAGGTTCATGAGAAAAAAATTTTTTTCACAATGTGTTAAGGGTCTTGTTATCTCTTATTGTGGCATAATGTTTGACTGGCAAAGTATGGTTAGGCTATAAAAAAGAGGCTTGTTCAGATTGACAAACAACCACAAACATGCAAGCTTAAACAGATACTATCCAACTCACTAGTAATGACTCAAATTAACTGTGTCAAACAGATTCCACAAAGAAATTAGTGATTTATTCATAGATTTAGTTTTACTGCTCTTTTTTCTTAAACGGTCGAGTTAGAGTGACACTGACCTTGTAGCTTAACTTCCACAAATAATGATTCCACAGATTTGATCAGGTATTCACAATCATTAACTATCTCTGCAGCAGAGACAACACTATGAACATACATTTCAATCAATTAGAAATGACAAATAATACCTATGTCGACGATGATAGATCACTGGAGTGAAACTTGAATTCTGTGAGTTTTTGCACAAACAGTAAAACAAACATATTGACTGCAGCATGTCTCAAACTTAGCTGCCTACCTAAGGTCGGCTTTCAGCATCAGTGTTGTTTCTGCTGTCTGAACCTAACTGAGTTCAGTGCTAATCTCCAAAAAGCACACTAATCCCTATGTGCAAACAAGCAGCTTTAAGCCACAGAGCTACAGACAACCGAGGACAACAAACTGACCCCCCCATCCAAACTCAACCAGCCAAAATGAAATCTGACGCTGATCCATGAGGTCTGCACACTTCTTAACAGAGAACAGGGGACAGTGGATGTGTAAAAGTGCAACAGAGTGGGATTTTTCTTTCCTTTTTTGTAGATGCAATATTTTCTAGGTGTCATAGAGTTTTTAAAATAAACCTGAACGTTATTGCTGATTACTGAGTTTTTTTTCCTCCCTTTCTGTTTCTTCATAGGAGTTCAGTCACTTTAGTTTTTAGGCAGCACTTTACTAAACTGTAACACAGCATGAAAACACTTTGACTTTTATTTTAAAGGTTTGATTTTTCCTTCTATGTAAATAAACTACTGGACTAAATCTTCCCTCTTTTTTGAGCGACCTTTGCTCAGTTTTTGCAGAACTGTGTAATACATTCAATTCAATTCAACTCAATTTTATTTATATAGCGCCAATTCATGAAACATGTCATCTCGAGGCACTTTACAAAGTCAAATCAATCATATTATACAGATTGGTCAAAAATTTCTTATATAAGGGAACCAGTTAATTGCTTCAAAGTCCCGACAAGCAGCATTCACTCCTGGAGAAGCGTAGAGCTACAGGGAGAGTCGTCTGCATTGTCCATGGCTTTGCAGCAATCCCTCAGTCCTCTAATATCGGTTAAGGTTAAGGTTTACTTTATTAATCCCTAAGGGGGAAATTGAGTTACCACTGTCATGTCAAAAATACATTTATACAGGCAAGAAAACAAACAAACACTCACACTGGACTCTGCTGTAGAGCACAACAAAGATACCACATCATTACAATATAGCAACATCAGTGTTAATATCATTATCAAGAATAAGATCATACAAAGTGCTCATTATAAAAGTGCAATCTGTTGTCATCAAACCAACAGGGCACTCAAGGATTGTTATGCCTTGTGGTTTGTTATAATTCCTTGTATTAAAATTAGGGAGAAAAGTATATTCTGTAGACTCCATATAAGACGAATGATTTGACAGGTTTGCATTAGAAACCTTCTCAGGGACTGAAAAACTGCCTTCACAGATGAATATTGCTAACCAGACGGCACGCCGTAAACCAGAACATACCGGGTCAGGGTTAAAGTGGTGGATACAGTTAAAGCAAGCTCCAGCGTCTCACAGAACACCGTTCAATCGATCATTCAAAAGTAAAGAGACTATGGCTGAATACAAAGTGATGAGTTGATCTGGATGAATTTTAACCAGCGAAGCAGCCATGAGGCCCATGGTAACCTAGGAGGAGCTGCAGAGATTTACAGCTCAATGGCACCATTAGATAGGTATTCTACATGTCTGGTTGTTTCTGGAAGATTGTTATATATATATATATATATATATATATATATATATATATATATATACTTTAAAGAACGTCTAAAAGATTTGCCTCTGCAGTTTGGCACAAGCGATGCAGCAAAGGCAGAAAATAATGGCCTACATGGAAAATATAGTTTTTAAAGAAAGCTGAAGACAACAACCCTCCACCATAAAACATGGTGATGGAAGCATCATGCTGTGGGGGTGCTTTTCTTCAGCAAGGACAGGGATGTTGGTCAGAGTTAATGGGAAGAAGGATGGAGCAAAATAGAGAGCAATACTGCAATACTGGAGGAAAACTTTTCAGAGGTTGCAAAAGACTTGAGACTGGGCCAGAAGTTCACCCTCCAGGTGGGGAACAACCCTAAACACACCGCCAGGGAATGAATGGAGTAGATAAAAAGCCTATTCATGTGTCCGAACGGCCCAGTGAAGGTCCAGGCTGAAACCAAGGCTGCAGCATTTGTCAGTGGTTTATGAAGAATCCAATCAGCCCTGACAGATTTTATTTGTTCAAACCTTTAACACACCCACATTTGGAAAAACCAGGAAAGGCTTTGATTTTAGGAAGCTCTCCCGGTCATATATTTCCTTGTCACCATCTGTTTGGTGTTTGATAGATCCTAATGTCCAGAAACAACATTTGTTTTTCCATAACTGGTAAATCGTGTATGATTGTGGTGTATAAATTACTGGTTATTTCCAGGACGATAAAGCAAAGAGCTCTGCCGCCTCACAGAAACACGATCTGTGGCTTGGCAGGCCGGTTTGCGTGCACGCATGAGTTCTTCCCTCTGCGCGTTGGACCGGTGACCTGTCCTGAGTGAACCCCACTGTCCACAAGGACAGGCTCCAGTCCACATTGACCATGAAAACAGAACTTTTTTTTTTTTTTTCTTCCCCAATCGGGAGCAGACGACACACAAAACGATACCAAACTTCAAATATTTGCCGACGCTGTTTGCGTATCTGATCGGACCCCTAAAAGAAGAGCAGAGAAGCAGCGGTTCTGTCTGTATAGATCACATCCACATCAATCTATCAGCACAAAGTTCCTCACACCCGTTCAAGCATTTGTTTAAAAGCGTCTGATGGAGACACCTGGTGATCGACATGGACTGGAGCCCAACATGATGTTTTGGCCTTGACTGTTAGGAGCAGACAACTAAATGCAAACACCGAGGGACATTGACTTGCACCTGTTTGAACTCTTTGCTCCACTTTATCTGTCCTCCTATTGCTTTTAAAACCGCGCACCGAGATAACTCGGACATCTCATACAGAGAAATGTTGTCACTGGCCTCTGTGTGCGTATTTGGGTCAATACCCAGAAATTAAAGTGAATCGGGGAAAAGGGGGGGGGGGGACTCTGTTATTTAAGTCTTTTTTCTTTTCATCATTATATAGCAGGCAGGGTCGATTCTTCTAAACAGAATCAAGATAGACCAATTAATTTAAGTGAGACGGTATTTTATTGTTAAACGTGTGTATATTCTGTCAACCACCGTCACAACAAAAGAGTGTGTGCATCCGAAAGATTGTTGATTCATTCCGCATTTGTCCAAACACGTACTCTGCTGATTCCTGAAAAGCTCTTCCTGCGATGGACGCTGTGTTGAACGCACAAACAAGGCCAACGTTCAACGCGCAGGGTACCCCGTTAGGTAAGGCTTGGTTAAATTGTGACTGGACAGGGGTGGACACTTCATGTGCGTTTGAGAAAAAAAAAAAAAAAAAAAAAAAAAATCATAGGTCATTATAGGTCGGAATCAGGAGGATATAAATGAGCAAGGCAGCAGGTTGCCATCCCCAGAGAAACCAACGCACCCCAACACATCTGCTGAGATTACCGTTCATCCGTGAGCCATGAGGGTGGTCAACATTGTGAGTGTTACTTTTTATGTATTTACACGTCCCTCCTGAAGTAATCATGGGTTAAAAAAGTTATTTGAATGCAGGGACCAGATCCATCCCTGGCATATCGACCAAACTTAGAAGACTCCAAGGAGAAAGAAGATTACAGAAACTTTGTGGTGGGTCATTTAACGCTGCATTCATGAAAGGGAGATTACATATTTTTATCTGGTTTGATATTTCTGCCATTAGCTGTACATTGCAAGTAAATTACTTAGCTGCAGTTAGTGATGCTGTAATACAGATTTTTGCTCAGATCCAAACAATCTAAGTTGTATTTCTATGTAGCAGTGAGAAAAATATATCAAAGAATAAATCTGGTCATTAGTTTAGGATAAAGAAAATATTACAAAAATAAAAATATACCATATGGATTTTTATATTGAAAGAAAAAAAGTGTGTATAGCCTTCTACAATTAATCAACAAACAACATTTAAAATTTAACCAAACTGAAGATTTGCAATAGATGTTGAATGGAAGTTGAGACAAGAAGAGTTTAGCTGAATGTGTTTGTATTTCCCTGCCTGAATTTCCCCTATTGTGGGACAATAAAGGATATTTCTATTCTTTGATCATCTGTTCTATTTTATTTCATAAATATCCAGCGTGAAGTAACGTGAAATTCAGATGAATTTAAATGATCTGCCCTCAATTAAGAAATGGTTTCAGGAATAAGTTAAAAAATAAGAAAAATAATTATCATTTTTAATTATTAACTTTATAATTTTTAACTTGTGCATCTGTAAAAAAAAAAAAAAAAATATCTACCTATTGTTTTGTCTTCTTCCCTCAGCATTCCCTTCCTTTAATCCAAGGTTCAGATTGTGTCATAATCCGGAGCCCAAAAAAAAGGGAAAAAAAAGCATTCCACTCAGCCATGAGAGCCATGCTTGATCCTTTTCTGCTTTGTCAAAAAGCGAAAGTCCATTCAACACATTCATGTGACAAAGGTCTTTTTTTCTGTATCGTTTCCAAAAACAGGCCGTGGTGGTTAATGGAGAGAAAGTATGTAAATTACAGATATGGTTAGAACAATAGAAATGCTGATTATAACTTCATGTTTTATAATTTCAAGAGTTTTCTTGCTTTAAAATCTGCAACATGTGTTTAAAGCTGACAAGAACGTGGATCTACTTTAAAAAAGAAAAGCAAAATGTTTCTTATAATTGGGCTCCTTGGTAAATACAAAAACAATATTTCTATACTTTGTTTTGACCAGCAACATATCTTATTTGTCATATAAACTATCAATTTAAGAACTCTAACAAAACTGGGGGTTTTGCTATTGAAGTTGTTTCAGTTTACCCATAGATGTCAATGCGAACTAAAAACAATAACATCGCATTTCTCTACAAAATGGCTTAATCTGCCAAACAGGAACTTCCCTTTTCTTTTCGATCCCTGTTATCGCAATAGTTGATGGTGCATTGGTGCTGTAAAACATACTAAAGGGTTGTCTCCTTGCTTTTTAGGATGGAAGTCTCTTCAACAGAGTCTTTAAAACGTACAGCGTGATGCACACCAACCAGACGGTGGACTTCGTACAACGAAAGGTGAGAAAATCAGTAGCAAACACTAACTTATTCAGCTTGCAGGTGTGGAATAAAAGGATCATATTTTCTATTTGGCATTTTCTTGATTTTTTTCATTAGTGCTTCCTGGAGGTTGCAAACCTTCTCTTAGTCACTCTGTGTTGTCCTATTTGCTTATTGTGACTAAATCCCTACCACACTATTTAATGCATCTCATCTAATATCTGGAAATTAAGACTAAGCTTCCTGTATCCTGTATTAAACCTCATTTGACATGTTATTCATGGATCGTATTTTCCAGTCCATTCGACACATTCATGTTACAAAGGTCTTTTTCTGTATTGTTTCCAAAAATAGAACAAATCTGATTTCTATGTTCCTGAAAAGTCAAACGAGCAAAAAAACAGCTTTAAGCGGTTTAGGCGTGCTCTGACATGAACAGGTAAAGCTTTCCCCAGAGTCACGCCGCCCCCTCTCTGCAGCACACCGAATGGACCCACTGCAACCACCTTCAGATGGGAATGATGGACGCCATCATGTCCCTGGACCAGCTGGTGGACGAGTCGGATCCTGACGTCGACTTTCCCAACTCCTTCCACGCCTTCCAGACTGCCGAGGGCATCCGCAAAGAACATCCAGACAAAGGTAGCCTCTGGTGAGACACTGATGGAGAATAATGACATCCTGGAGACCAGTAAATAACTTCTAAAATGACTCCGTGTCACCCCAGACTGGTTCCAGCTAGTGGGGCTGATCCATGATGTTGGGAAGATCTTGGCCTTGTGGGATGAGCCGCAGGTACGATACACACACTTTGCTCTCGTTTCGAGATGGACGTAATGTATTATAACGTGTTTTTAATTTACTAAAACCTCTTGCTTTAGTACTCTGTATAGGAAAATGGGATTTTATTTGAATTTATAACATACATCGTAAATGTTTTCCATTTTTTCTGAAATTGCAACCCCAAACTTCAACATATTTATTAGGACTTTCTTTTGTGTGACATTGTAAAACATCTATCACAAAAGTGTGGTATAATCAAATTGTGGAAGAAAAATGATGAACAAGGTTTTTCACAAATGAGAACCTGACAAAAACAGTCAACCCCTTTTATTTTGACACCCCTAACCCGTTACTCCAATCTGTGAACATCTCCCAAAGCTCTTTTCAGTCCAACACCCTTAAATGAAAGGTATGTCACCACGGCCACCCTACAGAGACCCGGCCAGGAAGGAGAGTCATTACTGCTGAGATTCACAGCCTAGATGGGAGAATCTGTCAGCAAGACAACTACTAGTGGTGCACGTCATAATCTGGCCTTTATCGAAGTTTGGCGGAAAGAAATCGACGAGTCGCATTTTGCCACATGACAAATAGGGGATACAGCAAACATGTGATCGGGTAGGATGACAGAAAATTTGACCTACATGCAAAAAAAAAAAAAAAACGGAGGAAAACACTGCACTGCGCCCTCCACTCAACGTCATCATAAAACACGCTGTTGGCAGCATCATGCTTTGGGGAGCCACAATGGAAAGGTTCCGATTTGTTTAGTAAATGTTAAGAATGAGTTACACGTTTTGTGGCTTTTAACAGTGTGAATGTGTGTGTGTGTGTTTCACAGTGGGCTGTAGTGGGAGACACGTTCCCTGTGGGTTGCAAGTTTCAAACCTCCATAGTGTTCAGAGACAGCACCTTCCAGGACAACCCAGATGAGAAAAACCTGAGATACAAGTAAGTATTCTCATCTTGAGGCTCGCTGCTTTATGAAGCGTTACTGTGTCTGATGCAAAGAGTCATGTCACATTTTCAATGTTATTTTTCAGTGCAACTATGTTTAACTTTTTTTTTTAAAGGAGTGACTGTCAACTGGGTGGTCTGCACCACAGAAGGCCCTGAGACTTTTCTACCCCCTAGAAACACAAAACTAGCTCTAAGAATGAGGGAAGGTGGAGGAAAGGGGATTAAACGTTAAAGAATCAGCATTTTCTTTCCCATCCTTATTTTTTTTTTTCAGGACTGAATATGGGATCTATGAACCCAACTGTGGTCTCGACAACGTGCTGATGTCCTGGGGTCATGACGGTAAGCAAAATGATCATATTTAGCCCAGTAAAAATGAATGGATGGTGAATCAGGGCTGCACGTTATATTGCAACCACCATTAAATGCTGGATAAATATCGCAAAGAACAGCTTGAACGGCAGGATATAGATAATTAGATAAGGGCCATGCATCTGTGCCTTTTATGCCCAAATAGCAGCTATAGCCGAAAGCAAGTTTCCCCCCCCCCCAACAAAAATCACGTTGCTGCTGGGGTGGAGATATTAAATTTTATTTCCCCACCTTACCATGCAAGTCTTGTATTTGTATTTACATCGTGTTTTATTCCCTCAGAATATCTCTACAGGGTCATGAAGTTCAACAACTGCCCCATCCCGGAGGAGGTGCGTAAATCTTTAAATGAAGCGGTTTAAACGCACCTTTTCTGCATTTACCCTCGCATTTAGCGGGCCAGATCAGAGCTTATATCAGTTCAAAGCTCGATTTGTGATTTTTCTTGCCGTCTTGTTTCTCCGCAGGGGCTGTACATGATCCGGTTCCATTCCTTCTACCCCTGGCACTCTCACGGAGACTACACCCACCTGTGCAACGACAAAGACCTGCAGATGCTGCCCTGGGTCAAAGAGTTCAAGTAGGTATCTTCCTCCATTAGCTCCACTGTCACACACACACACACACACACACAACAGCTCCGGGGATCTAACCCTCAACTCTTGTGTCGCTGCAGCAAGTTCGACCTGTACACAAAGACCACCGATCTGCCCAACGTGGACGAGCTGAGGCCTTACTACCAGTCTCTGATCGACAAATACTGCCCCGGAGTGCTGCAGTGGTGAACCACGGACGTCTGCAATCGCCTATATGATTACCAAGTGTAAATATGAGTGACTCAATGTTTTATCCACACTTTAGCTGGACTTAGTGCTTTTTGGACACGCAGATTATCAACGCTTGCTTCAAGGGACTCTTAAACCCCGCAGGAGGCATCAAAAGGAAACTCCTCAAATATGACACAATGATTGTAGTTATAGACCGACGCATGTACAAACCTTTTTGTTTTATTGTATTTTCACAAGTTAAAAATCCATATAAAACTTCCACAATGACTCCTGTGCTTTTTTTTCCCTCTCTTATAATACCTAAATATTTACAGAACAAAAAAAAAAAAAAAAAAGTGCTGGATATAGCTCCGTACAGAGTGAGAGAAGAGCTGGAAGCGCAGAAACACACAGAAGTCATCAGTGATATACATTTACTCCCTTGATAAACAAACCTGAGCTCAATACTTTGAATCCCATGTTCTGGTTTCCTCAACCAGGAATGTTTTCTCTCTCTCAACATCAGTGGATCTACAGACGAAGTATAGTGTAGGCAGAAAACATGGTGGCTGATGAGGAAGCAGAAATGTCCTTTGGCTTTTTTTTTTTAAAGGCAGGCGGTGATTAGAGTCTGAAACTTCTTCAAAAACTTTCATCAAGAATCTCATCTTTCTTCATCTCCTCCTCCTCTCCATCCTCATCATTCTCACTGACTGCCTCTTCCTCTTTTCCTCCCTCCTCCTCTTCAGTGTTCCTTTCATCCTCCTCCTCCTCCTCTTCCTCCTCCTGCTTGTGTTTCTCCTCTGGAGGATCTGACAAGTCTTCAGCCACTCCTCCAGAGTGATCGCTCACCTTCTCAGCCATCTTACGGGTGACTCCGGTCTGTTCAGGAGGCTTGTTCTTGCTGCGCAAACCTTGAAGCAGACAGAAGGTGGCGCTGCAGGCAATGAGAGTCCAGATCAGCGTGTGGGCAGGAACGCCTCTGACCCGAGAGCGCAGCCACCTCACCGCCTGGGCAACGGTGGTGTTGGAAACCCGACGTGGGGCCGATTTGTCCTGCAGAACAGAGAAGAGATAGATCTTGACCCATAAAGATAAGCCTTTTTTTTTTTTGTGAAATTTGTTTCGTTTTTAACTAAACAGCAAAGAAAGCATGAATGTTTACATGTGAAGAGTATGAAGCTTGGTTTAAATGGAAATAAATAGATCCCAAATAACTAGTTGCCTGTTACTAGGCTTTCTGCAAGTTCCAGTAAGTTAAATTGAACAAATTATGAAAAATAATGTTTCTAGTTCCTTCAAAAGATAACATTTTACCTACTTAACTGCATAAGTCCACATAAACAGGTGTTTTTCAGCTCTATTATGTCACTTTTTTTTTCTTTTCTTTTTTAAACATGTAGATTACCTAAATTCAACATCTTCCTGTATAGCTTCATAACAATAGTTGCCAGCAGAGTCAGGCCACCAATGGAGTACATATTTTCAAGTTACGTCTTGTTCAATATACACTTTCCCCATGATGAACTAACAGGAAGTGGATAACGTAACCAGAAGGTTTTAATTGTCCAAACAAACACTAAAAAACTGTTTGCAAAACTGGATTTCTAGCCAGGCTTGCAGGCAAAGCTGAATGTTTGGGGACAGATTCCTTTCAAAAATGGCCTTTTTGAGTGTTTCTTCGTATCATCTCTGCCCTCACGCTACGAATCATTTCGTTTTGTTTACGTATAATCTGAATTTATGGCTCGTGTTTACAAAGCAGACGCGCTATAAATATGAAATCTGAGAAAAACTGATGAGTACAAGGAAGGACACAAGACATGATGCAAGGAAGGAAGTAATGGAAGTAGGACACAAGGAATGAAGATACGATACAAGGTAGGACACAGTGGAGGTAGGACATAAGGAAAGAAAGAAGCCAGAAAAAAAAGGAAGGACAGAAATGAAGGAAGGAAGGAAGGAAACGGTGTACAATGAAAGGGAAGCAGGAAGAATCGTGAGTCAAAACATTTTCCACAAACTCTTGTCAAGACACTAAAAATCCAATTCCATATTTGCGCCGACTGGGCAGGAACGCTGCACATGCTTCTCTGGATTATGGGGGTTGGTAGTTCTTGCCGTGGCGATAAAAGCAGAACTCCTCAGACAGCACATTACTTAGATCAAGACTGCTTATTGACTGAAATCACTGTCCTTAAATTCAACGCATTTTAGGAGATAAATATGACCTAAAAGATACACGCATCTTTTCTCAGAAGTGTAAAAAAACATAAAAATGGAGATCGAAAAGAATGAGCATGTTGAAATCCAATATGGCATTAATCTAGTATCAATGACCCAGAAAACATTGTGACAGGCACATTTGCCTGAGAATACAGAGAGACGGATCTTTGATGATTCCTTTTAACGTGATTTTTCTAGATCGTCTCGGGTCTCCTCTTCTGCTCACCTCAAAGATTTTCTAGAGGATTTTAATTTCTGTGAGCCATTTCAAATATTTTGAACCATTATCCTCCTGAAAGACCTCACAACAGTTTCCTGGGGTCCATTTTTTTCTGTGGCCTGCAAGCGTGACAGTAGCTGAAAAAAAAGTTTGATACTTTCTGCAAGAAAGGAACCAGTGCGTTTATTCTCGTCTGATAGTGATCTTTATTTATTTTTTTTAAACGTAAAGGGCAAAAGGTTAACTTTAATGAGCGGCGTAGTCACAAAAAGTGTCCTCAAGTTCAAATGTTTCTGCAGACAATGATAGCCTTACTGAAGAAGGAAAACGCGTCTGTAGTTAAAGCAGAAAAACTACACTGCATAATGCATAAGGATACATAACAGATCACAAAGTTCCACCATAAACAAAATGACTGAGAACAGCAGTGGAAATAAACTGTTTTGTCATTTTATTAGCACTAACTCTGTTGTAATGAAAGGACAGATTTACCTTTAGACCGAACTGACTGAGCATGCCGTCCAGGAAGGCGTTGCCCAGGTGCACTCTGGGATAGAACAACTCATCATAGACCCTCCTCCACCAACGCTCTGGGTAAGAGCTGCAGGGATCCACACAAGAAAAGGCTAAACGTGTGAGGCATGGATCAACCGTCGCTAACCTACTTTATACACGACAGACAAAGATTGCATTTCTAATTTTCTGATCTTCTGGACAATAAAACGTTGGTATAGAAACGATTTACAATAAACTGCTTTTTTTTGTGTGAAAATCTTGAATTACAATTTAAATTTTCGATGCTGCCATTTCAGACATGGCAGGTATGCATATCTGAGGCAAAGGACATTTTTAGGTTTCCGCAACTGTTTAAAGGCAAGAACGGAAATAAAATGCATCACAAAAGTATTCATACCGCTTGAACTTTTGCCCATTTTGTCACAACCACAAACTTCAGAGTACTTTATTAGGATTTTATGCGACAGGCCAACACAAGCTAGCCCATAACTGCACTGGATTTCAGTTTGCCGTAAAGTGACGAAGTTCAAGGGGTTCAACCGCTTTTTGCAAGAAACTGTGCATCTGGCACAAAACGTGGCTGTAAAGTTTCGCCGCTGGCGGAGGAGAGTCACGGAAACGGCGAGCACTGACCCGTCGGCCTTCGGTTCAGTGAACCAGTATCTGTAGCGGTGAGCTCGGAGGTAGGCGGGCGGCTCCTGGTGAAATGGATACTTTGAGACATCCGTCTGGATCAGCTCAATCACTGCAGGAGCACAATGCAAACTTTACGGGAACCATTTGTTTTATGACCTTGTTAAATAAAATTTTTTTAAAAAAATCAGATTCAAACGTGGTTTTCAGCTTTCAATAGCTTGATGTGATTTATGGATTTCTTTAGAGGATAAAAACTACAAGATGAGACAGAAGCTCAGGATCTGATCCGGGTTTAAATAAAAAAAAAAAAAACTCAAGTTCCTCACCGTCCTTTTTGCCTTGCAGGAGTCGGTACATCAGACTGGTGAACCACGGACTCTGGGTTTGAGGGCCCAGAGCTGCAAACCACATCTGCCAGTCCAACCGCGGCTGATGTGGCGTCACCACAGGAGGAGGCGCACTTACGTTCCCCGGCTTGTACATGAACTCGATCTCCTGCGGGGGTAAAACATAAACATGCAGCGTGGTGTGGACAACTAGGAGGGAGTGAACAGAGCCATCGTCTCACCGTCCACGTGTCCCCATCGTTGCTCCCTTCAATGACCACCTCGGGCCTCCCGCCGACCCCGGTCATCCTTCTGAACAGGCCGTAGGAGTTGACCAGCTGGTAGCGATCCACCAGGCCGTGCGCCTGCCGCACCCCCGGCCACAACCTGGCGTGAGAGTCGTACTCTACGTAGCTAAACGGCACCTAAAAAAAAAAAAAAGAAAGGAGGAGAAAACTGCGATGAGGTGCTGCTGGTCATTTTATGAAAATTGGATGGTGCAGCTCTCCGATTTCCCCCCCAACACCCACCAGACTGATTGCAAACATGGATACGGCTGCAGCGGCGAACACCGACCACTGGACCATCCCCCAGAGTCTCTGCAGGAAGCCAGAGACGCACGCACACCTGCGTATGAATTCACATTAAAAGGGAGATTAACAGCTTAAATGATGTGCATCTGAAACAGGGAACACTTTTATTTAACCTTCATTTAAGCAGATAAAACCCCAGAGAGATCAAGACCTCCTTTCACAGGGCTGACCTGGCCAAGACACGTCGTCGTTGGCAAACATAAAAAAAACAGACAAAACAACGTTAAAAAACACAAAATGTGAACCATTTAAAAAGCAGGAGATGTAATTGCAGTAAAAGCTTCAGAATTTTATAATTTAAGATTTGAAGCAAGGACACTGTTCAAAGGTTTTTCCGTTGTCGGTTTCTTAAGATCATGGAATGGGAAACTTTCAGGAAAAAACAAGAGGAGCAGAGAAACTGAAATCTTTCTTTGCTTTTTCAGTTTGAACCCGTGGAACAGAGGAGGACAAAATGTCTTGAGCGTAAAACAAAATGGCTTTCAGTTCTCCTTAGAAAAGTACATAAATACGTTGGAACCAAACCAATGAGAGGCTTGTAAACCAGGGTCATCCACCGTGTATAGCGTCTTACACTCAAAGAGCCATGCCAGCTTTAGCAAACAGTTCACAGTGGTGGGTAAGGCAGCTACAACCAGTGATAAACCTCCACTGATTGAAGCAAACAATACACAAAATCTCCATAATCAATTAGATTAAAAAAAAAAAAGAAGTAGTTATCAGAATCTTCCGAGCTCTAAAAGGGAAAAACATGACTTGCTGTGGTTATAGATCCCAGGCTTCACCCCAAAGCTTAGAAATAAAATGTTTATATGAACTTTAAAAGAAAGCGCCGAATCAATACTTATTCCCAGGTTCTCGTAATTGGTAACTAGCTCTAGAATTTTACCTTGAGCAGTTTTGATTAAGGGTATGTTCTCTGAAGGCACAGATCAATAAAAAAAGCAAAAAAGAAAAAAAAAAAAAACCTCTGGGATTTTTATGCATTTTACACCAAAATTTTAATGCTTGTGCATTTGAATGAGAGAAGCGATAAATGATTGCATCATCAGCATAAAAATGATAAGAGACATTGGACAAGTTTGCACACCTTTCGTGACTTCAAGAAAGGTGCAACCAACTCCGGTTGTGTCCTACCGACCAAATAATCTGCAAACCAATGAACGGCTTGTTTGGCGATGCCATTTTAGATACCTGAACATGGAGGTGACCATCTCCCAGGTGAGCGAGAGGACACCGATCCAGATGCAGGGGATGGTGACGGTCTTCAGAAACTGGTTAAACTGGTGGTACGTGAATGCTGCAAAAGTTAGAAACCAAAGCAGTGAAGGGCAAATCCTCCCGGACGTTTCTTTTTTGAGAACCGAAGTGGAGTCACCGACCTGTGCGAGAGGAGATGCCGTTCTTGGCTGAATTCACCTGCAGATCGAAGCAGATAATTGTTCCAAAGATCATGAGAGCCCACACCACCAGCTCCAGTAAGTAGCTAAGCCACGCCAACGGCCCGGAGCCTGAGGGGACAGAAACAAAACCACTGAAGGATTCTTTTTTAGACTTTCTGATCACACGAGAGACAAAATTTCAAGACTTTATTCTTTGTGCCAAAGTATCGGAAAAGACTGCGCAGCTGTTCTTTAAAACAACGCTGTGGTTATGCCTCTGTAAGCAAAGTCATCATCAGGGTTCCTGTTTTTATTTCCAGAAATAAGTGCCGAGATTTTCTTCAGAAAATTTCAATACATAATATTGACCTTTTTAACTGCTTGAATAGCAAGTAAGTCTCATCTGTAGGTTCCACAAATCATGAAAACAAAACAATCCTGGAATTAGCTTCCAGTTTTGTGAGTGGAGGAGGTTGACCGTGTGACAGTGATAGCGAGGGGTTATTTAACTGAGGCAGAGAAGAGCGGGGTCGTTTTTTTTCATGGCATCAAAAGGGGTAGGGAAACGCATATAATATCAGGAAATATCAGTTATCAGCCCAAACAGGCGTAAATAATATCAGATATCGGCCCAAATTTAATCCTTGGTGCATCCCTAGTGTGTATTAATTTAGTCAACAACCAAACTGTAATGGGTAAAATGCAAACAATAAGCTGTGTTGAAGCAAATCAAACAGAAACCATGCAGTTTAGATATAAATCAAGGTAAGATTTACTAGATTCATTAACCATTGTTACAATTTTGACTTTTGGAAAAACAGAAAAATGTTAAAGAGTGTGGAAAACCAAAAATGTTTCCATACTCCATGTATTTTTTCCATCCCTATCCAGACCTGGAGAAGGTTTGGCAACATCTCTGGAATATTGCTTGTTTTTAACTAACTGAGCCAATATTTAATCTAAAAAAGGCTGCTAATTTAAATTCCTTGTCTGGGAAGTTTGCCGCAAGTCCTGTCATAAATCCCATTTTATCCATCTTGTTCAGCAGACTTTTCCAGACTGCATAGGAACCTTGCATTATAATTTTCTAGAACTTGTAAAAAGCTTGGCTATAAAATTTTGAAGATACGTATAAAAAGATGCACCCACAAGAACTTATTTCTTTCCAAATGCTCGGCATCTACTCAAAGTAGAAAAAATAAAAACTGTTCTGCAGCTTAACCGTACTCCTGCAGTAGCAGGAACCCCCCCCCCCCCCAAATGGATTTACTGGATCGTACCGCTGTTCTCGTCTGCGGACTTGTCTGCTTTGCGGAGCCAAAAGTTGACGTGTCGGTCGTCCAGAAGGGACAGACAGAGGGTCAGCGTCAGCAGGTTGAAGAAGTTGTAGTTGCCGGACAGAATGATGAGCACCTGAAGAAGCACCTACACAAAGAACCAAAACAATCCCGATTTACGAACCAAAGGTTAGCTTCAAATAGAGCCGGATAGAGAAATCTGCTGGTGATCGGAACAGGCCGATTTTCAGCTGGAGCGGTCTGAACCACCCAGAAACCCAACAATCTGATCTTTGTCTTAGTAGTAAACAAACCATCACACACTTAGAAACAACACTGCTTGGTGTGGAAGTTGGTGTAAGGAAGGGCAGAAGCTGTACTTGTTATAAAGGAAACTATTTTCCTATCAAGGCTGTCAGCTGTTCATTCAAGGTGCATCGACAGAGAACCAGACTTCTGTGGCTTATTTTATGCCTTCGTCGTTTTGCACCAAATGTTTTTCCAGCAATGAAAAACAGACGTCTGCTGAAGGACTTCAGTTCGTACCTGTTTTGGGAACATTTTTGTAACACAAGAAGCAAATTGACCAGGGCTGACTGCAGACACAGGGAAGGTGGAACTTATCACAGCAAAGTTGCTCTGTTTTATTTATTTTTCTTGATTTTTTTTATTTCTCTGATGCAAGAAGGTGGATTTAAAAATCTTGGCAGCTTCTGAGAAACCTAATTTCATAGACATTTACAAAAAAAAAAAAAAAAAAACTGGAATAATATGACTGTTGCAATTTCTAATACATTCCATCAATTATTTCAACTGAAGCACGACTTTTTATCTGCCAAGCAATCGTTCTGGCCTGACATTTCTTTACTGTTATCCCACCTTATTTTACCTTTTATTTTATTTTTTTTTAAACACAGGTCGTCTCATCCAAGATGAGACCAAATCTCCTATACATGAGAGACCAAACAAAAAAACCCAGTAACAATACAAATAATTAAAACATTCGACTAAAATTAGAAAAGGTAATAAAAATGTTACCTTAAAGCAGCACTGAGTCCATGTGACGCTAATCTTAGTGATTATGAGACGATTGAGGGGTCTGTCATCTCCCCCTACCGTCTCTGGCCAAAAAAAAACAAACAACTCTTGCAACTTTCTGCACCAACCCGATAGTCTGGTGGCTGTGTTCTCCTGTAGGGAGCACCACTAGACAACAACCTAGTGCTGCTTTAAAACAAGGAGTTTCTCGTCTTAAATTTGCCTAATTTTCAAGCACATGATGGCCAAACATGCGGTCACAGACAACAACAAAAACTGCAACAAATAAAAATAAAAATAAAAACAGAAACAGTTAAAAAAAAAGGAGCCTAAACAACCGCTGATTAATGATCAGAAGATCTGAGTCCTTGGAGAGTATTCAAGAATCATGGTTCCAAAATTATATCGCACACCTGAAATAAGATGCTCAATTAGATTACTTCCCATCCTAATGGGAATTTCATTTCTCACCTGCAAATAAAAGGCACTGAGCCGCAGCCGTCGCACAGGACTGAAGAAGAGCAAAGGCACGGGAATCTCTATGACAAACGCGCCGACAACGCTGAGCTTCTGCCACCAGACTGGCAACTGGTGGGCAAACCAGGCCAGCGGAGTGGGGATGCACTGGGTTTCGTAATGATAGGTCAGCGCTGCTCAACACAGACAGAGCAAACGTAAAGCAGTCAGAGAAACGTCTCCGACTAAGGGCTTTTTGTGCGACCGGGCTGTGCTCCTGTACCTGTGAGGCCCCACCACGTTGGGCAACGCGAGGTGAGCTTCACCACTCCAGAGGCAAACATCAGCCTGAAGAGCAGCCAGCGAATGAGCCAGAAGGTCACGCGGTCGTGCTCCCTGACCGCTCGAGGTCCTCTGAACAGCGTCAGGGGGGCGACGAGGATGCAGAGGAACCCGCTCTCCAGCAACAAGTTGTCCCTGAAGGGCAGCAAACAGAAGAAGAGTCTAAGGGAGGGGACTAGAGGATCTCATCATAACAGAGTTATCTGCCATGCTGTTGCACGGCGACAAAGCCAAACATCACAATGACGATAAAGCAGCGTCCAGCTGCTGTTTGTAGGACGCGTGTGAAAATGAAAGCTGCTGCTACTTATAGTCCTACAGGTTTTTCACAGTTTGTCACGTTACAACCCCAAGCTACAGTGTATGTTTTTGGGATTTTTAACATATAGAAATCTAAAAAATAAATAAAAAATTTTTTAAAAAGGGGGCGTGCATTTGTGTTCCTTCTGGTACCCCTTAAATATTTTTGCCTCGACTCGGGCTGAGGTTCACCTCCCATACAGCCAGAAGGGCAATGCCAATTTGACCGATTTAAGTCAAAGTCTTAAATTTGTAAGACTTGAAAACGGATGTTTTAAAGACGCTCTCAATGCATCGTGACCAAGCTTGAAACCCGTGTATCCTTTTGCCGCCACTTCGCAAGAGATCAACACTGATTGGTGCTGATCTACAAGCATAAATAAATAAAAATAAAATAAAAATAAAGGCAAGTTCAACGGGGAGGAATACGTCTGCGCTCAGATCTTATTCGCACAATGACGAAAGCGCTTACCACTGGAAGTAGAGGAACACCTGGCCTACCTGTAACAGGAAAAGATTTTCAATAAATGCACATTTTACAAAAACAGAACATTTTTCCAAATTGGGATTGGGGGTGGGATTGGGGGTGGGGGTGGGGGTGGGTTAAGGCCATCACAAACCCACTTGGTACATGGACAGGTACAAGGCCCAGAGGCAGAAGAAGACCAGACCGTCTCTGAGAGCCTCCACCAGCGTGGCCGCCAGGCTCAGGGCGGCCCCTGTGAGACACAGCAGCTCCATGGCAGTCTGCGTGTCCAGGCCCAGCTGTGGCCCCAGCCACAGGAGAGTGGGAGAGGACAGCAGCTGATCCAGCAGAGGCTTCCCAGTGTACCGCAGCTGCCAGCGGGCAGGCAGCAGCCCATCGTTCCCATACAGACCTGGTCACAAAGAATGAAAGGAATGTGCAAAGATAATGTGCAAACAGGGGATGCAGGTTAGCGGCTGAGCTGAAAATGCACTGTGGAATGTGGACCTAGAAGCGTGGAGGACCTTGTGGGGCTCCATCTACTTACTTATTAAAAACAAATAAATGTTTTAGGTGTTCTTAGAGACACAGAAACATCTATATATCTATCTATATAGTGCACAATATTCTCCAGCACGCTGTATTTCTCCAAGCAGCTCAGAAAGTTAGCTCAGTGCGCAGCCAAGCCGAAGTTTCCCGGCGCTTTCTTCAGCACGTAAACGCAGCAGCGCAGGAAGGCTGGGTGAGCAGCTAACGGAGCTAACGGCGAGCAGAGGGGGAGAGGGCTGACCTCTTTCAGACTCACCTGGTACCTGCACGTAGAGGGAGACAAAGGCCGCCATGTAGATGAGCGCCATGCACCAGAGGAACAGGCGCCGAGGCAGCGTAACGTCCCCCATGTCTGACCGCCGGACACCCGGAAGCTGTCTTTGGCAAACGCCGCTGCTGCTGGTCCCTGTGCAGAAGGAAGGAAGCTGCAAGCGGGGCTTTGACGCGGACGAAGCGGGAGACACGTAATGACGGGAAAAAGGTTGCCACGTCTCCCGCCCCCGAGCGGCCACGAGATGTCGCTGCTGCTCCTTTCGAACACATGTTGCGTTTAAAGACCGCTGGGGGAAATCGGTTTGCGAGCGTTCACGGGCCTCTGATTGACCATTTCTGGAAATATGACTCAAAAGAGGTTTGATGAAATAAAAAAAAAATACTTTGATGTTAGGATGTGGTGAATGCAGATACAAAAAAAGGAGTGCAGCAAACAGATACCTCCTCCCAGTCTTTCCCTGGGATAGGATGACACCCTCATGGAAGACCCAGGAGGGATTTTGTTTCGTCTGGCCTGGGAATGCCTTGGGATCCCCCAGGGGAGACGGGTTGGCTGGGTTTCCCTCCTTGTCCTGTTACCCCTCCCCCACGACCTGGTCTTGGATAAGCGGCAGACAATGGGTGGATGGATGGACACCCAGCAGTAGGCTCCTGGCCCCAGTTTTAAGAACGACCGGTTTGTTATTTATAATATTTAGTTCCCTTTTGGGTTTAATACAGGGCCTGCACAGTGGCGCAGCATTGCTTCCTTGCAGCAATACGCTTCTAAGTCCAAATGCCAGATATTTCCACACGGAGTTTGCATGTTCTCCGTTTTGCATGCATGGGTTCCTTCTGGGTACTCTGGCTTCCTTCCACAGTCCAAAAACATGACTGTTAGGTTAATTGGTTACGCTAAGTTGTTTAGTTGCTTAGTTGTGTCTCTACATGGCATTGTGGTATTGACTGGCCACCAGTCCAGGTTGTACCCTCCACCCACACACACACACAACCCTGCATAGATAAGCCAGTATAGACAGTAGATGGATAGATTAATACCGTGTAAAATAAATGTTGAATTTAATTGTATAACAATACATATTCATGAGAGGAGTGGTGGCCTAGTGGTTAGAGCAAAGGATGCAAGTAGCGGGTCTGATGCCTGCAAACTGCCACTATGCGTCTCTAAGCAAGACCCTCAGCCCCAGCTTGCTGCCCACCTCTGCTCCCTAAGGGACGGGTTAAATGCAGAAAACAAATTTCATTGGAATGGACAATTGCAATAATTTCTTCTTCATGTTGGATTCTGAACTGATATTTTTGTCTCAGTAAACTGAGCGGCGGAAAGCTAAAGAATTTGTAGACTTGGTAAGGTTTTAGATTACGTCTGAAAATGTTATGCAAATAGAAACATGCTCACAGATAAAACAAATTTAGTAAAATAAACAGCTGAGAATTGATTTTATATGAATTACAAGAGCTTGTATTAATTGAGCTTGAGCTATTTTGACAACATTCTGCCTGTTCATGTGCAAAGCTAGTAGAAAAATACGTTTAAAAAAAAAACGTGGAGCAGTAACTGCAGTGAAAGATGGTTGCACAAATCTAAAAGAAAAAAAAAAAAAAGACGGTGTGCTGAATACAAAAATCATGCCACACCTTTCAGATCGTTTTTATCCTCTCCCCTTCACAATCACTTCCTGTCACATAAAATCCAAATACGGTTTGTACAACTGATGTGACAATGTAGGAAAGAGAAATGGAAAAATGAAAGACTTTTGCAAAAGAAATACTGTAAATTAAGAAAAACAGACATATTTGGTTTGACATTAGTTTATTGTTCAACTTACCAGGCAAGCATACAGATTCATGGCAGTAAAAAGATGCTCTGCATGCTGCTAATCCAAGACCAAAAGCATCCATGTATATACATTCAAGTTTTAGCCACAAACACAGGAAAATAAACTACCGATTACACAGATTAGAGTACCACTAAACCTCTGACGGAAGTAAAATCAGGAATGCCTCGCACCGGGATCAGGATTGATGCTATAAAAATAAAAAACCGATCTGATTGTACACGGCATTTACATTTAACTTTTAGGTGGCACCTACACTGGACGATGCTTTTCCAGGATGCTGGACAGATCAGCAACGAGACAAAGTGCCCAAGCAGCCGCGATGAAGCTTGGCAATGTGAAATTTGACACAGGTGCTACGGGAAGAGGACATGATCTAAGATCTGCAAAGCTCACGGTTTAATTATATCTCTGTGAAACTAATCTGGTAGATCCCAACTGCCCACTTCATATTAATTCATTTAATGCAAATCTCAATTTGCCCAATGGGAAGTCAATCTGGAAGTAGATAAAAAGAATCATACTTTCTGTGCTACTTGATTTTTCAATTAAAAAAAAAAAAAAAAAAAAAAAAGTCCTTTTTAAATCAAACAGTCGTTAGAATAGATGTTCTACAAGGAACTCTTTGCTAAAACATTTGCATATTACACCTTAGATCTAGGCATTTGTTTCTACTATTGAAATTAGCTTGAACCCTTCCCAGAACCCAGAAAAGAAAACCAAACTGGTTTGTGACGCCATCATTTGACACTTGCAGACGAAACAAAAATATAAAATACTGTGACAGCAATTATCAATACCGGTACAAATTTAGACATATTAAAAACAGGAAACCGGAGAACTTTCCCATAAAAAAAAAAAGAAAAAAAGAAAAATGTGTTACATGTTTTAAATCTTGGCTCCAAATGCCTATTGCAGGCTGGATTGCGTTTTTCCCCTACAGGCACCGCTCTATTGCAATGGAAACACTTGACTTGCATGACAAGTTATATAAAAACAGGGCGTAACACTGCAAGGATCCGACTGCATATAAATGGTTTGCTTGGAAATGTTTGCGTCCCTTATTTTTTATTTTATTTTTTTATTTTGTAAGCATGGCTACAGAAATTCAGTGGTTTGCAGATGGACAAATTAATTATAGCTGCCTCATGTGTGCAAAACACAAGGAGATGGCCGATACAGTGTAGCTGTGGTCGTAGCCCAGTACGGACGGCTTTAGTAAAAAGAAAAGCTTCAAATTTACAGAGGCCCCTGCGGCTGATCTCAACCCATAAGGCTCACATCAGTTTCTCTTCAAACATAAAGACATTGCACTCCTATGTTACACATAATACACAGTTTTGCGCACATGACTAATTATTTTTTTTTTTTTTTTATAATTACATGTTCAGACCTTTGGATCTTTCAGAATTTTAAGGCAAATATTTATTCACACAGATTTTGGATGACTAGACTTTAGGAGAGCGTGTTCGGTCAGACAGTGCCTCCAGCTGGTGGGATGTGAGCTGGACGTCTACGAGTCATGTAGCGCCATCAGCTGCACAGAGAGTCTGACCCGTATTAGTCATGGAGGCCGTTATGGGCTCCTGGTCCGTTTCCCTGACGCAGATCACTGCGTCGCCGCTCACGTTAATGAGGCACTGAGCCTAAAAGGGGATCAAACCGAGACTCAGCGTTAAACGTACAGATGTATCTCAGCAAATTACAATATCAAAGGTACTTCACGTAATTCAACTCCAAATGTAAGACTTATTGATTATAAAATCATTAAACACAGGGTGATATGTGTTTGTTTATTTCTGTTTATCACAGAAACTGACATTTTTCTCTAAAATCCTGAAAAGGGGTTGGTAAAACTGTCTACTGACAACATGTGCATGTGATCGACAGCGTATGCGCTCGGTACTCGGTCAGGGGCCTTTCTGCACCATTTGCTGCGTCAACGCGTTGTGGCACGGAGGCGCTCAGCTGCCGAGGCGTTGAGGACGCTGCGGTTCCTGTAACAGCGGCCCTCGACTCGCCGGCGTTGTTGGGCCTGTTGTCTCTCATCCTCCTCTTGACGATACTCCAGTTTCTCTGTGAGGTTTAGGTCAGACCCGTTTGCCGACCAATTAAACTCAAGCCAGGCCTCGATACTGCTGGCAGGCTGTGGGCACGTGCCAAGTCCTTGCCGGAAAATGAAATCAGCATCTCCGTAACGCCTGTCGCAGAGGACAGCATCGTCTGCTAGGCAGCTGCTCTGACTTTGGAGTTGATAAAACCAGCAGGAGGACCAACACCATCACTGACGGTAGAAACTTCACACTGGACCTAAAGCAACTTGGATTCAGTGCCTCTCCACTTTTTCTCCAGACTCTGGGAGCTTGATTCCCGAAAGAAAATACAAATTTACCTTTATTAGTCCTTTGTCTCCTTAGAGACCAGGTAGGATGCTAATGAGGTATTTGGGCCAGAAGTGGCTTAATATTTATAGCTCAGGTCCTGGATGTGTTTCAGTGTTTCAGTCTGGCTGCTCTTGAAGCACTGACTCCAGTGAATCTCCCCAAACATTGCTTCACAGTCCTCTCAATGTTGCATTTATCCTTACTTGTGAACCTTTTTTTTTTCCTGACAGATTTTTTCATTTCTCTTAATATGCTTGGTTAGCGCACTCAGAACAGCCAGCTTCTCTGGCAATAACTAAATCACTGAGATGAACCTGCAAAAATAGAGGTTTTCAGCATTGTGCCACGCAGCACACCACGTGTATTAGTGTAGTTGTGTGGGTACCTGGTTCTTGTTTGGATTTTCCATTAAAACGCAGTCTTTCATGCTGTAGGACACCAACGTGTTGCCACCCAGAGCTGCTACGTGGGCTCGAACCATCGCAAACACCTCGGCAATGAACGAATGAAGGAAGCCACTAACCCCACCTTCCTGGAGAGAGCAAACCATATCTCATGTCACAGAAAGCACACCTGGGTGGGCAAAAGACGAGACGGCGACTTCCTGTAGCCTCGACCACACCTCTCGTAGAGACGTCGTCTCTCTGATGAAGAACATGTTGATGATGCCAAGGTATTTAATGTTGCGCGTCCCAGGGAGGAAGGAGAGCGGCGTCATCTTCACCATGGTCACCGAACTGCCTCCGAAGGAGCGGCTGGAGCGCACCGAACGGGTGCGTCCCTCCGTCAGCGGACTGCAGTGCTCCAGAGACGAGACTGAAGGTCCAGAGAGAGAAAGAGGCCAAACAGAGGTGCAAGAAGAGGATGTGAAAAGACAACAAGAGGAGGAGACAGAAGGGCAAAAAAAAAAAAAGAAGACAATAGGGGAACTGAGACACCAGCAACAACTTAAAAACAATGGAAAAAATATAAAAGCAGTTGTGACCTCTGAAGCACAAATGATGGATGTCATGCAAAAATGCAATTAGTGACACAAAGTAGAGCAGAAAAAGGTTCAAACCCATGTAAAAATTCTGATTCATATTTAAAACTTTGTGTCAACAAGAGACATAAAGTCAAACACTTTAGGATGAAAATAGCAAAAAATCCAAAAGACATTGTGTTACAACTAACACAAAATCAGAGATTTCCTTTCTTAGGAATAAATAACGGGCCTTTCTTTACCAGCACAGCGGTGTTTGAGTAATTGTCTCCAGACATTTGAGGCTGGACGACATAAGTGCCATCTCTTTGGATGTTCTGGATCAGATTCTGTTTTGGACCCTGGAAAAAGTGTTTTCCTTCGCCATTTATAATTTTGGTCGTCTCGCACCGATAATGAAGCAGTCGGCCACACTACTACCGATACCGACCACGTGTCAAATCCGTACCCGCCAGGGCATTTTGGACCCACTTTGGCAACTGATGGCGTGAAGCAATTTAGTCATAGTAAATGTTAAAGGAATGTGGTTCTGCGACTCCAGTGAATCCGGTTTACCAGATGGAGATGGGTTTGAGTAATTTCTGTTTGATCAGGGCTCCTAATCTGTCATTTTTTTAACCCAACTGGTCTGAATGAGGATCAGAAACTAAACAAATGGAAACAGGCTGGGATTAAAAATGTGGGAAATCATACAATTGCATTTAAAGTGACATTTGAGGATTTGTATTATTATATTTTCATAATTTCTGAAAACACAGTGGATATCAAAAGTGTCCACATCCTTGTTAATGCTGAAGATTTTAGTATATGTGACATTTATCTTGTAGAATCCAACAGAAAAGCCAAAGCCTGTAAGAATTATCTTTTTAAATAATAAATATAAGCTGTTTTTGCTCTTTTGACTTTTCAGGAACATAGAAATCAGACTTGTTTTATATATATATATATATATATATATATATATATATATATATATATATATATATATATATATATATATATATATATATATATATATATATATATATATATATATATATATATATATATACATATATATATATACATACATACACACACACACATGCTAATAATTCATTGGAGCTCTTTCTAATTCAATTACAGCATCGATTCTTCTTGAGCTCACAGCTTCCTTCAAATATAGTTTGTCTGATAAAGCTGAATCCGGAAAACTCAACTGTCACAGTAAAATCTGAGGGAGTCTGTAGGAACCACCAGACCTGTCGCCACACTGGACCCAACAGGACGCTGATCCAAAACACACAGCTAGAGAGGTCAACATTTTCAATCCAAAGCTAGAACTAAATAACTCAAGACTGCCAATAAGGCTGGAAGACCTGAAAATAAACGCAGAAGTAGAAACAAGTCAAGGTCTATGTGCAAAGCACCTTGCCCGTAATTGTAACTTTGCAGGAGAGCAAAGTGGTAAACAGAGAACAAATCACAACTTTGCATGGGTATGAACCATTTTGAGCTGGCCTGCACTGCTAGAATGACATGACTTTAAATGCACTGTTCTGTGTGTGTTCGGTGGACGGTGTCAAAGACAATCACTTGGAAAAAGCGTGCGCTGCCGTGCAGGTCATGCAACGGGGGGTAAAAACAGACGGAAAATGTCTGCAGACAGACGGACAGACCTGGGCACAGCTGTTTACAGGTGTGATTACGGTGCTTACAGTGAAATACATGAGAGAATTTCTGATTCTTTTGGCAGTTGTGAACGAGGCTTGAGACATGGAAACGGACAGAGACAGCTATGAGCTGAGCTGGGCACACGTACACAAACCAGAGAGTGAAAGGTGCTTCACTGTGTAGCGCAGTTACCTGATGCAGTTTCCATCCGTCAAACCAGGAACCTTCAGAGCCAAACATTACACATACTGTGCACAGGACTGAAAATCAAGCTAGCTCTCCATCCACCCTACCATGATGATTTGTTCAAAAGTAATGATTCAAACGTTTTTTTTGGTGTGTTTTTTTGACCCACGGATGCATCTCAATAAATTTCAATATCGTCGAAAAGGTCATTTTATTTCAGTGAAACTCAGAACATAGATTCATTACACACAGAGCGATACATATTTCTGTTCATTGTGAACATTTTGGCTTGCAGCTGATGAAAAAAAACAAATGGTTTCTCAGACAATTTGAATATGGTCCAGTAGATAAATCACATTCCTAAAGAAGCTGGCTCTTCAGAGTGCTGCCTCTATGTATTTTCATGGAAAGTTGAGTGGAAGGAAAACGTGCTGTAGAAAAAAACCCAAAAGAGACGATCAGCAGCCTTGAGAGGATTGTAAGGCAAAGCCCATTCAAGAGTTTTGGGAAGAGCCACCACAGACAGACAGATCTAGGACAATTTCTCTACACTTTCTGCTTTCACTCACTTTTCCAATAGTATACAGCGTTCTGTGAACAACCACCTTTATCACCAATGACCTTTCGGTGCCTTGTCTTACTTGTATAGGGTGTCCGTGACTTTTAGCGGAGAACTGTCACGTCAGCAGTGTTCTCCGTGATGGCGCAAACCAAAACTTGGGTACAACATGACGTTTTTCTATCCAGAATAACTTTTTAACTGGTCTTCAAATTCCCAGAGAAACCGGTTTTTAGGTCTTCCTGAGTTGTAGCTTATGATCACCGAAGTTAACAAATACATTCTCTGTATGTAATGATTTTTTTTTATGATTTGTTAAAAAAAAACATTGTAAACCAAATTACTGAAACACAGTAATTTTGGATGACATCATAATTTATTGAGATGCCCCTATTTATCCAATAAAGCATGTTTCCTCCAGTTCAGAAGATTCGCTTGTGCAAAAATGCAGAGTGAAAATCAAAGGAAATTTTCATGCAGATTTTACACGAGTGCAAAGAGGGGGGAAAAAAAGCTGCATACTGTGTGCAAAAAGATAACTGCCCTCTGATTTGAGAAAGGTTCACATGGCCAGGGCCATTTTTTTAAGCTACACTGCTGACTGTGATTCCTCCAAAGGGCCAGGTGTGACTTTTAAACTCTAATCTAAATAGCCAGTGGTTGATTTTGGGGGGGGGGAAAATAAATAAATAAATAAATAAAACAATGCTACGTCTCCCCCACCGGCATGCATCGAGGGGGTGTGTGTGCGAGTCGGCATGTGCGAGACTGCTCGTGAAACTGTGTTCTGTGTTTGTGGGTATGATCACCAGAGTGTGCTAGAGACTGTGTCCTCCTACTTGTCTTAACTGATCCTCGTCTTATGGTGTGCGCTTTCAGCCTAAGCAGCTCTAGCCAGGTGCTGCATCTGTCTGCAAAGGAACCGTAATCAACGGAGGCAGCTGGAGAAAACAGGCACACAACACACACACACACACACACACACACACGCACGGGAAAAAAAAAAAAACACGCACGCGCGCACGGCACCCACACCCGAAGATACACAAAAACAACAACAACAAGAAAAGAGAACAAAAAGAAAGCAACATACAAGACAAAAACAGAAAAGAACAAAACTGAATGAGTTTTTTTGTTTTGTTTTGTTTTTTTGAGAGCGGCTCAAGATAACTGTCCGAGACAAGAGGATGAAAGGTCAAAACATGACAGTGTCGTAGTTTCGGTAGCAGGGAGGTGGGGGAGGGGGGTGTAGAAAGAAAACAAGATGGCGGCTTACCTCTGGATGAGACAATGGTATTTTCTGGGACACCTGTCACACACACACACACACACACACACACACACACACACACACACACACACACACACATACGCACACATACAAACAAAAACTAGTACTTGGTAGACAGCAATCAAAGTCCAGCATCTTTCCTTCTCCTCTTACCATCAGCTCAAGTTCATGAACATCTACCTCTACAGCTCGATCTTGATGCTGGGACCGTTTGGTGTAAATTACAAGCCACAGTGTTCCACAGCTCTGACACATTCTCTACAAAACCTCAACGCTGCCATCTAGGCTTACAAAACAAAGGACGGTGGGGTGCTACTGTTCGATTACCTGTTGAATGAACCACAACCAGCTGACTTTGGCAAAGTTTTGCAGCTGGGGTGAATAAAGAGACTGTCCCTGAAATGTTAATGAGGCACGGTAGAGGAGGAGCTCAGAGAGAAGCAATAATAATATATAGTAAAAAAAAAAAAAAAAAAAAAAAAATCTCAAAAAAGGATTAAATAATACCTGAAATTTTGGAAGAAGGCTGAGAGCTGGTGGATGACGAGTCGGCGCACAGCTCCAGAGAAAACTGCAGCTGCTCTTCGGTCTCACTCCCACCTAACAACATATGCGCGACACACATCTAAATACATGGCAGAAACAGCTTAGTGTCCATGGGTTGTCAATGGAAGCCCGTTGTCGTCCCGTGACACTTCAAAACGTGGACATGGTTGTTTAAAACCAAACTAGACAATAAAAACACTCGATCATCCGTTTCCCCATCTTGTCATTTATGTGGAGATATTGTAGGACGTGCTCCTCCAGACTAAACGTGGGAAAATGAACCACGTGGTGCGGAACATCAAGACCTGCCATTTCTGCAGCTCCTCCTGAGTCAATATTCAAATCCCCCCCCCCCCCCCCGACATTTTTCAGATTTTAAAACGCAAAAAACCTTGTTGAAAACCCATGCGTACTTTAGGCGCAACTTGGTGCTGGTCTGTCACATAAAAACCCAGACGAAACGCATGGAGACGCGTGGTGCTGGCTTCATAAAATCTGGAGAATTCAAGGGACATAAATACTTTTACAAGGCGCTGCAATGCTTAATCGGACGGACCTTTGGTAATAAACCTCTCGACCGGCCTCTCCTGCGTCTGGTCCTTGTCAAACGTCATGGCAACTGCTGTGACTGAAACCTATCAAAGGAGGATAGGAGTAACCGTTTTCACATCGATTCAGTTTGCAAACTAAGGCGGGTGAGATTATTTACGGCTTTCACCTGAATGAGCTCTTCTTCCGGCACCGCTACATTGAAGTTGAGATGACAGAGGCAGCAGGGAACCATGGAGCGTAGCTTGAAGTAAAAACTCTGAAACAAGCCGGAGACGAGCAAAGAGTTAACACGACTCGCAATACAAGCACAGCTGCGGCTCTTCAGACCCTCCACCGTGGCTCCTAATAACGTGACGTCTTAAAATGTTTTTAAAATGTAAAGTAAAATAAAATAAAATCCTAGCTTTAGCAGTTTTTCCAAGTGGTTTCCATGCAATATATGCTTAACATTTACAGAGAGAATGTCACATATAGGGAAAGGAATAATCTCTTTTTTCCACAATTTGGTTGTCTGTAGGTTGCAAACTATGTGCTCTTTTGACGTCAATATTCTATAAACGTTGAATGTCCCTTTGAAGAAATTCCAGTAAACCTAAAATACTAAAAATTAATTTCTGTAGCAGGTGTTATAAAAACAAGAGCTTTCAATTTCTGAAGAGTCGTGTTGCTTTTGTGGCTCTAAAGATTTTTTTCTTTAGCTGGACCAAAGGCAAAGGTGGCTCCTGGTGGTGTAAAGGTTGCTGACCCCTGGTCTAGATCAATAAAGGTTGTTTACCTTTAGCAGATTCTCACACAGGTCAGTGAAGATCTTGTTCAGGCTTTGGTTAGATAGGTTGGCATTGCTCAACCTCAAGACCCTAACCGATGTAAACATCTGTAACATAATTTGAAAAGAAGCATTGCAATCTTACAAAAATCTACATCACGATCAGAGTCACTTTAAATTGGTTTCAACGGCCGCTTACCTGCACTGCTGTCGTCCAGTTATAAATCCCAGGCATGGTCTCGGTGTTGCAGCTGTGGAAACCTGAGAATCGGAGCGGAGACAAGCATGCGTATGAATCGGAAACCCTTTCTGGGTGCAAACAAGGTGCCACTGCAACAGAAACTAAAGGGCCAAACCTGCTGGTGGAGACGCGTCGGTGAGGAGAGAGTGGATGTCCTCCACGGCATCTGTGTCATCGATCTAGGAGTAAAACCCACACAGTTAGCGTTTCCTACAGCGACGCGTCCACTCACGGGTCCCGATTCCTAGATTTACTCGCCTCCAGAACAAAGGCATCCTTTTTGCCATGCGACAGATCCAATTCTGACACTTCGTCTGAGCTTTCCGAGTGGGAGCGAAAAAGCCTGGACCTGTGCCTGGGCTCGGGGATCGGCGATCCCACCCCTTCCTCTGTCAGCTCCTGTAAGCGGACGGACAGGATGTTGGCGAGCCCTGGGCCACTATCAGCAGGACACATCTGCTCTGACTGTACACTTACTATAAACCCCGTTAGTGACGTTTTACATGCTTACCATATGAAGCTTTGCTGACACAAACACACACACACACACACACACGCAGACCTGGTGTAAAATATCACCGATCCAAAGAAAAAGTGAGCGGGCTTGAAAGACCCGGTGGGAGTTGCTAATCATTTGGTTTCCCAAATCCCTGGTTAAGCGTTGTTATCCAGTTATTACAGCACAGGTGCTCTATTAATGTGATTAACCGAGTGAAATGTTGCTCATGCTTTGCTGCAAATCAGAGCTGAAATCCAGCATGCTCAGTACCATGTTTGTGCCGCAGAACACCTCAGGGTCCAGGGCAAATAATTTCTTTGATGATCAGAGAGAGACAAGAAGTTTATCATGATTTGACAAAAAAAATAATAATATTGATAATAGTCTAGAGCACACACACATAGATACTTAATGTTTAGCATGAAATTGACAGAAAAGATAAGAATTACCTGAAATTTTAGATCTGGTGTTTATCATTTATCCTTTCCAGATTGTTTTATCGTTTTTTTTTATCAGTATAGAGGATTTCATGCTCCACGTTCGTGCTAAATTTGGTTGCAGCGTTTTAAAATACTGCTGGAAATCTACTTTGCCGTAACAGAGGAGAATTTGCACTTATACACACACGGGCCACGTTCCATAAACTCCCAGAACCTACGGCCAAAACGGTGCCGTCTTACCGGTGGGTTTATCTGATAGAGCTCTTTGTTCTTGGCGATGGTGTCGTTGATCCTTTTCTGGATCGTCAGGATGTGCTGCTCGTTGCTCATGTCGCCAGTGGTCTTCCCAGCTATCTGGATACGTCCTGGTGCGGGCAGAGCTGTCAGGTACACTCCCGTAGCGGACTGAATAAAAAAACAAAAAAAACAAAAAAAAAACACGTATTCTGAAACGGACCGAGCTCAACCATGTGGATAATTGGCTTTTAAAACGTTGTCTTACGGCAAGACCCAGCAGCATGTTCTCGCCAACACTGATCTGTATGTGCAGACCAAACAGAGCATTCATGCTCCGCAGCTTCAGCTTGTTCATCAGCTGAGTGTGCAGCTCGTATTCCATGAAAGGCAGCAGGTTTGAGATGGCGGTCGCGTTCACTTCTCCCTGAGCTTTCTTTTTCAGACGACACAGTCTGGAGGGTGAGAATCAAAGACAATTAAGGTGCCCTTATAGACTGATCACTCACTTATATTATTACACAAAATTTTTTTCATGTATGTTTCTCCACATTCACTATAGAACTAAGAACCGGTAAATATAAGCTTAAATGTAAAAAAAAAAAAAAAAGTGGTCCGTTTCACGTCTACATACATCTTTAATATGATATGGCCCTAATATCCTGCTGAGTGGTTTAACTTGCACATAAGTAATCAAAGCAGTTCAAAATCGAACCAACATAATGCACGTATCGGTCTTAACTACTGCTTTTATCATTTTAAATCATTTATTCTCTAAATATGGCCATAAAGTTACCTGAAGTGTTTAGGTGGATTATAGTACATTTTAATTTAATTGAAATCGTTACTTTATTTTAGTATTTCATAAAGCAAAACTTGCATACAGATTCATAACATGTGGCGATATACATCTGTTCAATTAAGGTATTATGGCGTGCAGCTGATAAAAAGCCTGGATCCAGTTTCCCTGCACAAGTAGAATATTTCCGGGGGAAAAAAAACAATGAAAAAAGAACAGATAAATTTAAGCCTACTGTAAAGTATGTCCATGTACTGTATAGTAGATGCACTAAAAACCTGTTCAAGCCCATTTGGCAGGAATTACTGTATTAATGCGTGTCATGATGGAGAACAGCCTGGGACACTGCTGAGGTGCCAGAGAAGCCCTGGTTGCTTTAACAGCCGTCTTCATATTGTCTGCATTGTTGGGTCTGGCGTCCTTCTTCTTCTTCTTCTTCTTGACAACACTCCATAGATTCTCTGTGGGGTTTAGCTCAGACCACCTTGCTGCCCAGTCAAGCACAGGGACACATTGGTCATTAAAGCAGGGTTTGGCTCTTTTGTCAGTGTGGGCAGGAGCAAAGTCCTGCTCGAAAATGAAGCTTCTCAGCTTAAGGAAGGGCATTAAAATGTTCTGGTAGACCTGAGGAAACCCAGTGGACCAATACCAGCACATGACATCTTACCCCAAATCCTCACTGACTGTGGAAACTTCACACTGGACCTCAGACACTTTGGATTCTGTGCTTCTCCACTCTCCATCCAGACTCTAGGATCTTGATGTCCAAGTGAAATGAAAAATCTACTTTCATCTGCACAGAGGACTTTGGACTAGCGAGCAGCAGTCCAGTCCTTTTTTATTTCTTATTTCATTTAAGGCACTGCTGACGTCATCTCTGGTTCAGGAGTGGCTTAAGACAAGGGAAGTGACCGTTGTAGCCCAAGTCCTGCAAATATCTCTGCATGCTGCCTCTTGCAGCTCTGGTTCCAGCTATAGTCCACATCTTGTAATTCACTAAATAGGCTTTGCTTTACCAACATCTCAAGGCTGTGATTCTTCCACTTAACTTTCTGCTTACATGCTTGGACAGAGTCCCTGTGATCTGTCGGTGGCTGTCTGCTGGGAAGCTGTGCGTACAGCAATCTTCCAAATTTTGGTATCAAATATCTTTTTTGTTTCAGTCTTATTCAATATTACAATTTCCTGAGAAATTGACTTGTAGGTTTTCATTTTCTGCGAGGCATAATCATCATAATAAACAGAAATAAATGCTTGAAATATAATGAACAGACTAAATATAAATTACAATACCTTTTTGAAAATATTCCAATTTATGCAGATGTATACTGTACATTTTGAATACCTGGATTTTAGAAAGAACTAAGAGGGTAAAAAAAATATTTTTATGCAACTGAGTCCATTTTCCCTCATCAATGTTTCAATAAAAGCATTTGACTCCTTTAAAGGGTCAATGTGGAACTAATTTGTCTTTTTATTATCAAAAATCAAGCATTGCTTTTATAAATACATATTCTGGGAAAGTCTAATAACATCACATCAAAAATGAAACCGTTCTCATCACTTAGAATTAGTAGTTTATAAATACATAGGTGGCGGTGCACCCACTGGGAGGCGCCATGTTGCTTTGCTATTTCTGATTTCAGAAGCTGAAAGGAGCCAAATATCTGTCTTCTATATGAGGACGTGCTGTCGGTGGTGGAGGAGTATAAAACAACCAAAGACGGCCGTAGCTCATTCTATTTGCCATTTTCTGTTGAAATGGACGACCACCCAGCGAGAGGGAAGAGAAAGTAACCAAGAAAAGAAAAAGTAATAACCGAGAGTCTAAATCGGTGCAGCTATTATTATATCAGTGGAGTGGAGATAATTCTGAAGGAGCTCGGACTCAGAACTAGTGTGGTGGTTGCAGGCTTTCTGTTGGACAGGTAAGTTAATTTAATATAACAGTGAAGTTTATTTTTCCGTTATGTTAGAGACAGGCAGTGTAGTCCAGCACCTACTCTGTCCTCCTGGCAGAAATTGGTAATTTTGTCTCTCCCTGAGAGCGAGAGAGAGGCAAAGGGTATGTACGAACAGTACGTGGAGGGATATCGTCCGGCCCGTTCACCGTCTGTAGTGCAGCAAGACTTTATAGTCGCTTATTTTAGATTCCAAATAAGCGACTACACGTTCAGAAACGAGCCCATAGCTCGGACTTGACAAAAAAACATTTCACCCGTAGCCATTAGCAGTAGCTAATACATTAAGGGCATGTTTACATTATCACATTTATGATACTCCGAGGCTTCCGTAGCAGCTATTACGGTGAAGTTGTAATAGCGCACTAGATGCTGCGCCAGTGTGAAAATCTCACACACTGGGGCTTTAAGAAATAAAAATGAGAAGTGTTGGCAGTTTCTCTGCTGTTTTACCTGGCCTGAATGAGGCAGCCTTTCCCTGTGACAGCTGCCTCTGCTGGCAAGTCAATCGTTGTGAATAAAACATCAGGGACCTGAAAAGCACAGGATTGTTTAATGCTTTATCCGTTTTTCATTCTTTAACCAGGTTAAACACAACAACCTTTTTTGCAAACAAGAAGGAATGCGTTTGCTACCTTTTGCCGTCTGCAGTTGTAACAATAGGTGAGCTGGGCAGGAAATGGCATGTTGAGCTCATCATACGGGATGTGACAGAAGCCGCAGCTTGGAGGTGATGGATCCTCGAACCTGCCAAGCAACCACACCATCAGTTTATCGAACTCGGAAAAGGTCACAGGGTTTTTAACGAAAACATCACAGAGGAACTAAGAATCAACCTGTGGTCGGTGCTGCCGATGTCAAGGCAGCCTTCACGCATATACCGATGATTCAGGATGGCGGCTGTGCCCGATGCTGACAGAATACAGACCTCTTCGCTGTAATAAGAGAGAAATCAGTAAAAAAATGTGAACTATGGCAGATATGACCAATAAAACTACAGCATCTTTCTAATTTCATGCATGTACAGGCGTACAACATACCAGATGCTTGTCTTCTCGCTGTACCCTACAACAGCATGGCAACCAAGAGCTTTGGCGTGGGATTTAATTTCCTGGCGAATCTCTTCCCACCAGGCATCACGGGTCTCGGGTTCATCTGCAAAACACAAAATTGTGACTCAGTGAGCTTTGGTAGAACATGTAAAATTTGCATGATTTGATTTTCAAAACCTAACCAGAAGCACAGACTGAGTTTGCATCTAATGCTTTAATTTACAGAAAATATTCATACACCTAAAAGAAATTGAGCCTTTCTTTCTATTGAGGAGTTAAATTGCGCATCAAAGCAAGCAAAAACCAATAATCGATTTGTAAGACAAAGTGAAAGTGAAAATGGAGAGAATTTGGGGATGATGAAGCGATTGTCAATGACTAGGACTAGGAATCAATAGTGCTTCACATCATGTGTGGAATTTACACGTGATCTAAAACCTTACTGCCCTTGTCTACGTTTCAGGAAAAAATAGAAACAAAAACTTGAGAGGTGCTAGACCTCTGCCTGGAAACAGAATGGTTTTCTGGGTTTTCAGATTGTCCGGTTAGAAAGTGACCCTAGACCAGCCTAGTAGTTGTGTAGCACTTCGGTATTACCCTGAACCTTCGGGACAGAGCTTTGTGGAGGGAAGGTGCGAAGCAGGCGTGGCCCGGGTTATCTGTATCAAGGTCTACAAAGGTTTGAAGAAGCTACGTTTTTAAAAATCTTTTTAAAATTGATGTCACCCTGTTCCTAAGGCTTAAAGTCATTTTTATAAGATGGCATAGAAAGTGGTGAGTTTTCTTTGGAAGGAAATAATAAGGCAGAGCTGCTCTTCCTCACCTAATTCCACACAATGCTGGTCACCTGGCAGCAAGAAGACCACATCACTCCTTTTTCGCCTAAAAATTCAGCTATTAGTAAAAATTTGTTTGAAAAAACCCAGTCATGGCATGGGTAACTAAAGAATTGCTAGGGCTCTAACAATACATCG
Organism: Fundulus diaphanus; assembly: GCA_037039145.1. Classification (NCBI taxonomy): domain Eukaryota; kingdom Metazoa; phylum Chordata; class Actinopteri; order Cyprinodontiformes; family Fundulidae; genus Fundulus; species Fundulus diaphanus. The sequence continues at coordinate 23,623,637 of CM073134.1, forward strand.
ATCAACGTCGATATATTGATTTAATTATTAATAATTCAATTACATCAATGCAAAAATAAAAATATTGATCCATATCATTTTTAAGATGCAGCTTTATTTTGAAATTCAGGTATGAGACTTTAGTGAGCAGGTGATTTATTATTATTCTTTTTAGTATGTTAAAATTAGACGAATGCTGTTTTTGAGTCAAATGCCTGATACTCATAAGAGCTTAAAAATAAAATGTTCAAATCATTTTTAATTTTGTTTTTTGTGTGTGAGTTGATATCAATGTAAACAATAGTGTTAGATGGGCAGATGACATTGCATCATATCGATCACGTCGATTGGAAGTTTTAACAGTATCTATCGTATCGTCATCCAAACAAATCAATATAACATCATATCACGATAAAGTTCTATGAATTATAATGAATCTGTAATTTACTACTGATTTATCAGGTGCTTTTTCTATTTTGTTGCTTAAGTGTATGTATTATTGTTTTAGACACAGCATAGATTATTAGTAAAGTATGACGACTGGAACTATTATTATTCGATTATGTTAAAAGCTTTAGAACAAAACAAAATCAGCTGCTAGATGGTGTTTTACATTTTACTTGAAATTGTGTGTGGATACCATCAAGGTATCTGTAAATACCTTGCTGAAATGGACAAAACAAACAGCCCAGGTCAGACTGAAGGTTCAGGGTAAGTTTGTTTCTGGGAGAAAGCTTTAGGGGAGCCTTAAAGAAATACAACTTTAATAACCGTATTTTTCGGACTATAAGTCACACTTTTTTTCATAGTTTGGCCGATCCTGCAACTTATTGTCAGGTGCGACTTATATGTGTCATGGTTCAGTTTTGGCCTGGCTTTTTCCCCTGTTATTTTCCAGTACCTCCTCCTCTCAATCAGCTCTCCCTCCACTCCCTCAGCAATCAGTCACACCTGTTAGGCACTAATTAGTCAGAACTCACTCCACCTGCCAGCCAGTCTTCTCTTCCCCACCGGTTTGTCTTCAGTCTCTACCAACACCACGCCTGTCAAGTTCTGTTCTCATTAAGTCTCCACTCACTCCACGTCTGTCAGCCTAGTTTGCTCCTTGTTTAGCTGCTGGATCACCTGCTACCTCTGTGCTTCAAGTAAGGCCTCTGCTAGCTGCTGGATCTCCTGCTACCTCTGTGCTTCAAGTAAGGCCTCTGCTAGCTGCTGGATCTCCTGCTACCTCTGTGCTTCAAGTAAGGCCTCTGCTAGCTGCTGGATTTCCTGCTACCTCTGTGCTTCCAGTAAGGCCTCTGCTAGCTGCTGGATTTCCTGCTACCTCTGTGCTTCCAGTAAGGCCTCTGCTAGCTGCTGGATTTCCTGCTACCTCTGTGCTTCCAGAGTAAGGTCTCTGCTAGCTGCTGGACTTCCTGCTACCCTGTGCTCCAAGTTTGCCCTCTGCTCTGTCGCTGGATTGCCTGCTACCCTGTGCTCCAACAGTCCTGCATCCCAAGAACTGTCTCGCTCTGCATCTCTGATCGACATTAGCCCTGCACCTCAAGAACTGTCTCGCTCTACATCTCTGGTCTGACAGCAGCCCTGCATCTCCTAAAACTCTCTCCAGTCTCTTCCAGGCAGCCTGCTCCTGCACCCATCATCTCCTGTCCGGTAACTAACTCTGGTCATCTCATCCACAACTCTGTACTTTGAATAAACTGCAAAAGAACAAGATCTGTGTGTGCGTGCTCTGTCTAGGTTCACGAAGATAAATCATGACAATATGTCAATTTTAAATGGTAACTCATACTGACCAGCATGAACCAAAGAGTAAACATTACCATCTATAGCTGCAAGAGGGCTCGCTAGGCTTGTGAAAACTATATCCTGCTGAACACACGTTTGTATATTGTTTCGCTGTATCAGTATGCATTCACGTAGCGAAGCTACCGTGAAGCTACTAACAGCTAGCGCTAGCTTACATGTCTGTTGTCCGGGTGGTTTCTTAAACATTCGTGTCGTACTGTTAGCTTAGCACGTAGCACCGATACACTCACGGTCTAACGGGCTGTTATGCTGAAATGCACTGGATAAAACCTTGCTGGTTGGATAGCCTAATTTACCCCATTAATCCTCCTAGGTATGTTCCATATTATTCATCCGGTTGTGGATGCAGCTGTGTAAATTAATAAAATGGCTTACCAGATTAAATGTCAGTTTTTAGTCTCGGATTGTGTGAAATAAATGTATAAATACATATAGTCTGGTGTGGCTTTGTTTTTTTCCCTCTTTATGACAGATTTTTTGACTGATGCAACTTATATTCCTGAGCGATTTATAGTCTGAAAAATACGGTGTATTATTTGGCAGAAGAAAAATAAAACACTGCCAGATGATGCTGGTGCCTCAGAATGAACTTAATACATTTGGGTAAGCTTTTTGATTTAGGTAACAATCATATAAATCATGTATAAAGTAGTCTTTGTAATGGTCTCATGAGGTTTTCCTTCACCTATGTGCTAGAGTCTAACAGTTTTAAGTAGAGAGACAGGTTTTACACACATTTTCTGCATGAACACAGATTACATGAAGAAACCTATGTTAAAAGTACTGAGCCATACAACATCACTCCCTGGGGGTGGGGCAACATGCTGATGAAACTTAACTGCTTGGTGAGATGGAGGAGGGGAGTGAGTGAGGGCAGATGAACGAGATGAACCAAACTAAAACTTATGAAGAATAATGACTGATGGTCAGGCATCAGACCCACGCTGTGGGTTCTTTCAAACCAGCAGCAGCAGCATGTCATACAGGAGCAGGCTCACCAACGTGCACGCTCATGGCCATGTGCACGTTCATGGCCAGAGAAGGGCCATATTCATTCACTGGAGTCCATCAAATCTGCTCTAGTTTGCCTCAAGCTCGCAGCTTTTTGCCGTCATACATATCGGATTCAGTAGATATTATCCATATACCCCTGCCACCCAATCCAGTCAATCTGTCATTCATCCGTCCGTCCGTCCATCCTCCTTTCCATCCATCCATCCATCCATCCATCCTCACTCTTCAGTATGAATACGGCCCAGAGAGTTAGGGATGCGCATGCCCAGTAGACTTAGTCACAGAGTAAACCTCCTAAACCTTCTTGGGTCTAGACAGGTTTGATCACAATGCCGATTCACGAAGCATCACAAACAGCGCCAGGCAAAAAAAAAAACAGAGGCAGGGAAGAGCTCTAATGTGCAGCATGATAGTTGGGTGTGCATGTTTTGCACATGTGGAGTGGCGTAGCCAGGCCAGGCTGGATGGTGTGGGGTGACTACATGGAGCATGCTCAGCTCAGCACACACTCACACAGACTCAAGAGGGGAGGAGGGCAGCTCAGTGAATTCTATTTTTAGCCATCAGGAAACGGTTTTTATCGATTCATTTGTAGATAGTTAGGCTAACTACTGAATTTTGGCGTTCAATGGTTGCTTAGAGGGCACCACAAGGCTAACTTCACTGAGCTACCATCACTCTGGTGGGGTGAGAGCAGTAAAAGGGGAGGGTTGGGGGGGGGGGGAAATACCTGCAGTGACACTATTCCAGTCTAGCAGTTTGTATGAGCGCGTGTTACCCAAGGCTGGGCCAGAATACACCGTTAGTACGGAAGAGGGAGAGAGAGAGAGAAAGAGAGAGAGAGAACAGGAGAGACAGTCTAACAAACAAGCACAGCACAACAGCAGCACTCCACGATCACTAATGCAAAGACAAACTAACGACAGGCCTGCTGAAACTACCTCAAGGGAGACTCATGAGGAACGGAGATGTTACAAAGCTTCAGGACTGGCTAAAATCATAAGGAGACGAAGAACAGAAGCAATACGATACAAAACGAAAAACAAAGCATGCAACACGAGTCAGCAATAGTACAGGTCACATTCCACGGCTTAGGTGCCCTGGGGTGTTTTTCTTATTTAAAAAAAAGGGATGTTTTACGCAAAGAATGTTTCACTTAAGTGAAATGTGTATTGAGAGACCAAGAGAAACTAATCACACCGATGGGGGAGAAAGATCAGAGCCTCGTTGGAGAAGGAGGTGATCCCGTCAACAATGTGGACTTAGTAGCTCAACTGACCTTCCTTTTATTTCTCATCAACTTAGGGTTTTTCTACTGAATAAACTAAATAAATCAAATACTTTAAAACACTCACCAGCCACTTATAAGGCACACCCGTTTAATTGTTTATTAACGCAAATGTCGATTTCTAACCTGGCAAGCCAGATTAATAACGTATAGCACTCACTTTTGCAGCCGCTACGACCGGTTAATCAGTTCTTTGCATGTGGTGACGTGTTTTTCCGAGCTGTCCTTAAACGCACCGTAAGGGAACTCTGCCGTGGATCACAGATGGGTGTGTGTGGGCGTGCGCGTGTCAGCAAACAAGCCAGAGCCAGCAAAAGGCAGAGAACCTTAAACATATTTTTCCAAATAAACTGTGTAGGTTGAGCAATGCTGTTGCATGCATGACGCAGATAATGTTAGCTTAATGATGATTTGGTAATACATACCACTATATCATGTTAAGCTAATTGAAAAGAATACTATTGTTACTTCTGTTACATCCCTGGCGAGAATAAACACAACCCTCTTTAATTCCTGTGTAGAACTCTGTTCACTGCGGCTTTCCACATATTTAAAATAAATATTTACTGCCACAACAGCAAAGTCAGGGAGAGCAGAAGCCAGAAGCAATAGATGATGATGCTGAGTCTTCACAGGTAAGGATAAGCTACAACTTACTGGGTAAAATATATCTATCTATCTGCAAGGAGGAGCTAAGCAGTTATAAAGAGAGGGCTTATACAGATATTTTAGAATAACTCTCATTCACAGTCTAAAATATTTTTAATATGTATTAGTTAGCCAAGGGAGAAGGCCATGAGTCAGGGCAGAGACCAGGCGGCAGCAGGGAGAGCCGGCAGACAGTGACAGACCTGGAGTTGGATCTTTGTTTGATTTATTTGTTAAATATTTATTTACAGATGTTATTTGACATCTGCATTATTTACGTTCTGAAAGGAAGCAGGAATATGCCATGCCATTTTTCTTGATCTTGATTAATTTTGCACATCTGTTACATCTGACTATAATGTGGATAGGGTTTCAATGTTCATGCCAATGAATTAAATTATGTGGCTTATTACGGTTACCTTGTCACTCCCATTCCATATCGTGTGATAAGTTTGTGCCATATTCAGTTGCTAAGGGAATTTATACAATTTCCTTACAATTACTGTAAGCAAATAATTACAATCATTTGCTTACAGGAATGTTTTTTTTTTTAACCAAACATCTCATGTTCGGTGTTTTCATTAGGCACCTTATGATCCGGCTACGTACCCTGCAGATGTCATTATGTCAACTCAACCAGAGGTTGGGAGATAAAACTTCACAATTTGTTAGTTTAAGGAACTTAAGTCGGTCCCCCGGTGCTGTACTGTGGCTGTTGGTGATTATGTGGTTCCTTAGAGGAACCACATAATCACCAACTGGAGAGGTGCGAGGGGATGATAAATCACTCAATAGGCTTCTGAAAAAATAGGTCCCCCTCACTTGTGAGATTTGTGCCAGTGTTTATTTGTCCCTGTCAGGGTTAATTTGAAACAGTCGTTATAGGACTCAATAGTATAACTATGGATCATTTAACAAACTTTTGGTCAGATTGCTGTTTTAGCTGTAAAAGAAAGACAGCACAGTCTGCTGCTAAATGCTTTCTCCATAAAAAAGTCAGCATGAATTTAAAATAACAGGGCGTTGTTTTGGTGCTTACCTGTCACTTTTTCAACTGTTTTCAGTGTGTTTGGCAGGTATTTCTGGGGTCTTGTCATGGTTTAGCATCTGTGTGGGCTGATTATTGGTCAGAGGGATTTATATTAGTCTTAGATTACGACTTATGGCTTGTTTTTGCAGATATGTTTGTCAGCCTAGTTTAGTTTCTTTTAATTTACCAGACCACAGTTTTGTTTACGGAACTGAACTTGTTAAAGATCACATTTACCGTTAAGTTGTGGAAAAACCTAACTGAAAGGATCAGAGTCACACTTAGTGTTTAAAGCAGCATTAGAATGTATCATCATTATAGTGATGAAGAACTGATTTCCCAAATACATTGTGGCAAAAAAATACAACCCAACCAAGTTACAAAGAATATCATTGCTGAATAATGGCCTGTCGAACCTTGAAGCAGATGGGCTACAGCAGCAGAAGACAACATTGGATAAAACTTGGGTTGGCTACGAACGGAAATCTGAGGCCGTTTGCACAGGCTCAACAAAATATACCAAAAGCGGATTGGAGAGTGCATTTGCTGACCGTGTCCCTGTCTTTACGACCCCAGTGTACTCATCTTTTTAATGGCTACTTCCAGCAGGATAGTGCAGCATTTCACAAAGCGTAGCTAATCTAAGAGTTTTGCTGAACATGACAATGAGTTCACTGCCCTCCAATAACCTCCACAATCACCAGATTGTAATTCAATAGAGCACGTTTGTATGTGGCGGGATGGGGGCGAAGCATCATAGATGTGCAGTTTACAAATCAGCCGCCATCGTGTCAATATGGACTGCAATCTATAACCAGTGTTTTGTCAGCTGGTTGAATCTGTGCTACAAAGAGTTAAGGCAGTTCAAAGGGCAGAGAGGGTCCAACCCAGCATTGGCAAGGTATACCTAATGAAGTGGCTGATGAGAGTATATATGAGAACGATGAGGCATTGCATTTATAATGATTGAATCGAAGCGGAGTCAAATGTACTCCCTAAAGAGTAAAAGGCTCCTACCAAATTGCCCAGGGGTTTCCCTGAATCAAATTTCTTAAATGTGACCCAATACCTCAAATTCTCTGTGTTTTACATACAGTGCTCTGAAGTACCCCCCCCCCTCCATAAAATCATCATCTGAAATTTGAATTGATTAAAATTTGTCTGAGGATCTGAAACATTTAGGTGTAACAAGAAAAAACAAAACAGAAAAAAATCTGTAGCGGGGGGAAACTATTTCACAGCACTGTATTTGGTCCCCTTTATGAAGAAAAAACTGAGAAATGGAGAATATCAATGATAGAATTTCTCAGAAATCTAAAATCTATAGTTGCCGTTATTCAATAAATGCCTTTACAGGTTTTACTAGATAAAATGATTGATATCGGTCCTTAATTACATAGTACAAAACAACGTGTATTTCTCAGTTTTTTAAATTACATTTGAAGTTTGGTCAAGAAGAAAATAATAAACTCTAGGTCTAGTCTATGTATGCCAAAATCAGGTCACATGTTGTAAACTTGCAATTCATTTTGGCTCCCCTGTCAACTTCTAAAAACAAACACTCAGCGTATCTGAATCCTTTTCCCATTTACGAGCTGTTGCCTTTTCAGAATCACTAAGGTTTCGTTTCAGTGTGATCAAAGACAAAGTAGTCATCGATACAAAACTCATTTAGGATTTAGGTATGTTTTTGTATGCACAGTCAAGCAAGGTTATCTTTGTTTTTTTCTCCTCTATGTCATGATCATATGTTTAAGATTTAGAAAAGTAGACTTCTGGTCCTTGTCACGTCTTAAAATGGCGCAAATACAAACCCAGCGGAACTTTAGCACATTAAGCACAATGTGTCATTTAAGCTAAATAAACAAAACCAAAAAAAAAAAAAAAAACAGCAATATGGCCCTAGTTTTTTAAATAAACTACGAGTCCAAGAAGTTCCCTGGCACTGAGCATAAAATGCATTTCAAATTACATTTACAGCAGGAAATAGACACCTTTAAACAAGCTGACATTTTTAAAAGTTTGCTGCTCTTTTGGGATTCAAGTCTAATCAAGAATGGGTCGGATCTAAACAAACAAGACGTCAACGTCCTTCTTCGAAACTTGATAGTTCAAAGAATGCCTGAAAGCAGCTGTGGAGCACGGTGGCGGAAAGATGATGCTGTGGGCTTGTTCTGCAGCTGTCTGTTAATCGTTGAGTTGTTGGTGCGGGAATCCATCATGGGATGAATCCTCACTTCATTTGGCCCAGTCAGATTTGAGACCTTACCGCGATTGAAAAGCTTTCTAAAAACAAATGCCAAAGAAGTAAATGCAACCTAAAGTGAACTGAAGCAATCAAAAGAAGATCCAGGCAATATTTCAGCAGAACGTCAAACTCTGACCCACACATTTAAAAAAAAAAAAAAAAAAAGTTATCGCCCTCAGTGATGTTTCTATAAAATATTGGTTCAAGTATCATTACCTTAAAACTACATGTGCTTTTTTTGGGTTTAAAATAAACAATCACACTGCATTACATAATTTAAAAGTGTTACAAACCACATTTTAAGACCTGGTCAGGACCAGAATGTTTTTTATTAAGTTTTGCTTTGTGAATAACTACAACTAAATGAGTATGCTCCAATTTACTTTAATTGACTTTGTGAAGTGCCTTGAGATGACATGTGTTGTGAATTGGCGCTATATAAATAAAATTGAACTGAACGGAATTAAAATCTACTGCATTCAGTAAACCTATTTAAACACTTAAGGCGGCACAGCATCTTAAAAGAGACAGCGTCACTTGACTCTATTGCAGCGTGCAGCCGACACCACCAACACAACACAGACTCTGGAGCCATGCACCACTGCTGTACGTCAACCCAGCTAAAAAAGGTGCAGCCACTAGAGCGGATGGACACACACAAACACGCCCGTTCGACCACAGAAACACACACGTCTGATCAATCAAAAAAAGAAAATAAATAAAAATGAGGTGAAAGTTGTCCACGTACACAAACTGTGACACATACTGCTTTACACTCATATGCGTTTTCAGCAAAGTACTCATACTCATAGCATTCACGCCCAGAGGAGCAACTTTCACCTGTTTCAGAGCTCAAACATTTCTTTCTTTAAACACTTTTTTTTTTTCTTCTGGCACAAGGACCATAGACGGGAAAACTGCAAAACATAGGAGGATTATGTGGGCAGCATTGACTATCAGCCCGGTAAAACAAGACCAGACACTCAACACACCCGGTCAACGGAGGAGTGCACTCACATCCTGCCAGAGGACAACAGACAAGCCACGTTACGGTTACTGTGTGTTCTTGTGGACTCACCGGGGTTGTGTATGCGATCCAGTAATTTAACCGAACGAGCACTGACCACTCCGCCCACATGAACCAGAAAACCCAGCGGGAAAGAGGTCAAGGTGAAGAAGGGGAACTCCTGTTGGTCAAGACAAAAACAAACAGGTCTGTCAATTTGGGAAAGGGAAAATACGCAGAGTTTTGCCAACACTCAACGTTAGCTTCATTGTTTCTTATCTCAAGGTAATGTTACAAGGCTGAGACACATTTAAACCCCATAGAGAAAAATGAACAAAAAACATGACGTATTGCTTTAAAAACACCCCTGACGTAGTATTTGGCAACACTAAGATCAATTGGTAACGACGTATTCAGAAATTCTAAAGTTCAATGTGGCTCATTGACAATTAGCCGACAATATTCTGCAGAAATCACGATTCTATAGACCAGGGGTGTCCCAAGTGGGGTCCAGGGGCCATTTGTGGCCCCTAAACTTATTTTGTGAGCCCCCAAATGCAATTTAAGAATGATTTGGCCAAGACCTTTGAGGGGCAAAATTATTGTTAAAATTACAAGTTAAAATCTTACAAATGAAAATAAGAGGTACAAAACAAAGTAAATGTCTTTTAATAACCCCACATTTTGTATCATTTTTAATTTCATGGTAAATATTGACACATCAAACCATGCTTTTATTGCTAAGAATAGACACAAAGGATTAACATTTTTGTTAAGCAAGCCCAGACGAATTTGAAAACTGAATGAGCATCTTTTAATAAGGCAAATGTGCTAAAATCCTTTTCTAGTTCCAGTTCAAGAATCTTTGTTAACCCTCTTGGGGCAATCGATTGCACAAAGAATGACATGTAGCACATCTTGTCACTGTAGGGATAAATTAATGTATTAGTCTGTTAGTTCTACATTTTGGAAGGGTTGGCTCTACAATGATTTACACATCCCTTTCCTACAGAAAATATGAATAATTTGTTTAATGAAAAAATTGAATGCTGAGATTTTATGGAACACTCAAAAAATTCTAAATATAATTTCTTGGTAATTTTATTTTTTTCAATTAGATTTTTTTGGCCCTCGAAGACTTTTGAATGAACAATTTTGGCCCACGTAACAAAAAGTTTGGACACCCCTGCTATAGACGATTAACAAGAAAAACACAGGTTTTGTTGTGAAGACTCACAATATACTACTACAACTATACGAACAACATGATTCAGAAACATTCCCCATCTTCTCTGGATCTTCTGGGGTTAAAGATGGACCGAGACAATGCAGTTCAAACACTAAATAATTTTAACTCAGAGATGCCGAATCTTCATGCCTTTAATGCTCTATGAACTAAAATCAATATAAAACATCTTTATCAAACTAATCCTCATCTAGGATTGAACATCTGATCATTTTTGTTCCATTTTCAACTCAGAATAGGGTTTAAATTGTCAACAAATCATGTCCCCAAGTTTTCACTTCTGTTCTTTGCAGCTTAGCTTTTATTTGCCTCGGTAAAAACAGAGCTGGTTCATGTGTGAACATGCAGAGTGTAACGAAATCCCACATGCAAAGTTTAACCCAGAGGATTCAACACCTGCTCAATATCAGTTTGCAGCCACGAAGACAAATAAAAAGGGACTTGGAAGAGAAACCGTGTTAAGAAAGTCAAGAAACCTTAAAAGTTTCGAGTGGAGAGAAAAACACACAGTGTTGTTTTTGGCTGAGGATCAGTACTACTGGTGGCATGCTTGATTCTAACCATTACCAAGGCATCTTGTGCTCTGCCTTCAGTTAAAGACGATGCAAATTCATGCACTTACACACAAGGAAGCTGGAAAATCTGACTTCCCATTGGCATTCACTTTTATTAAAAATGGGGAAAGTTGTCATTTCCAACCATGCGGGATTGGTATGAGATGAATAGCTTTGGCGGGGAGGTATCAGGCGGGACTACAATTAATTGATTTTGGACCCCCCCCAAAAAAATTATTTTTTAAAATGGCAAGAAATTGTCTGATGTTTTCTCCCACTCAGAGCAACAGGTTAAGTATGATTGGTGAATAGTAGAGATGCACCGAGAAAAGTGCCGATGACCAGAATTAGCCGTCTTTCACCCTGATCGGCCCTGACCAGAGGACCATTCGGTCGGAAACCAAAATAAATTCTATATTTTTTCCCTGACCAATGAAAGCAATTTAATGCTAACAGATAGCAGCGACACTCTTTAGTGTGGATGCAGGTATTTAAGGGAAGTGGGCTGGAAGTTAGCATGTTATCAGTAGGGCTGGGCCTTTATCGTATTGTGTTATCGTTATCGTGAAAAATTTCTTAGACGAATTTGGTTTTAACGATAATTAAAAAAAAGTCTCAAAATAAAAAAAAAAAACTACCAGTATTGTCAGGATTGTTATTTTAGCCATTTTCGCCACTGTTGGTTTCTTCAGAGCATCGATAAATGTCAATAAATTAAAAAATATAATTAAATGCTGTTACTCTGTGCAGTTTAGTGATTAAAAAAAAAATGTAACTTGTGTCCTGATGAAACATTTTTTAATTTTTTTCATACATGTTGCATTATTAAAAAATGTTTTCACAGCATTTGTGTTTATGGGGCTATAATTGACATGACATCACAGCCACAAAGTTACCTAAAAAGACTACAAGAAGCTGGTAATAGTCTTTTATCATCACTTTTATCACAATATATTGTGATAAAATTTAAAGTCCATATCGCCCACCCCGATGTATCAGTATAATTAAAGGAGCATAGCATAAGTGCCCCCTCTGGCAACAAGTTGAATTAACACAAAGGTTGTGGACGTGCACAGGAGAAGAGGAAAAGCATCTGCCGCTGCGACTGCACAGGCGTAATGTCTTCTGAGGTAAGAAAGCTATAAATGTTGAAGCTAGCCCGTGTTCTCTCGTTAATGCATCGATTACGGCGGACACTCAACAAACTAGCCAGGTGAACGACGCAGCTCGTCACACCCACGCCCAGAGGATTAACCCGAATCACTATCATAAAAGGACTAATCCAGCCTATAGAGGCTACTGTGGTAAACAGAAGATGACTCATTTTACACGTTGGGTAATTTTAACACCATCTATGAGAAAGAAAATAAATAATGTTTAACTTCGAAACTTGAACTATGCACCTTCAAGATGTTTAGAAATGAAGTCAGACAAAGAAATAAAGATGTAAAATGTTTGAGGGTTATTCGGCGAGAGAGAGGAAAACTTGTAGCAGATAACAGAAAAGCTGATAGAGAACAGCAAAATTAATCTGTTTAATGTTTGTGACCTTTGCCTGTCATTAAACGTGATATACTGGGAAATAGTGGCATACTCACAAAATCATAGTTAAGGATCCACAATAACGTGAAAAAATATTTTTTCTTCTTTGTCGCCATTCGTTTTATAGCAGACTTTATTCTGGCCTTCATGCTTTTCCTTCGAGAACAAAAGGTTTCACCTATTTCCTCCCAGGAAATCCAAACATGTGGGGTCTTTCTGTTCATCAAGGGTTCCCCTTTACATCGGCATTAACAAGGGCCTGCAGTAGGTCTCTTGATGACAATTTAGGATTTTTAGCATTCGCTTTGAGCCTAAACTTTCTTGGATGGGTAGACCTGAGCATGTTGGCAGTTGTTTTGGATTTATTCAACCTGTAAACTACTTTCTGTACCTAGCGTTGATCAATACAATATATTTTCTTCAACCTTTATTATTTGAATGTTTTTTATATCACTTGAATTTTTCTGGTTGTTAAAAGTCGATATTAAATATCCATACGGACAAAACTGTCTTAAGGTCTCCTAATCTTTTCATGACTATACATCGTTTAGGAAACAAAAAAATGGAGACTACTGTTAGTAATGCTAGCCAAAAATACATAAATAAATAAAGTTAGTAAGCCAGTTTGAAATGTCAACCCTGTAATGACTTTTTCATCCTCTCAGACACGGCATGACCTTTCCTTCGCACTGAATTTAAATATTAATGAGCACTCACGCCAGAAATAAACACAAATATTTTGAATACTGTTCTTATATCTTCATATATTCTTAAGAAAGTATTGGAAACGATGTTGGCAGTCAAACCGGCCACAGGATTCTGATCGGTGCATCTCAGTAGTTGGGGTTAGTGATGTCACTCTTTTCGCCAACAAAAATCAATCAATCAATCGGACTCAGGATGATTCAAAAAAAGTCAAAAAAGGTGGGACGTGTTCAACATAAAAGACTGTAAAAGTGACACAAACACGCACACAGCCAGACACACCCCATCAGACATAAAGAGAAGGCAACTCCTCGCTTCTGGCCCTCTGCCCAACCTGTTTGTGACTAGCTGGGTCTATTGGGAGCAAAACCATAAAAATAGGACAAACTCGGGTTTTTGCCAAACCAACAAGCACCCCGGCAATATCTACAAACAGCAGAGGAGGGTCAGGCTAGAAGTTGACGGAGACCGGTTGGTGGTGGACCACCGCTTGGTCCGGGTGTTTGGGAGGGAGGAAGAAACAGGTGGAGAGTGAGCAAGCGTCACGCTGACTGGACATACCCTGGCGTTTAACAATAACCCAGAGGAGGATGCTCCCTGAGATGCACGAGCAGTCAAGAGGACAGAAAAGGGAACGTTATGTGGTTGGAAACAGGGCACACCACTTACTTTACCGGTGCACATTAGAAATCTTTCACATAGAACGCAAAGTGCCGTGTGAGCCAGCATCTGAAGCAGATTTGCAACACAAATTGAGTATTAAAGCATCAACTGTCCGAACGGAGCATGCTTAGCTTGCTGCAGTATACAGGGAAGTCTCAGCCGTCCGCATGTGGAATAAGTCAGTGCTGTGAATACATGTGAGAGGGAGCGTGAGTGTTTCGGCGTCTCTGTACCCTCTGTTCGAGAGCGGTCTGCGTCTGCTGTCTGAGCAGGGTCTTCAAGGGCCCGGCCTCCTTCCCGACGCTGCCTCCGCTGCCCATTCCTGACCACAGAAAGCAAACCGGATTCAGCGTTCACACGGTGCGCACCGACACACAGCACAAAGGAAACCAAGCTGTCAGATGGTGACTGCGTCACAGCTGTACTGATTTTAAGGCAAAAGTGACTGCGTTTGTTTAACTTTCTTTACAGAATGTTCTTGGCATGCTGGGGTATTGTAACGCCACTCAAGAGAGATCTGATCGTGCCCTGTAGCTGCTGCTGACCCATTTCTGTAAGTGACTGGATGACACACAGCGGTCCTACTATACCGGAGGCTGCCAGCAGCAGGTCCTCGGTGAAGGACACGCTCTTTCTCAGCAAGGCAGAGTCTGAGTAGGTGAAGGAGGGAAGGGCCGGGGTGGTCGCTCTGGGCCCAGAGCCATGACCACAGCCCGCAGAGCCCAAACCAGGAAGGGACAAAGAGTCTGCAGAGAGGACGGGGGAGCTGGGGCAGAGGAAGATCCCTGGCCTGCGTCTCCCTGACTGGGGCTCCTCTATCCAGCAGAAAACAAAAAGATGGAGGGGTGCACAGAGAAAAACAGATACAGTGAGAATGGACAGGCAGAGATGAATGATAGTGGGTGGAAGCGCAGCGACGGAGCGGGGCAGGCAAAAGTCAACATAAGCAGAAACAGCAAGGGAGGGAGAGATGAAACGTAAAAAGTAGGGATGGCGCAGGTCCTAAACTGGCGCCGCCAGACTGGAACCACTGACCTGATTAGGTGGATCAGTAAAAATCATCACTGGGCTGATCCAGCTTTATAGAAATCAATGGGTGCTTTTGTTGTTTTCTAACAATTGTAAATTAAAGATTACAATTCAATCTTTTGGGACATCTGAAATTAAACGTGCTTTAACAATATTACTTTACTGCAATGAAACCTATTCAAAAAGGTGATAATGGATTCATTCAGTAAACTTAGTCTCTCTGTGGTCAGGCAGTGGTACTCAGAAGACAAAAGGATGAAACTGGAAGGATGACACAAGTAGGCCCTGAAATATTTGGACACTGACTAAAGTTGACATGAATAATTTCTGGGGACAATTTATAGAGACTGTAAAATTTAGATTACAGCTTTAATTTAGGACCACGCATAACTAATATAAACAACCGGCTGAGGATACCAAACTATTCTAAACTAAACTCTACTGGAGAAAATTGTCTCCGACAGGTGCAGATAGTTTCTTTATCATTTCCTAATAGATAGAGCAGCTTTAGGATTGCCCTATTTAAAAGTTAGCATAACAGTGGTGCAGAACAGAAACCTTGCATCTCCAAAAAATGTCACTTTTTCTAAAGTAATAACAAAAAACAAAACATCTTGAGGTAGTAGGTATTTTGGTGATACTGCAGTTCACTGTGTTTGGAGAGAATCAAACACGGGCCTGTCAGGACGAACACCACCGTTAGAAATGGTGGCGGAGATGGAGAGAGCCAAAAGATCTAGGGACGGAGCGGATCAGCTCAGTTATTACTGCATCTTCACGCGTAAAACCCTAGACATGAGGTGTACAACCTTTTTTCCCTTAACTTAAGGGAAATATACTTAATCCTTTGGTTGTTTTGCCCTTTGTATGTCTGAATCTTTCAGAAGTAAAGATTAATTACTGGGCAGAAAATTATTATAAGATAGCAAAGAAAAACATTTTATAGCTAAGCAGCACATTCAGTTGTACTCGTTACAATAAATGGTGACCTAACACTATTGCAAAGCAGTCTAAAAACTAAATATTTGGGTGTCCAGATATATCTGGGCCAAAGCGAACACTAAATGAGCACAAGAGGGAAAATGAGCATCGAAGAGGAACAGATGAGAGAGGAGAAAGAAGAATGGAGGGATTACAAACAAATAATGAAAAGATGGAGAAAATGAGGAGGAATGAAGGTTCAAGGACTGCTGGCCCACTCCTGAAGGGTCTGGAGGCAGCTGTGGTGAGAGGCTCCTTGAGACTAAATGCTGCTCATCATTCAATTATTTCTCTAACTGAAACTGCAGCAGCGTCTGAGCTGCTAAAGCATGATTACCTTCAGCAAAAATACCGGGGCCTTTTCAGTTTTAGTTTTATTTGAAAAAATACTGCAAACATTATTTCTATTGTTACTGATGAATTTCTTGTATTATATTATAATTCTTACAGTTTTATAATGATATTTAGAGTATCATGGTCATTTTTTTTACTTTGACAGAAACAAAAAGGAACGGCTGAATGTGTCGAAAGTCACTTTATCTAAATTCTGATTCATCCATTTCATGTTTTTATAATTCAGATTTTAAAGGCACAGATACTGTAGCTAGATTATCACTACATAAGTACCTAATTACTGTAGACATAGCCATGGGTGACCATCGAATGGCAGCCCAGCCCAGGCTGTCCGCTTTTTGCAACTAAAACGTCTTTCCAAGCCCCAAAGGCTTTGTTTTGTTGTTTTTTTTTGTAAGAAACAAAGAAACTTTGGCGGATTCCTCACCTTCATTGATAAAGAGCTGACTGACAGCTCCCAGCAACAGGTGGGGGAAGGGCAGTACTACTCTAACCCTGCTCCCACCTAGCACTAGCATCTGTCCAGAGCAATCTGATCGTGTTGGGAGAGCGCTAAATCAAGGCCTTCTAAAAGAACGGAGGATGGTTTTCCTCTCGAAGCGCTCTGGTGACCAACCGATGTATCGGCAGCTGTTTAAGCAGACCGAACGCAATCCGTCCTGGGATTGCCCACCACCCTGATGTGACTCCCCCCCCCAAAGCAGCATTGTTCCAACTTTTAACCCCAGGTAAAAAAAAAAAAGAGATCAGTGAACACCAAAATCTGTCTCAAGCAACTAAACATATATACCTAGATTAGAGAGCCTGAATGCCTGATACGTAAATAATTACCTAATATTTATTGCTGTCCGTGCAGATCTTTGCGGTACCGACATTCGTACAACGATATCACAATAACGGTACGTTGGTGATATATCTTGAAGCCTTGGATTGGACTTTGTTTCCATTTCCATGAGCAACTTTGATCCGATTATCTGATCTGATTTTTCGACCAGGGGTAGCCTGGTTGACGTTAGGTTTGTTTACCCACATCCTGATTAGCAAGGATGTACATGAATACCAGGTCTGAATGGGGCCCAGGCTACGTTGAAATGCGAAAACATGCGTCAGCCTAATGATCGCTGGTGAGAAGGTTACCTCAGAGCAAAAACAGCCCTCTCTTGAGACACAGTGCTTCTAACACCACAAAATAAGTGGGTGGGTGGGGGGGGGAGCTAAAAACAGAGATCTGGTGCATCTTCACGCGGCAAATCCATTTCCCTTAAACATAAAGATACACCAGGCCGCTGAGGACAAGTGGGAAGCAGGGTATGGCTAAACAAATATTCACAACAAAAGTGTTATAACAAAAACCAAGTGTAAAATAAAAGAAGAAGAAATGAAACATGAATGAACAAAATAAACACCGTAGCAGCACCAGAAGTTGGTGTCAGGGGTACAGCGTGATGACAATGAAGGAGGGGTATGGGCAGAGTGTTCTTACCCGTTTTGGGCGTCAAACTGAGGTCTGTGTCTGATGATGAGGACTGACGGCTGCATGGCTTGCAGGGAGAGAAGGGGGGAGGAGAGGAGGAGGTGGTGGGGAGGGCTCGGAAAGGGGTAGGCGGGCCGGAGGACGAGGGCAGATCCTCACCAAATACCGGCCTGCCAGGAGAACATGACACACACGCACACTCGTCAGTCACCGCCTCAACCCTCGGAGGGTCCCTCTTGTGTGTGGTCACATGTGCGATGTTGCTCCCGAGTGGGGAAAGGTGACGTTTTAAAATGTGTGACATGTCTGCGTTGGGTGAGGTGTGTTTTTCCATGTGCCATGGATGGGCTGGGGAAACTGAGAGGAAGAAAACAAGAGAAAACCAAAAAAAAAAAAAAAGCAAGCATAGAAAGCAAAAACGGGGGGGGGAACTCGCGAAAAGAATAGGCGCGCAAACACACAACAACAAAAGCAAGGTGGCAAAACACACAAAAAGGTCAAAAATCAACAGGATGACAAGCTGAAGCATGTGTCCCATTAGAGTGGAGCAAAGGCCAGGGGAAGGTGGAGACACAGCAGGCCTTTCCTCTGAAAATCATTAAGATGCTGCTGTTCATGATGAACATCTGGGAAAAAAAAAAGACACTACTATCTCCATTTAGTATTGGATCTAATGAGGGCCTTGCATTCTGGTGTTTGGGTTTTTTCGGCACCGATCTGCCCTGCAAACTAACCCTCAATCCAGATATAACCCCCCCCCCCCCCTCTTTCTTTTTCTTAAACATTCAGTAAACACTTTTTTATTTCCCCCCCCCCCATTTCAAATTTTGCCGTGTTCCTGTGCACCGCTTTCCTTCGCTGCCTCTGCGTACCAGTGAAGATGAGTGTGGGGACAGAGACAGAGAAATTCTGGGACAGTCTCTGGGAGCTGCAGGCTGAATGCACTGGACTGTTGTGGGTGGAGCGACATCCGTGGGCAAGGGGAGACCTGGGCCGATCAGCACACAGACAGAGAGAAAGAGAAAAAAAGAGAAAGAAGGACGCAAGACCGATTTGGACATAGGTGAGACATGTCCTAATCCAAATGTGGGCAGACAGGAATAAAAAATAAATAAATTAAAAAAAAAAAGAGAAAAAAAAAATTAAAAAGCGCACACGAGAACCAACACAACATTGCAGTTGAGATCAAATTAAAAAAAGAAGAAGGCTTAAAGGAAATGAAAAGCAAGAGATCATCTTACCCCGCTGACACAGACACTTTGTTTTTAAGTTAAATTCATGTTAAAAGCAACAAAAAACACTCATGCACAGCCTTCATCTTCACTTCTCAGTCGTACAGAGCTGGGGTTGCACACAACAACAACAAAATGGCCAAAACAAACTCTTCTTATAAGGCTTTTTTTTTTTTTAACTATCCCATTAACACTAATATCAAGTCAGATAAAGGGCAGATTTCATCGTATTTTAGAACCAGAAAACCTAAAAATAACCATCAGCCTCCTTATTGCTTTTGAACGTAGAAGCAGGACAACACAGAAAGGCGCAACCATAAATAGATTTCTTGCCCAAAAAAAAAAAAACCCTGCCTAACTGTGTCGAATTGATGCGCGGCTGCTTACAGGCAACGCAGAAAAGGATGGAGTGCCTTTCTAATGCGGTAATGGTTGGAGCTATTCATCGAAATAAATAGGTGGGTATTGCTATTTTTTTCCTGAATAATGGTATTGAATTACCGCAACAGAATGAAACTAAAAGATCTTGTAACATCTTTTAGATCCATTTTTCTTGTCATACTTTCCCGTAAAAATATCAACATACCAAAAAGGAGAAAACATTCATCTTCTTTTCGTAAAAGGTTTTATGAATTTCTTTACTTCAAATCAGAGATGAAATGGCGGTTCTTTGAAAATAACCAAAACTTTTTCTATAGCGAGTGATAAAGTTGCTCTTTGGATTGAAAAGGGTGCAGACCCCTGAGCCAGAGCATTAGGGCAACAGCGGGTGTTGTTTGTGAGCATAAAGTTACTGAAGGTAAGAAAATGTGTCGCATTCGATTTTATGTATCCTGTTGGTAAAAAAAAAAAAGAAGAAAAAAAAAAAATCACTACCGCATGCTGATTGGTTTATAAAATCAAACCAATCAAATGTTCTTGGTCCATGTTTATCCACTACAATTAGTTCCAGAAGCAACTGGACGTTTCCTGCCATTATCACATATCACATATACACGCTCTTTGGCAACTTTCAGCTGCCTTGTTCATTTTTTCCTTTATGCCCTTGTTTTTTTTAATGCATTTTCCAACTTTGATTGTGAAAATGAACATTACTATAGTGAGCTACAAGCCTGAACACAGTTGGAAAGAAGAAAAACGATGATATTTGCCCTTTAAAGTGTATTAGGTTTAAGACGTGTTTGTTTTATCGTTGTCAAAAACAAGCCATTAAATGTCCAGTTCCCTACACTTAAATATGTAAACCAATTCTTTTGAAGAGCTTGTTTTTACCTTTGGATTTGTAAAAAAACACTTTGTACATTTTTTAGCATTACTTTTTTGCTCCTTTTTAAGTCAAGACAGGGAAATCCTGCTGAAACCATTCTAAGTAGAGATGCACCAATCTGGATTTTGCCTGGCCAACACAAATGTCCATTTTTATTCCAGATCTGGACGATTCTGATTTTGAAGGGAGTACAAAATAAGCCCGATTGTCTTTGACCTTTAGCTGATTTTGAATCTACTTTTCTTTTTTTTTTTTAAGCATCAAAAATAACAACTCCGATGGAAGTTCTTGATTTTGATGGATTTTAGTTGATTTTTCAGTTCACCAGTCGAAACTGATCAAATGAAAAATGGCCGATTCCAATAAAAATCCAGCCGGTAGGAACATCTCCAAATTGAAACAGAAGAAACTTGATCTAACCTGCTACGTGTTTGCTCCCAAACAGAGAAACTCCTAGAGCTAAACTAAAAGAAGATAAACAGTAAGACAAACAAGCTAACATGTTTGACTGGATAAACTACATGAAAAAAAATCTTTTTGTATTTGTCACCAAAGATTTTAAAAGGCTGTTGTTAATGGATTCATTTTCTTAAATAAATGTTGTCATTGTAATCAACACTTAAAAGAACTGTAAGTGAAGGCTTATGACAAAAAGAAAGTTGCATGAATATTTCTTTTTCTTTTATTTAAGATTTAAATTATGTTGTTATACTAAAACATAATTAACAACAACCTCTATTTTACTAAATCTAGCACACCAACAAGGCAGTAAATGAAAAAAAATGGGCTTTACATTTTTTTGTTTCGTTTTTAACTCCCCCATCTTAATTAAACACACAAGAAGCAAAAATAAAGCTGATTCTCAAAGCAGGAACAATGGATTCGTTACAACAATCTTTTACTCTGACTTCTTGTCGTTCCTCGGACTCCGGCCAGTCACCAAAAATGGTTTTCGGAAATCTGTACATTAAAATGATCACCTAAAGATATTCTTATCCCTGATCACTGCATTCTCAGAAGTACACATGCATTCGTAGCCAGTGGTAACTAAAAAAAATAAAATAAAAAAAAACACTAACCAGCCAATTATAACAGGCAGAGTCGGACAGGCGGAGCGTTCAAAGCAGAGCCGAAGACATGCGCTAAATGCTGATCACAGCGGCGGGCAATGCGACGTGCAGAAGCAGAGCAGAGGGCCAGGCAAGTGCAGTTTAAAGGAGAGGACCAGGTAAGAGGGAGAGGGGCTGAGGATGGCTTTATGTGTACTGTATGTGTGTGTGTCTCAGGTTTCCTGTGCCATTATTCCCATGATGCAATGCAAAAGACACGACGCACACATAAAATACACGGAGGGATCCAACACACTGAGACACACACAGGGCTGTAAAAAGAATGGTGAAAAACAGCATACAGTACATTTTGTCCACGCTTTCCCCCCCTCTCATGCACGCACAGCTCTCCTCCTCATTCTCACGAAGTGGATCTGCACATAAACGGGGCTACGGTCCCATGCCTGTGTTCTCCTGCTTATACTCACTCCTTTCCATCTTTAGACGGGGAATTGCAGGCGTTAGAAGCAGGCGCTGTGTTAGGGTGCGTGTTTGTGCTCGTGAGGCTTCCCGGGGTGAGCTTTTCCAGAGTGCAGGCGGTGCCGATGGCCCGGACCACCAGGCCAGACTCTCCCTCCAAGTCAAAGCACTGCAGGTAGCCCACCACTGCGTTCCCACCCATCTCCAGAACTTTAAGCCCTATTTTCCTCTGCAGCTCCCCTGAATAAGGAGAAACACGCCGTCGCGTTCACAGGTCAGAATTTGTCCGCCTCCACATCAAGGGAGGGGTATCAGTAGCGGGCTTTCATACCGGACATGAGAGAGATGAGTCTCTGGCGTGCTTCGTTGGAAGCCCGGGGAGTTCTAATGCGGTCTATCCACTGGTACTCTGGGTCCTCGTTCACCACCAGCTCCTCTAAAAACCCGTGGACCATGGCTGCTCGGTAGCCCCGCGGAATGGACGTGGCTGCGGGTGAAATTCAGACAGACAGCTCGCCGAGTGAAAATGCGTTTCAATTCGACGCTATGGCCGCTTTCTAAAACCGTCTGAGGTCTCGCTGGATGAAGAAATCACATTTTTCTATGCATTGTAAAAAATAGAAAGACATACTGCAGAAAAACTTGACCCCACAAGACGACTGCCTGAAACGGTTCAAGTCGTTGAAGAGCTCCACTTTTACAAGGACGTTGATCTCTCCTCTGATGCCTGGTGAGAAACGACACGCACATCGTAACCAGGTAGCTCACGTCACAGTTCTGTACACGTTGGTCACACAAGTCGAGTGTTCTACCGTGGATGGTGTCGTAGATGGGAAACCAGCCAGAGATGACAGAGGCAGCCTCAGTGCATAGCAAAGGGTCGATGTCGATGTAAACTTTCCCTATGGCATCGTTAGCGCTGTATGTATCGTGGTCCAACACCGTGATCTGCAAGGGTTCGTCCTGCAAGTCCTCGTCGTCGACCTACACAGCAACACGACAAAAGTCAAGATACATACGGATCATTTAGATCTACAGAGGCTGCGCTGAGGCGGAGATATGCATGAACTATACCACCAAGGCCGCTTAAATTACAAATTCCCCTTTACCTCAAACTTGAACCATTCTGAGTTCCACTGTGGATTAAGGGATTTGGGATAAACGTCTGTTTTGAAGGTTGTGTTTCCAAACTTCACCTGTGAAATTAAAGAAAGAACACCTTTTAAAAGTCCAGTTCACTCATTCCAATGTTAAATCTTTTGTCCAGAGGGCAGAATGCCATGCAAACCGCACACAGCAAGGAGTGCGAAGATGTAATACGGTCCGGGTAAATTATAAAGCCACAGCTGGTTTTCAAAGGCATCTTACACGACAAACGGCTCCAGTTCATACCCAGAAGTATTTAATAAAAATGACGTAGTCAGACTCAGATGCAATTACAGGGATTCGCATTTAATGGGTCAGTATGCCCATTGGTAAAAAGTTATCTGTCTAGAGAAGACCAACCGCCTGCGTCGAGTCATTGGCTTTGCAGCTTTTCTTTAATCCGGAGCAAACCTTTTAATTTAATATTTTAAATCAACATAGCGCTGCACAGATGTCCTGACATCTCAATCGCATTGCAACATATTGAAGAAATTAAACGTTGATTAAACTACACAAAAATAATACAAGTAAATAACAATTTATTATTACATTATTGTTATCAAAAATAATTACCACTATATTCTGTTATGATATATAAAATAAACTTTTCTTTTTTACAATAAATAGGGACGTCATATAAAGCAAACGTGAATTAAATTATCGTTACAGAAAAGTGATACATATAAGAAAATATATGTTTAATCAAATGAAATAATTCAACTGCTGCTGTTATGGTGACACGTACTATTGCAACAAATGAAAATAAATAAATAACGCCCTGATGTTTTTAATCATGTGAGGATACAAACCTAATATACAAGGGGCTCTAGGGAAGCATTTTGGAGAAGTCCTTGAGTTGCTCTAATGATGTTATCGAGCCAAATGCTAATGACGTTACGGCTGCTCTCCTAGCTGATATCAATTAGGCAGCTGCATGACGATGTTATCCTGATGGTGATTAATCAAAAACACATCTTGATAACAACAATTTCTTCAAATTAATCTCTATGTTGATTTTACAACGATGTTGCAATGCCATCCAAATCAATGTTGAAGGACGAAACGAATTCTGTCACCTATGGGAAACAAATGACGCAATAAAGCGATCAGGAAAACTAGAAACATCATCAGTAACTGAAACATCTTTAACAGACCATAAAAAAAGGGAGTCACTTAACATTTGCAATACCATGCCATACCAAAAATGAACCTGATACAAAGAAATGATATGAACAAATCTTAAAAGATCGGCATGTCTTCTCTTAGGCATCACCTGATGTGCAAGTAATCCGAATCTGAGCGCACATTTTGTCATTTGACTGCTGTCTGGTACATTTAGGTGTGTGTTTATAAACAACACACACCTAAAAAAAAAAAAAAAAAAGCCACAGTTTGTGAGTGTATGTGATCTGGAGCTATATTTAAAGATAATACTTTTTCCAAATGACATCTTTTGTAGCATCACCTGCTGCAATCCAGATTATCTTTTTGTTCCCGAGGGTAGGCAATTTAAAGGAGTAAGTGTAATTTCCTTATGTGTTATATACTAAGATTTGTCCAGAAACAAACCACTATTAACTCCGGATTTTATTTTTCTAATGTATGCTATATTTAATGGAGGGTGTTCAGTGTACACATTTGAGGTTGTGTTAAGGTTTACAAACATAAAGTAGTGAACGCATCGTCACTTACCTCTACGAAGGCATCCGTCAGATCACTTGCTCTGTCCATTACAGGCAAGTGGCGCCCTGCCACGATTTTGGCCTTTAGTTTCCCAGGCATGGTTTAGTTGGATCTGTGAACGTATATGTAACAACAAAAAATAAATGTGAACCCAAGCCTACAGCTGACAAGTAAAGCAATGCTGCGCTCATCAAGGTAACGACGGTAGAGCTGAAGGCTAGCTAGGACAAAATACTTCCTGAGACCTGACCTCAATTTATAATCCCATCACTGAATAAACTAACTTTCCTTGTCTATTTAGAGAATGCAGTGTTTAACTCGGTCTGAACGCGAAAACAAAAGCCACACGTAACCATGACAGCGCCAACAAGTTAGCTAGATTATGTTAGCAAACAAGGCTAGGCTGAAAAGCCACTTAGGTTAGAACTGCATTGCAGTCACAATCTCGTTAGCTCTGGTTACCTGATCGGCCATGTTTCCACGACCGCTCTCTGCAGAGCAACACGTTTTTACAAAACACGCTCCACACTCCCACTCCGAACACGAATATCCTTACCCGGTGCTACAATATGGAGAAGCGGCCGTTGGGGCAGCAGCAGGGTCGTTTCACACGGACATTATTGCTGTTGTTGACAGTCCACCGTTCGCCCGACCTCCGTGTTTCTCCCATAACGCGAGACGTTAGTTCCCAGTTCCTCGCGCAGGAAAGGGTCAGGAGATATATCCACACGCGGATAAAAACGATTTACACGTGAACGAGTCCCATTACATTACAGGAGTCGGAACAATTTTACGTCAGCACGTGATGACAGCGGCCTAGCTTGATAGTGATCGCGATGATGAATGAGTTTTCAGGGGCTTCGGTGTGGTGCTTTCAGGTACGCCTCGTAAAATAGTTATTGCAGACGTCACAATGGCGCAAAGGAAGAATAATAATAGAATTAATAATAGAATAATAGAATTGTTGTCGACGGAGGTCTTTCTTCTGAAAATATGTGATTACAACTCTTCATTAATATTCACCACAGAAATTATATATTTGCTTTCTAAATAAGCTACACTGCTAAATACAAGCGTGCACACACACACACACACACCTGATATATATATATATATATATATATATATATATATATATATATATATATATATATATATACTCACCGGCCACTTTATTAGGTACCCCATGCTAGTAACGGGTTGGACCCCCTTTTGCCTTCAGAACTGCCTCAATTCTTGGTGGCATAGATTCAACAAGGTGCTGGAAGCATTCCTCAGGGAGTTTGGTCCATATTGACATGATGGCATCACACAGTTGCCGCAGATTTGTCGGCTGCACATCCATGATGCGAATCTCCCATTCCACCACATCCCAAAGATGCTCTATTGGATTGAGATCTGGTGACTGTGGAGGCCATTACAGCGAACTCATTGTCATGTTCAAGAAACCAGTCTGAGATGATTCCAGCTTTATGACATGGCGCATTATCCTGCTGAAAGTAGCCATCATGGGTTGGGTACATTGTGGTCATAAAGGGATGGACATGGTCAGCAACAATACTCAGGTAGGCTGTGGCGTTGCAACGAAGCTCAATTGGTACCAAGGGGCCCAAAGAGTGCCAAGAAAATATTCCCCACACCATGACACCACCACCACCAGCCTGAACCGTTGATACAAGGCAGGATGGATCCATGCTTTCATGTTGTAGACGCCAAATTCTGACCCTACCATCCGACTGTCGCAGCAGAAATCGAGACTCATCAGACCAGGCAACGTTTTTCCAATCTTCTATTGTCCAATGTCGATGATCTTGTGCAAATTGTAGCCTCAGTTTCCTGTTCTTAGCTGAAAGGAGTGGCACCCGATGTGGTCTTCTGCTGCTGTAGCCCATCTGCCTCAAAGTTCGACGTACTGTGCGTTCAGAGATGCTCTTCTGCCCACCTTGGTTGTAACGGGTGGTTATTTGAGTCACTGTTGCCCTTCTATCAGCTCGAACCAGTCTGGCCATTCTCCTCTGACCTCTGGCATCAACAAGGCATTTCCGCCCACAGAACTGCCGCTCACTGGATGTTTTTTCTTTTTCGGACCATTCTCTGTAAACCCTAGAGATGGTTGTGCGTGAAAATCCCAGTAGATTAGCAGTTTCTGAAATACTCAGACCAGCCCTTCTGGCACCAACAATCATGCCACGTTCAAAGTCACTCAAATCACCTTTCTTCCCCATACTGATGCTCGGTTTGAACTGCAGGAGATTCTCTTGACCACGTCTACATGCCTAAATGCACTGAGTTGCCGCCATGTGATTGGCTGCTTAGAAGTTAAGTGTTAACGAGCAGTTGTACAGGTGTACCTAATAAAGTGGCCGGTGTATATATATGTATATATATATATATATATATATATATATATATATATATATATATATATATATATATATATATATATATATTATATTTATATATATATATCATATATATATATCAGGTGTGAGATAAAATAGTTTTTATCACTAGAGACACACACACACACACACACACACATATATACATATATGTATATATATATATATATATATATATATATATATATATATATATATATATATATATATATATGTGTGTATGTGTGTGTGTGTGTGTGTGTGTGTGTGTGTGTGTGTGTGTGTGTGTGTGTGTGTTCACGGGTAAAAGGTATAGAAATCAGAGTTTTTCAAACGCAGCGTTAAGGTTTGCAATGGGCATGCGCAATTGCTGGGGCGCTTACGCGAAGAAAACAGTTTTGCTCTGAATTTTTATGTAGTGTTTTAAAAAGACGTGCATCTCTGTAGTATTATTTTGTTTTTCTTTTGTTTTTTTTACCTTAAAGTGTTTTTATCAATAGACAACACGATGTTGCTGTTAATTGTGCTGTGGAAGGAAAATTATCCATGATTCTTGTTTTATTTTAAAATCTGAAAGTATGATTTATATTTTGTCCCTTTGCAAAATACCAATAAATACAATTCAGTCCCACCTGCTACTTTCAGAAGGTATTTAATTAGTATGTTAAGTCCCTTTGGAAGTACTTTCATTTCACGGGAAAATCATGTTCTGTGAAAACAGGTATGTTAGAAATCAACAAACTTGTAAAAGAGATTCTGAATCTCAATGGGACTTCCTGGTTAAATAGGGTTAAATTATAAATAATCTCCTGAGATTCATTCATATCTGTCAATCCATCATCCTGAAATGGAAAGAAAGTGGCATGTCTGCAAAACTATTAAGACATGGCTATCCACATAAATTGACAGGTTGGGCAAGCACAGCATTAATCAAACACAATAATTGGACAAAATGTAACTCTGAGGACAACCTAAGGCAGCTGCAGAAATTCAGAGCTCAGGTGTGAGAATGTTAGGATAACCATTAGCTATTCCCCACAAATCTGGGGTTCATGTTTGAGTTTCAGGCACAAGCCATGTGGAGAACTTAGAAAACATGTAAAAAAAAAAAAAAATTCCGGTCACATGAGGAAATAACTGAACTTTTTGCCCTACATGCACAAAGTATTGGGGAAAAACTAACACTATGCATTACCATGAGCTCAAACTTTATAAAATTAAACATGGTGGTGGTAGCAAAACGCTGTGGGGACACTTTTTTTTTCGACAGGAAGAGGTAACATAAAAAGAGTAACCTTAGGATAACAGAGAGGTCAATTCAAATGTTAAATAGCATTTTATACATTTTGATGACTTCAAAAGAACTTGTGAGGGGGGGGGGGGGGGTTCTCACCTGCAGTAGTTTTGTTCCCCAAATTTGGCCTGTGGGACATGCTGCCCTGTGTCTTGCTCCAACTCACCTGTTTCACAGGAAAGAAATACCAATAACTTGTCACTGAGTCCAGCAGAGGCCTGTTAAAGACCTGTTCATTCAAATCAGGTATGCTGGAGCAGGAACCTATTTAAAACCAAGAGAATGTGCCCTGAGGACCTAAGAAGCAGTGCCTTAGGCTTGTAACTAAGAATTAAAGTGTTTAGAAGTGTTGCTTTAGCACTTAACCAGGATTCAAACATGTATGTTCTTTCTACATGGCGCACACAGATGCATCGCAACAAATTAGGATAACATTGAAAATTATATTTATTTCAGTAAGTCATTTCACCAAGTGAAACACATTGTTAGATTAATTACACGGACAGTGATGCTTTCTATTCCTTATTTCTGTTAATTGTGATGATTTACAGTAAGTGAAAACACAACATTTAATTTCTTGGAAGATTAGAATGTTAGATCAGACCAACTGGAAAACACAATTTTTAATACAGAAATGTGCATTTAATGAAAAGCATGTTTGATACCTGTTTAGAGGTAGTTATTTTTGTAAAAAATTACTTCTAACCCGACAAATGAGCGTCATTGCAATGCAAACTCTAATTTACTGAGATCAGAAGCCGCTTTAATTGCTGAGTTTGTCCATACAAACAGGGAATTTAACTTTGGCTCAAATTTGCTCTCACTGACAACATTTTAAATACAAATATACAAAATATTAAAAAGGGTTTTTGCAAATATGTATAATGCAATGTTCTATAAAAGAGTAAGACAAGGTTGGATTGTTGCAACTATGCATGGTGCTCTGACTGTAAAATGTTCTTCAGAGAGAAAGCCTAGGGGAAGAAAGTGTCTCTGTGGCGGCTGGTTTTTGTAAATAGTGCTCTGCAGTGCAGACCTGAAGGTAAAGGTCTAAACAGTTACTTTCCAGGATGTGTGGGGTCTGCAGAGATGTCACCTGCTCTTTTCCTGACCTTAGACCTGTACAAGTGCTGGACAGAGGCAAGGCCCTCAGCCCCAGACTTACCTTTATATCCTTTTTAAAAAGAAAAATAGCTATTAACTCATATGCATGAGTCTGCTCTTTTTCTTGTAGCTTCTAACAGGTTTGCCAAGCTAGGTATAAAGAGGGTGTGACACGTTGCATGAATGGCAGGCATTGTTTTAAAAAGCCTTCTGTACACGGGTAAATATGACATTTAATTTTGGTCACTGTGCAAATGAAGAGCCGCCCTTGTTTGCTGTTTAATTCAATTCAATTCAATTCAATTTTATTTATATAGCGGCAATTCATGAAACATGTCATCTCAAGGCACTTTACAAAGTCAAAATCAATCATATTATACAGATTGGTCAAAAATGTTCCTATATAAGGGAACCAGTTGATTGCTTCAAAGTCCCGACAAGCAGCATTCACTCCTGGAGAAGCGTAGAGCCACAGGGAGAGTCGTCTGCATTGTCCATGGCTTTGTAGCAATCCCTCATACTGAGCAAACATAAAGCGACAGTGGAAAGAAAAACCACCCATTAGCGGGAAGGAAAAACCTCCAGCAGAACCAGGCTCAGTATGAACGGTCATCTGTCTCGACCGACTGGGGGTTAGAGAAGACAGAGCAGAGACACAACAAGAGAGACAAACAAGCACAGAAGCAAACACTGATCCAGTAATCTGTTCTACATTAGATGGTAATAGCAGATATCTTTTAAGATATACAAACGTGTGCAATTTTTTTTCTTAAAATGAAATACATGTAGGACCCTTTTTTTTTTTGAAGAAGAAGAAACAAAACATGATCAAAAATAAATCTCCATTTAGGAACCAAATCTAAACCTTGATGGGCTGCACAGCGGTACAGTGGGTAGCACTGTTGCCTTTCCAGCAGCAAGAAGGTCCAGGCTTTGAGTCCCACCCTTGCCTTGGGTCTTTCTGCATGGAGTTTGCATGTTCTCCCTGTGCATGCGTGGGTTCTCTCCGGGTACTCCGGCTTCCTCCCACAGTCCAAAAACATGACTGTTAGGTTAATTGGCCTCTCTAAATTCTCCTTAGGTGTGAGTGTGTGCATGAATGGTTGTTTGTCTCTGTGTTGCCCTGCGATTGACTGGAAACCTGTCCACGGTGTACCCCGCCTCTCGCCCAGTGACAGCTGGAGATAGGCACCAGCATCCCTTGCGACCAAATGGGGGTCTGGAACCCCCAGGGGGCTGCGAGATTATCCAAATTTCTGACTTTACAATGTCAGAAATATACTTGTTTTAATATAGCACATTTTTTGCCTTTAATTATGGAAAAATAATTCCACGTGGGGTAAATTACGAGAAGAAAGCAATATTATGTGTACAACAATAAAGATTTCGAGAATTAACTCATATTACCAGAGCAAAATTATAGTAATATTAGAATAAATTTGGAATATTACAAGAATAAAGTCACACAGTCATTTGCACAATAGTTTCAAAGTCTTGATACTAATAATAATTTGATGGTGATGTGCTAAAAAGATTTGGCATTTCCTTATTTGTGAAACCGATACTAAAGTATAACTTTAAAAGATGCTGAACATTCCTCACTGTATTCTAATACAGTGCAGAAGACAGCACAGAGTTCCAATGAAATTATTCTCTACTTTATTTATTACTGTATTCGCATAATTTCCAAAAACAAAAAAAAGCCTGTGCCAAAAGGGGGTTGCCAGTCTCTGGCTCTGTTATTTTGGAGGTCGCGGTTGAAAAGTTTGGAAATCCCTGCTTTAATACATCGTTCTGCAACTGGATCCTGGAATAGGATAAAATGAAATAGGAACAACTCACCTTCGTCATCTTATTTCAAGTGCAGTATATCTAATTATCTTATTTTATGGGTAAGAATACTCATTCAATGGGCAGATAATCTTATTTACCTGCTCAAATCAAAGACAAATTCACTCATTTCAAGGCAGTGTTAATTACTTTAAGTTCCCTTTTTGTTAAAGTGTTAAACATTCAGCAGTCGGTGTGTTAGATGAACCAAGTAGCTTTAGAAAGAAGGAAAGCTCAGAGCTAGTGATCAACTTAAAAACAATAAATGGATCTTAGGCCACCTGCAAACAGAGGAGAATGCGTTACAGTTTAGAGGGATGATGGATTGGGGAAAGTAAAGGGCTTTAAATTATGACCTCAAAACAACCCCCCCAAAAGTTTACCTTAGTGTTAAAAAGTTTCAAAAATATGACGACACCGAACTAACTGAAACATTCTTCTTTATTTTGTAAAAATTTCCCCTTGGGTTTGTAAAGGCAGTGTGACACGTCCCTGAGAGAAGAGACCGTAGAAGAAAAAGAAACAAAAAAACATTAAGGCAGGATTTCCAGCATAGAGAGTTAAGTACATCTAAACGTTGAACTTTTACAACAGTGAACCACGAGCAGCAACAGGAGGGAAAATGTCAACCTTCAAGGCTGAGACAACTTTAAAAGCAAAAGATGACAGTACCATCAGTGTTATACACAAAGGAAAAGAAGACTATTTCTGGCCTCAGTCGGTAAAAAAAAACTCAACTAACCCAAATTACAGGCTTAACGGTTTGATGCCCATCAGATTTAAGTGACAGATGAGAATGGGACAAAGATTGATTTAAATTGGAATGTTTACCAAAAAGGAATTGCAGTGATTTGCTTGATTTCACACATTATAAAAAGGTTCCCACGTGTTTTCCTATACCAGAAATTCCATACTGTTCCTGAATCAAATTCATTTTCTGGACAAATACAAAAGCTTCTAAGAAAAATAGAAATCTCTGACAGCTATTTCCATGCTGATCAGGTTCTAAAGATGGATGGTGGATGTTGGAATAATGAATAGTTTGATGTTAGTAAAATGGATGGATGGACAATTCAGTGGGATAGGAGACAATACAAAGATGTTTCCATTTTCTTCTTCCATGCTCATCCAGACCAGGGAAACACCTAATACAAATTCCAACATTTTTCAGATTGGATAAAAACCTGATATTATAATAAATATAGTTTCTTTAATAGCCTGCCTGAGTACCAGCTGTGTTTATATAAAAAAATTATTAAATTATACAACAGAATGAATAATAAAAAGAATATCATATGTCATCACAAATATAAATAAATCTGCAATTTTTCCCCTGTGTTTTTTAATAGACTGTCCTGGCTGTCGCATTGAACATCAATGCTACTTCTTAATAAATGTTTAAAAATAAATATTGGTCCTCCAACCAAGTTTTCTCTCGGATGTCATCTTTGGTGAGATGCAGTGTACATAAAGTAATCAGAAATGCTTTTACAACCAAGGATCAGATAAATAACCTCTGCTTTCTTTTGTAAAAACAATGGGACTTCCACATTTCAAGAATGAAATAATAAAACAAAATAACCTTGGAATTTAAATACATAAATGATTTGTCTCCTAGTTGAATCTTAGTCACAGCTGGTTAGACACCACATAATAAAAAGAGGCCACTGAACAGGGCACTTCACTTAATAAACAAACTGAGGTATACGGCTCAGGCTGGAAATAAAACGTAATGCCAAGACAGGCGCAAATAAGAATTAAGCTGAGCTTATTTCTTAAATATTAACTCTGTCATTTTCAAAACAAAGTTTGTTTTTCAGATCTACACAAAGCAAATATGAATTCCCATCATTTTTCTCAGTTTGGACGCATGTGCAAGGCTGATCAACCCCCAAAAAAGGACACTTGTGTGTTCTTGCATGCATTCCAGGAGTGCGGATTTAGGTTCGGTTTCATCTTTGGACCAAGTCACTTTCTTTCGTGCAGCCTGGGCGCTCCAGCAGGTGAACAGCAGGCGAACAGCAGGAGCTTAAATCAGTACCATTCATCACCTGCTTCAGTCGTAGTAGTCAGCAGCAAATCCAGTGAATAAAGTCGGAGCAGCAGCATTCTCGGTAACACTAAGCTCCACCGTCACTACATTCATCATACAGCCTGAGTGAATGAATCAGCCACCGGTCTGATGTCCCTTTCTCTGCCGGTCAGCAGGTTTAACACAGCTGCAGCAGGAGGCGTGGTCCAGCCATAAAGTGCTTCGGCGTCCACCGCTGTACGCGTGGCAAAGTCGAGGTGGGGTGGCAACTTGGTGAGGTCACATTTGGCCATTTGACATCTTCCGGTTCCACATGCCTCGTTTGGAGTGATAGTGGTGGAAAAAGTTCCTCAAATAGATCCGCTCCACTTCCAGCCCACCTTGGAGGATCCTGGAGCAGACAGCAGCAGAGTGGGAGCTTTAAAACTATTACTGTATGTAAATACAAATGATGTCAGCTGAGAGAAGTAGCTTAGGGTTAGTTATCTAAAGCGTCCCTTATTTCGACTAGAAATCAACTTAGTTCTGCAGGCACAGAAGAATTTAGTCACCTGTGAGAAAAAGACAAGAAATAAATATGTTCTTTTTATAATGGATTATACACAGCAGCTTTGGAAATAACTCGCACAGCTTTAACCTTTCATCATTTTGACAAGTTCCAACTTCATATTTCTACAAAACGGTTCCTAACTGTAAAGGGGATCAAATGGAGAGCACGTGATTACAAAATTAAAAGGATTCTAAGTTTAATTCAGTTGTGAACTTTGAAGATGCTTTCACCCTCAGTATGAGGGATTGCTGCAAAGTCATGGACAATGCAGACGACTCTCCCTGCGGCTCTACACTTCTTCAGGAGGAGTGAATGCTGCTTGTCAAGACTTTGATGCAATCAACTGGGTTCCCTTATATAGGAATTTTTTTGACCAATCTGTATAATCTGATTGAATTTGACTTTGTAAAGTGCCTTGAGATGACATGCTTCATGAATTGGCTCTAAATAAATAAAATTGAATTGAATTTCATCCAACCATTCCATTGCTTAGTCTTTTGTCGTTAAGTCTTTTGCAGCCTTTAACAGGATCACGTTAGAAATGCTTTTCCACTTTCTAGCCAAAGTTATACCCAACTGTGCCAGATTGCCGTAATCTCCATACTGAATATCTATTGTGGGTGCTATATTCAAAGTAGCATTCTCTGTTTAATTTAGAATCAGGCAACAAAACATAGAAAAGAAGTAAAAAAGGACAAAAAATAAAATAAAATAAAAATATTTCAAACATGAATCAAAACAACCCTAGTGAATAACTAAAAGTTATTATTAATGTCCAACAAAATGCAATCATCAGACAGTGAAGAAGAGACCTGTCAAGGAGCTCCCAGTCTTCTCCTCCCCATCGTTCTCTGAACTCCCTGGTGTTCATTCCTCCGATGGCATCCAGGTCAGATTTATAGATTCCCAGCAAACCAAAGCCGTTCACCTCCCAGTAACCTGCATGAACAGAAACTGCATTCGTTAGTGGATAGGGCTTCAGTTTTCCAGAAAAGATCAGTATGATCCCGATATCATTAGCTACAATCACTCACAAGAGGTGATAGCACTTTATGGTACGAAGAAATAACGAGACTGACAAGAACTGTGTCAGGGAGAGATGAACATGAAGGTTAGCAATGCAGCACCTAAAAAGAGGTTTGCTTTTGGTTTCGACTTGCTTGATATCAGAAGTGA
This sequence comes from Fundulus diaphanus, assembly GCA_037039145.1. Lineage (NCBI taxonomy): Eukaryota > Metazoa > Chordata > Actinopteri > Cyprinodontiformes > Fundulidae > Fundulus > Fundulus diaphanus. Next base: position 23,658,431 of record CM073134.1, read on the forward strand.
CATCGGGAACATCAACGGCTCGTTTTGATAAGACTGACAAGATGCCAGGATCATGATTGTGAAACCGAACGGTACATTCTCTTTAAAACCGTAGGTTTTCATAATTGGGGGTCTAAAAAATAGTCGTTTTTAATTAGTCCCTAAAATCAGGCGAAACCAACGTTCATAAGAGAAACACAAAATGTCACACTGTTTAAATGCAAGTCTTACTTAAAAACCATGACAAAATGTGAAATGAGTAAAATAAACACCAGTCCATTCTTACTACTCCAGTAGTAATGGGCAGGATTAGTAATGTTTGATCATGAAGTGAAGCCTGTGCAAATTCTCAGTTATCCAGGTTATTGCATCAGCACACTGGCTTAAGTCGGAGGCAACCGGACTTTCGCTCAGTTCTATCTGAAAACGTTTCAACACCTATCCAGGAGTCTTTGTAAATTCTGGTGGTTCGCACTTGAGCGACCTGCAGTTGGAGCGCTGCTGTTTTCAAGGACATTGAGGCCCATCCTCCTAGCTGCATTCTAAATCAGATGCAAATCAATGAGCCACCCGTCATTGTCCTGGGTCGTTAGAAGCTATTGCTTGGTGTGAGTGGAGTACTTGGTCACCTGAATCATGATGAGACTACTGACGTAATCTCTTTGGGATGTGTTGGAGGACCTAGCTGTAAACACTGGGGAGTTGGAAGCACAATCCTCGCCCTCTGTTTAGTGATGGCTTCTCTCTTTTGTCCAAGATGGCTTCTTTCACCTCTCTTTCAAACCATCTGTTCTCCCTGTCCAAGATCTGGACATCCTTGTCATCAAAGAGTGCCCTTTGTTCTTGAGGTGCAGGTGGACTGCTGAGTCTTGCCCCGAGCTGCTGGCCCTCCTGTGCTGTGCCATGCGTTTATGTAGCTGTTGTTTAGTTTCTTCCATGTAGGAGTCCTCGCAGTCCTCGCTGCATTGGACCGCAGACACAACGCCGCTCAGCTGTGCTTTGGGTGTTCTGTCTTTGGGATGAACCAGTTTTTGTCTGACAGTGTTATTAGGTTTGAAATTTGCTGGTATGTTGTGTTTGGAGAAAAATTCTCCTGAGTTTCTCAGAAACTCCTGACACACATGGAATGACAAGGTTTTTGCGTCTCTGTTTTCTCCCCTGTGTTCGACGCAGTCGCCCAGTCCCATTTCATCAGAATCAAGTATGTTGCTCTTAAAATGTGTACATGCAGTTCCTTGAGTTTCTAGGAAAAGATCTGGAGACTAAGCAATTGACTGATTCAAGAGGCAGACACGTTATTCTTCGAAACTAGACTTTATGATTAGGCTTATAGCTAGAGCTGACTCATATTATCTCATATTTGCATATACAGTTGTATACTGAGATACTGTGCAGTGAGAGCGCTGAGCTCTATTCCCATGCTTGTGCATAACGTTTATAAATCAGTACATAATAACAACTCTGCTGACTGCCTATTATTCCAATTATTCCCACCCCTGGCACATGTAGACTTAAAGAAATCTTTAAATTTTACCAACATTACTTTTGACTTGAAGTTATATCAAACCCTCGGAGTGGCTCAGCAAGAGTCCAGACTTGAATCTTTAAAGACCTTAAAGATTCAGCTCAAGTAAGATAAGGGTTAGGGTGATGGCAAGGAGACCTACAATTCTAGAAGAAACTTTAACTGCCCAGTTATTACAAAAAAGGGTTTGATTGCTGCAATGACAATAATTTTTTTTTTTTATTCATCATGAATGATACAAAGGTTATGCAATATCAATTTTCTTCATAAAATGGAAATAAAGAAATTATTTTATCAAAAAATAAAAGAGAACAAACCCTGTGTGTGTGTGTGTGTGTGTGTATATATATATATATACATATATATATATACATATATATATATACATATATATATACATATACATATATACATATACATATATATATATATATACATATATATATATACATATATATATATATATATATATATATATATATATATATATATATATATATATATATATATATATATATATATATATATATATATTTATATATATATATTTAATTTAATTTAAATACACCAAAACAAAAACAAAATCTAAATACAATAGTTTTAATTAAACATATAGCCTTTTTAATTGCATCATGTGGTTTATGTGCATAATACATTTGTGCAAATTTATGCTCTGTGTACCTTAACACAAACTAAAGAACAAATATTAAATGTTAATAAAATTTCATTGAAAATCGACAATAAGCCACCTAGAAAGTCCACCTGTTTTTTTTAATTTACTTTTTTTAATCATTTGCTTAATGCCAGAATTTGCAGTATGTACGCATGTAAGATCCTTTTTACTAACAGGTCTAACATCTGCAGGAATTTACAGTTTGAAAGGCTGTACACCATCTCACTGCACCAAAGCTGCAGGCGCAGGTGAAGACTCACTGTAAAAAACAAAGTTATTGCTCACCTCTGGCCTCTGATGGTGTACTGCCACAGTTCAGTCTGAGGACTATGGGTGCAAAAGCCATGTGTCCCTCCACGCAGTGCTTCCTGATTACATCAGTAATTGAGGAAGGGAAGTGGATGTGGAGATCACAAAGAAACACAATGCTGTGGTCATCCTGAGAAAGAAACAGGAGGTAAATTACAATCATATAGACTATTTTTAGAGATTTAAAGTTGTGCTTCCTTTGCTGCATAGTTGTAATTCTCACATCTATTAGATCGATTCCTGCTTGCAGACCAGCTGAGCGTTCAAAGTTCCCAGTCAGCTTGACATACTTGTACCTGTTAAACCAGTAATAGCATGTTACGCCTGCTGCCAAACAGGTTTCGTGCAGAATAAAACAACAGCCCCCAAAACACAGACAAGCGTAGACCTTGGGAGTGAGGATTTCTGCAGAGCTTGCTCTACGTCCATATCGGTGCTGCCGTAGTCCGTGATGATCAGGTTGAAGTTAGAATCGCCGCTTTCTCTGAACATTTTCTCCATATCTGTAATCAGCTGCTGCACCCACCGAGCTTGATTTTTAACTGGAAAAAAATCACATCCACAAAAACAATATGACCGTCTCCAAATAAACATGCAGCATGTGCTCTAAAATTGACAATAATTACAATAACGGGACAATATTTTAAAAACCGGAACATTCGAAAAAATGTCTGTGAACAACAAACTTGGAGTGAATCGGTTTCAAATACATCAATTTACACTTCCTCAGGTTATGTGAAAAGTATACTATTGACAATAAAAAACATACCCTGCTCTTATAATCACAGACCATTTGCTACCCCTGGAGCAACAGTCTTTGTTATGCCAATACTTTCAGCCATATATTTATTTGTATTTCGAGGCAATTTATGCAGTTGAAAAAACTGTGCTTTTATGGTAAAGATGACACACTCCTGCCCATGGCACTAGATCTATACCCGGCTATCTCCAAATGTTTCCCTCTGCAGGCTTAAGAAGATTCTTCTTATTCTTCTTCTTCTTCTTCTTCTTATTATTATTATTATTATTATTATTATTATTATTATTATTATTATTATTATTATTATTATTATTAATAATAATAATAATAATAATAATAATAATAATAATAATATCAGCACCATCATCATTGAGTGGCAGCAGCTCGTTCTTTTCATTAGTCTCTGAGCAAATTGGAAAAGAGAGCATTTGTCTACAGTTGCTTTTTGATTGCATATCAGTATTTTGATTTCATTCCCAGCCACCAAAAGCATTAGCATTAGTTTGAAGAAACCTTTTAGAGCCAAACAACATGTTAGAAAACGGCTTGAACTAATAGATTTTGAGTTGCAGGATGGCCAGATTGCTGTAGTGCAATTAAACCCTCAGAAGTCTGTAGAAACGTGAGACTTTCGGCTGCTTCCATTCACTGCTGCCATGTTTTAGACAATCCTGCCAAGCTGGCAAATATAACTTATTTTGGTGACAAGGCTGGGAAAAATGAAAGTGCTGACATATACTCAGAGTATCAATGCCGGTCAGAATTGGAGCAAAAATTATTGAAGTGAATAATGCTAGAAATTTTGTTTTTTGAATTCCAATTTTTGCCACAAACGGTAATTCACAACGATGATGAACTTACACTTTAACTGAAGATTCTGTTGTGGTTTGGATTGATGCTTCAGTTCAGCGTTCATTACATGATGTTGTGCTTTCAGCCAAGAGTGAAATGAAATCACTGTATCCAATGCTATGAGAAGCAGCAGAGACTCCCAACTAGATGCCCCAATGTCAGCTCTTCGGTTTCAGAACAGGTGATATCAGTCAGGTAACTAAACGCAGCGTCCGATCAACCATGAGTTGAACGAGAGCACGAGCATGAAAAAAGCCCCGATCAATGGCTCGCAGATAACGTGATTCACCATGGCAACGGCAGGAAACAAGAAGCCACGAAGTGCGCATTTTCCACGAGTGGAATTAGAAATCTTTAATGAAGGCTTATGGAGAATATTACACCATAAGAAACAATGCTGTTGCTGCTGAAAAGTGGGTTGGCAGCAGAGAATAGCTGAAAAAGTCAATGCATGAGTGATATAAGAGTTATTTGATGGAGAATTACAGCTGTTTTCTCACACTTCACACATTCAGCACAAAAGGGGGGATCGGGGGGGGGGGGTGCATTGATTACAAAAAGCATTGAAAGGACATGGCAACAAATCATGATGAATTGTGAAAATACAGTTTAATCAGGTAAGGTTAAGTTTTAAGTTTTTCTTATGTTTAACGGTACTCAAGTAAAGCATTAATTGGCTATATTTAACATATGCAAGTAATGATGGGATGGTGTTATTGAAATAACTAATATGTTCATCTTTTTGCCAGCATTGTTCACCCATCTTTTTAAAAAAAAATGAGTTGACACTGATTGTCTTGTAGGTGTTTAATCTGTGCCAACCTCACTTTATATTATTTATATTGGCTATATGGACTGTATATCTTCAGCTGAAGTAAAGGTGGTGTTATTTAAGTGAAGAAATGTGTAGTAGCCCTAACGGTGTTGGTGGGGAAAAATATATGAATGGAAACTAAAATATATGAATGGAAAATTAGAGCTGGAAGTGCCAAAATTTGATACAGAATAAATTGTTGCTTTCATTCTGTGTAGTTCTGTTATTAATCTTGTGGGTCTCTGACTATGGAAAACTTCAACAGTACAACATTCCTGACAGCCCGACATACAGCTGCTTCTGAAAGATTGTCTGCTTCTCCTACGTTATCAAAAAGCTGCCGTTGGCATAAAAACGAAGAGCAGCACAACAAAATTGTTCAGAACTGAGAGCGTTCCCTCGTTGTGTTAGAAAAGCGATGTGTGGCTGAGAATATTGAAATAAATCATCTGACGGCCCCAAAGCACTTTACACTGGTCACTCATTTACCCATTCATCCACACATTCACACCCTGATGGTGATGAGCTACACTGTAGTCACAGCTGCCCTGGAGGAGACTGACAGAAGGGAGTCTGCACAATACCACATGCTTGTGCTAAATCTCACTGCAGAAAATGTAAGTAATTTAATGGCAATAAAATTCAAACTCTGAACGATGTGCACATCTCTCAGTTCTTCCTTAGCAGGGACGCCACTCTGAAATAAAAATATGCTGTATAGCAAAACAGCTCTTTAGAAAATCCAAGACTTTTGTCTTTTTCATGTATTCTGGCTAAATCAGTTTTATCTAAACTAAGTAATTTAAAATAAATTATTGCTGTAACTTCATTCTTGTAGCAAACCATGTAGTTTGTTATAATCTCAGGTTTTGGACAGGCGTAATGTAGCCTCAGTGTGCACGTGCAATGTACAATGTTGCCCCCAGAGGTCAAGTGAACGCTCAGGCAGTCTGTGTGTTTGTTCAGACACATGAAAAATTAGTGGGAACATTGCCTAGAGGTTATTGATTTTTATTTATCAGGAACACATCTAACAGACCAAGGGTTATTTAATAATCATTAAATAACTTAAAACATGTGTAATAGCACAACAACGACATAATCTCTTTTGTCGCTTTACATGTTTTCAGTTGACTTGTGCTAAAAATATTTTAAATATATTTGTTTAAAATTTCAGACTGGGAAGTAAATATAAATACTATGAGCTTAAAGTACAACCCCATCTACAAAAAGTTGACCATGATCTTTGATATATGCCTTTTAAGGAAATAAGTTCTTTGAATATGTCTTCAAATTAATGAATCAATATTCATTAATATTGTTTTTTTTCCCCAAGTAAACGCAGAATGAGTCAACGTCACTAAAAAGCAGCTCTTGGAATAAGAGGAAGACGAGGCTTACCAGGCACTATGAAATGAACCGTGGCGTCGGGATTCCAGCGGAAACCCACTGGGTTGCACAGAAGCAGCTGAGGTTGCGAGCGCTGGAAGGCAAAGTCCCGGCTGCGCTGTGCATTGTTGCGGATCAGAGCGTAAATGTAGTGCGTCAGACGCAGCAGCTGCCCATTTGCATCCTTCAGCTCCAGCTCCAGGAGGTAGCGGCTGCCCCTGTACCCGTCCACACGCCTCACTATGTTGACCACGCGAACCAAGGTGAATCGCCTGCAAGCACGATCAAACACAAACTAATAATGAATACGTTAATGAAATATATGGACAAAACAAAGTTTGATTATTTCAAATTAATGGTATCAAATAAGTTGTAAAATAGAAGAGAATTACACGCTACATGTACACCTACTATTATTAGATCTAGGATAATCTCACTTATGCTTTTTAATGCATTCCTTTTTACATTTAAATCATCCAGTTGTGGTCAATATGAAGTGGATCCACGATGCTTTGGTGTGAGTTCCATCCCCTGAATGGTGTAATGAATTATGTGGGTTTTTTACAACAACCGAACATTTTGACTTATCCACTTGTAGCTTTGGCATCCTTAAGGTCGGACTACAAAAATCGCAGCGAGAAATAAAGATGGTGGATTCACGAAATTGATAAGCCGGAAGTCGATGACTTTGTTTAGCAGCTCTGCAGGGCATACTGTAACGTTATTGTTCAAAACACATAATAGAAAACAGAGAAAGCTGAACGGGATGAAAAAATATGAATATAGCGATATCTACAGGACTGTCTCAGAAAATTTTAATATTGTGATAAAGTTCTTTATTTTCTGTAATGCAATTAAAAAACATGAAATGTCATACATTCTGGATTCATTACAAATCAACTGAAATATCGCAAGCCTTTTATTGTTTTAATATCGCTGATTATGGCGTACAGCTGAAGAAAACTCCAAAATCCTATCTCAAAATATTAGAATATTTCCTCAGACCAAGTAAAAAAAAAAAATTATAACAGCAAAACAAAATCAAACATTTGAAAATGTCCATTAATGCACTCAGTACTTGGTTGGGAATCCTTTTGCACAGATTACTGCATCAATGCGGCGTGGCATGGAGGCAATCAGCCTGTGGCATTGCTGAGGTGTTATGGATGCCCAGGATGCTTCAATAGCGGCCTTTAGCTCATTTGCATTGTTGGGTCTGGTGTCTTTCAGCTTCTTCTTCACAATACCCAACAAATTCTCGATGGGGTTCAGGTCAGGGGAATTGGCAGGCCAATCAAGGACAGTAATGCCATGGTCAGTACACCAGTTACTGGTGGTTTTGGCACTGTGGGCAGGTGCCAGATCTTGGTTGTGCAGCGTTTCCTGCCACATTTCCCCCTTCCAACACACTTTTTGTGAATGTGCTTTGAAACTGCACTCTGTGAACAGCCTGCTCTTTGAGAAATTTCTTTTTGTGTCTTACCCTCCTGATGGAGGGTGTCAATGATGGTCTTCTGGACAGCAGTCAGATCAGCAGTCTTCCCCATACTTGTGATTTAGTTTACTGAACCAAACTGAGTGTTTTTCAAGGCTCAGGAAACCCTTGCAGGTGTTTCGAGTTAATTAGACGATTCAAGTGATTAGTTGAATAGCCTACTAGTATACTTTTTCACAATATTCTAATTTTCTGAGACAGTCCTGTATACAGCACTTTTCTGCACTCCTAGAGACTCAAAGTACACAAAGAAATGTGTTTAAGGGATTAAAAAAGTAGATTTTGCATATGTCCCCGGTAAAGAGTCATAAAAACATATAACCAAACTCCGACAACTGTTTACAGATGACTGAAAATGAAAAAGCCTAACGTATATTTTTGCCTTATGAAGCAAGCTGACTCCTGTCAGAGTAACGTTACAATGCACTGATTTATTTATTCAGCATCACTGGTGTTTTTCAGTAAATTAGTATATAAACCATAAAGTTAATCCATGTTAGTATTTCAGCTAAAGAATAGACACTCATTCATTAAATCTAAGAATTTTAAACTAAACCCCAAGCATCCTAGATTCAGTTCCTTTCCATTTTTTCTCCAGACTCTGGGACCTTCATTTACAAATGAAAAGCAAAATTTGACCGTGGACTACAGTAAGAGGTCACCATAACCCAGGCAAGACGCTTTCAATATCTCTGCTTCAGGAGTGGCTTAACACAAAGGACTGCAAACAGCTATAATCCATGTTCAGGATACAAATGTGTGTCGTGGCTCGTTAAGCACAGAGTCCAGCTGGAGTCCACACCATGTTAATCTTCCACAAACCCTTCAGAGGGAATTGCTTTACCGTCTTCTCAAGGCTGAAGTTATCATCTCTGCTTGTACATTTTATAAACCACGTTTTGCTTCCAGTCAATTTACCATTAATGTGACTGCATACAGCGCTCTGAACACCAAGCTCCTGCAGCAATGACCTCCTACTGGAGGCTCCAATAGGCATCAGCTGGAAAACTGTCAGGACAGCATTGCTCCCCATGCTTGTACAGCTGTAGGCCATAATCATCAAAATGTCTGAAACAAACACCTGACAGATACCACTCAATGAGTGAAGCATCTGTTTAATTTAAGTTTTCAATGCATCTCATTTAGAGCTGGGCTACACAACTATCTTAGTTTATTGTTCTGTAGTTTGTTTGAAATGCTGACAAAGGCAAACCATGTATCCGCACGTACACAGACTCAAACCAATGCTCACCCATTGTGTTTCGCATTAAGGCGATCCATGAAGGCGTAAACCACAGTCAGAGCGTCGCTGGGGCTCAGAAGCATGTTCCCGGAGACGTTGCACTGCAGGTCGATCCAGTCGGAACGCTGCGACTGGAGGTCTAGCTGGTTCACCTGGAAGGTTTGGTTCCAGTTGACCTGAGTGTCGAATACTGCCGCTGGAGTCAGATCCTCCTCGTCGGGGTCCTTCGACAAGTTTCCTTGTTGCCCCCAGAAGGAATCTGAATCTCCCTGGGTTGCATTTGCTCTGCTCTCAGTCCCGTTGTGACCTCCGTCGTCTTCTCCCTTCAAATATGACAATTTTTTATCCTTTTTTCCTCGGGCATTCATTTCATTTCTATCAATGTGATTATCCAGGTCTGTTTGTAGAGGCTTATTCAGCTCTATCTCCTTTACCCTGAGGGCTTTTCTGGGATCCGTTTCCACTTCACTTGATTTTACGAATAAATGGTTGCCACCTCTGCTTGGCATAGTAAGACGACTGTTGCTGGCCGGATGGAGCACATTTTCTCTCTCTGGAGGCTTCTGACTTTTTTTGGCCACCATGGCTTTCTGAGGCAGAGCAGCAGTCCTGTTCTGGTTTTCGAACTGAGAATCTTTGACTGCCTGGATTTGAGTATCATTTGTTTTCGGCTGTCTCCAGACCGGAACTTGGTTGGAGCTGTGTTTCTGAGGCGGGACAGCTGGTGGTTGCTTTGCATTAACTTCCTCTTTACCAGCAAGCAGTGATGAATTAGTTTGCTCTGGTTTGATATTGGCTTTTAATTTCTGTCTCTTTGCTTGTCTAACCTTTTTTATTGGGTCAACTTTTTTAATTGAGCCTTCTTGTTTTACCTCCGTCCTGTTTTGATGCGGATCTTGGTTTAACACCTGCTTAGCCGCTTTTTCTTGCTCATTTTGAGGTTGTGGAAGGCCACCCTTGTCTTTTCTATCCTGAAAGTCCTTTATGTGACCTCTTTCATCGGGGAATTTCTCCAGTTTACGGCCAGGGTCCCATGCATCAAAGGAGAAGAGTTTACGCCTGTGGTTCTGTACATAATCATCTCCATAGTCTGAGTACACCTCGTTATTCCTCTGGTCAGCCATTTTTTCTTTCCCTCTCTTGTTGGCATAATTTCCAAAGTAGTAGTCCTCCTCCTCCAGGGCGGACTTCATATTCTGCAAACCAAAATCTGGCATTCACCAAAAGCAAGGTCAGATATTAAGAATAAAATATTCAGATTCTGCAAGCAAGTTGATGGAAAGTAAAAAAAAAAAAAAAAAAAAAAAAAAAAGACAGTACCTTTTCCTGCGTTTCCTTTTTTGCGTGCATCAGGACGGTCAAATCTCATGTATCTAGAGAAACCATACCTGGCGGAAACAAAACAATTATCTAAATAAGCATTAGCTGCTTTTAGAGTAGACTGAATGAAATATCACCATATACTGTACATGGACTTAATGATGAGGTTTACATTTTTCCCCTAGTAACAGAATTTTGCTGTAGAAAGCACATGCCCAGGTGTGTTTCACAAAATGACTGAAAAGCCCACTTATTTCAGTATACAATGTTCAATTATTGAAAAGTTAATTTATTTCAGTAACTCAATTCATTAAGCGTTCTAAAGCCTCCAGCTAATACAAACAGCATTTAACATTAGAACAATAAAAAAGCAACGTGTTTTTGCAGAAGTGGGGGCCAAGTGAAAAATATGTTAAACACTGGCTTAAACGTTGTTGTTTTTTTCCCAAAAGAGACACAACAGATAGACCAGATCTATCTGATAGATGGGTTCCTTACCCTAGGTCACTTCCTGTTAGCGGTAAGGCGTATTGTGTCACTTCCTGTTGTCCTGGTGTGAATTGCGGTCTGTTTGATTCAGACTCTCTCGCTTTTATCTTTAATCTCTTTGCTGTAACATCTGTTTTTAACACATAAGCACTTTTAAACATTCTCTGAGAATTCTTTAAGAAGCTAGGTCTTTACAGTTTACAGCATAACGTGGGAAAGGTAAGTTGCAGGACAAAGTGAGGTACAAAAGGGTGCATAAGCAACAGGGATAATCACTGCCTTGAGAGGATCATGAACCAATGTCCATTCAAGACTTCGGGGGAGATTCACTAGGTCAAGAGTGCAGCTAGAGCCAGAGCTTCAAGAGTGACCACAGACACAGATGTATTCAGGACATGGGTTACCACCGTCACACTCCTTGTGTTAAGGCTGTCCTGGACCAGACTGAACATCAGATGTGTCTGACCTGGACTAATAAAAAAAATTCACAGACTTTTTGGACCACTGAAAGAAAACGTGGCATTTCATTTGGAAATCCAGGTCTCAGAGTCCTGAGTGGAGAGGCAGAGAATCAAACTGTGGGATATACGATGCAACGTTTCCACAGGCAGAGATGATTTGGGGGTGCCATTTCAGCTGCTAGTGCTGGTCCACTGAGTTTTATCACATCTAAAGTCAGTACGGTGGTCTACTAGGATATTTTAGAGCACTTTGCGCTTCCCTCTGCTGACAAGCTTTATGGAGTTGTTGATTTCATTATTGGGCAGGACTTGGCACCTGTCCACACTGCCAGCGGCAGCAACACCTGATGTAGTGACCCTGGTGTCACTATGGTTGACTGACCAGCAAACTGGTCTGACCAAAAAAAAAAAAAAAAAAAAAAAAAAAAATCTATGGATCATTGTCCAGAGGAAGATAAGACACAACACTTAATGTAGATGAACTGAGGGCTACTACTAAAGCAACATGGGCTTTTGTAATCCAGGCTGATTGCCTCCCTGCTCCGCCACACTGGTGCAGCAAATAATGACAAAGACGTGCTGGCTAATTAATCTTGAGAGCGCATTAAATTTAGGGTTTAATTTGCTGTAAGCCATAATCATCAAAATTAACAACAATAAGCATTTGCAATATGGCACTCTGTGCATAATGCATCTTTATCGGTTACACTCTTTGAATTGAGTTACTGAAATAAACAGGGCCTTTTGTTGACATTCTGATTAAATGTGTCATGATTTTGTTTTTATGAGGGTCTCACATCCTCTTGTAGTAGGGGCTCTCAGGGTAGAAGCAGGTGTTTTCTCTCTCCATGTGTGTGAGCCGGGTGTAGTCGTTTGGGTAGATGTAAGACAGCTGGACCTATGGAGATGAATGTAAATCGCTGTATAAACTTTAAAAGGTAAGAGCGCACAGTTTATGATCACCAAGACAGAAATGATGCGGTTCTGAAAACGTTGCACAGTCTTGATTAAACATGAAGAAGAAAAAGTTTAGTAGTTTTAGATGCCAAATAGACTTCAGAAGGGATGTGAACTAAGCTTGGGTTTAGTATTAGAAATAGAAATCTCAAAATATAGCCAATAAGAATAAAATGTGTAGTGGAGCCAAACATTGTTGTGTCTTATTCAGTCCGGCTGCTGAGGAAAAGCATTCCCGCCGCATGATGCTTCCACCTCCAGGTTTCACATCAAAGGTGGACGGCCATGTCCTGTTCAGCCTGCATGTGTGCCATATTTTTTTTCCCCCTTTATGATAATAAATTCAAAGCTTTAACAATTGTTTTATAACCCAACAATGCTTTGTAGTTACACACAACTTAATTGTTTGTCAAAAAAACATATTTTTCCCTCCGCTGCCCAACTCTTATCACATAAAACCCCAATAAATACATCAAAATTTCTACTTGTGAAATGAAAAACGGAAGCAAACGCATTTTCGAGAGCACCAATACATGGAGTATAACGTCCACATCACTACCAGAGACCAAATAAAAACGTACAAACTGCAGTCCTTGGTAACGCAGCAGGGGGAAGTCTTTAATAGTGTAGGTGGGGTTGTAGTTGCAGTCAGGAAGAAGGCCTTGTAGGAACTTGCTGTTTATCAGATGGACTGCAGAATAAACAACACACAGATCTGCGTCATGATTGGGTTGGGCTTTGTTGGTGAGAGGAAACGACTCGTTCGACGCCGACATCCGGGGACGATAGGAAATGCAGTCTCTAACCTTGGTAGAGCGTGTCTCTCGGGTCTTCCCTCAGCATGTCGGCTGCAGCGCTGCGCCGCTTTTCGGGGGGGCGTTCGTGGCTCGCAGCCGTCTGTGGTATGTGGGCAACGTGGCTCATCATCAGGTCCGACTCATCTGCAGGACGCAGCGTTAGATTGAGAGAAGTGTGAGTGTCACGTACAGGACACACAGACATGGTGCGCCTACAGGTTTGGGGGCCCTTACCAACATAAAGGGAGAGGTGCTTGGATTCAATAAGCATGAATCTGAAGCTGTGGTCCAACAGCTGCCACTTAAAGAAAAGAGAGAAGAAAAAAAAATGTCTTTCTACTTTAACACCCAAAGAAAAAAGGAACCATCTCAGCTTGATTGTTGAAAAAAAAACATCACTTGATCTGAGTGTGGTGTACTTACAGCCACCTCCACATGGTCAGTCCCCTTGTCATTTTGCTTGTGAATAACTTCAAAAAAGTATCTCTTTTGAGCAGAAAGCCTGTAAGACAGTTAGGATTGTATTAAGAAAAAAAGAAAAGAAAAAGAAAACTTTTCCATTTTCTACTAAAATGCGACCGCAGTTTTATGGTCAGATTAAAATCTGTCATGACTTCTTGGAACCTATATAACAACCGTCAACCATTCAGTTTGCTGACTCAAGCCACTTGAATAATAAATGTAAAAACCTTTGAGATAAGTTTTACAATTACATTTTCCTAAACTACAAGCATTTATTTTTTATCTTAAGACCAAGAATGCTTCTGTGGCAAGAATAGTCAATTGTTTAGTCACAAAAAAACAACAACTACATCCTATGAGTCAACAGTTTGTCAGTCATCATTAGCAGAAGTAGCTTGAAGTGGTTTCTGTATGACAACGAGTCTCATTACTGTGGAGAAATGTTGGCTCACGAATGTTTACAACAACGCTTCAGTTCATTGGCGGTTTCAGGTCACTTGTTTCTGCACAGTTCTCTTCATGTGGCACCACAGTTTTTCCAATCGTGTTGAGGTCTGGACTTTGACTGGACCACAGCAACACCTTGGTCATTTTTGCCATTCTGTTGTGGACTTCTCTTATTTTGGGATCATGGCCCCCTTTGGACCAACTTAACTTGTTGAGCTGATAGCTTCACATAATGACTTTATAATGCTTTTGACTTACAGACAGGTGTGTGCTTGACTCATTAACGGTAAGAGTGCAGGTCCCGTTGCATGCAAAAAAAAAAAAGTCCAAATCACTATCCCACTACCACCTTGCATTACAATTGATATAAGATGTTTGTGCAGATACGCTGAGCGTGGTTTTCATCAAATATGAGACCGTGCATTAGGGCCAAACACCTCCAAACATTTGCATTTTTTAGCTTTTTGGTTTTCGCTTTGCAATTCTGCGAACACTTCACGGTCTGGAGTTAAATTTGCTGGGATGGTTACTTCTGAGAAGATTATCGGATGTCTCAAATGTTTTCCATTTATGTACTACAGATTGTTCGGAAATTGTCTTGTAACACTCCCCAGACTGATGAGCAGCGACATGATTACTCCATGGAATATTGAGGTTTTTACTCAGAAGAGTATTGGTTGCCTTTATTGTGACACATGAATTAATGAGTTTATCACTGCTTGTTTGAGCCCATTAGCGGCTTGAAGCCTTCTTTGGAAGAGGATGGTTTATTTTCAAGGCTATTTGTCATCTTTAGTGTGGAAGTCGATTATAAACCTTCTCCTGTCAGTGACCCACTCAGTAGTTTCAGCATGGGTGCATTGCTCTCTATTCACTGCTACAACAAGGAACAGTTAAAAACACTCCCCGCCCCCGCTTGACTGTATACAGAAAACAAAACTTTGAACTTTATGTTTAATCTAGGTGAACACCCAGTATAAAATGCTAAAACTTTGCCATCTCTGCAAAAAAAAATGTTTTTAAAAAAAGGGTTCTGCTCACACCGCTACTAGGCTTCTGTTGTAGCTGTACTGTGGGAATAATAGTTTATTTAATTAGTTTTACTGAGGCCTCGGTGCAAGATACATATGACTCATATATAAACTCTGAGAAGGCAGTCAGACCATGTGCTGCTTGAAAGACAAACCACAAAGCCTCAAACTCCATCCAGAAAGGAATCTGAAGCCATTACAGTGCTGGTAGAAACGTTCTCAACACAACTGACCCAGTTGACAACCTTTGTGGTGGTTGTGATTTCCAGTACAGCAAAATTAATAATAATAATAATAAAAAAAAAACGTCCTTGTGTGCTTTATAAATAACAAGCAGCGTTATCGTTTGAGTAATGCAAAGGAATTTGATAACCATAGATTTCACACTTGTGGATTTGCCATAAGAATTGTAACAGCACTCATTCAGAGTCGATTTTGTGAACAGTCTGGATAGTTGTGCGGTTATTGCTGACTTTTATGTTCTCGTCATCGGTGTCAACCCACCAAACTGGTCCAGATTGTGCATTTCCTGCACAGACACACTACACCTACACTGTGTGACACATCTCCAGCAAACTGCTGTGTCAGCAACAGTATAGGTAGCAGAAAGAAACATTTGCTACACACAGAAAGAGACCAGCAAACTGTTTGCTGGTCTCTCAAAGTATAGCCAGACAACATCTCATATTTAATAACATTCCCAATTTATTTTTCAAGAACGGAGAGTTTCCATCATCTTCTTAAATTGGAATGTATTTGGTTGCAATTCCTTTAAATTATTTAGACTTTATATATTTGAAACTTTCGTTATATATTGGTGTTGCAAAAAACATGCTCTTTATTACATTCAACAATTGCTTGTATTTATTTTTTTTATGCACCGATTCTGTATTTGGCATTGTTTTGCTACATAAACCATGACATACAGTACAAGATTATGCGTTATTGTGTCACGATTTGGGTTTTGTCTTGGTTTATGTTATCAGATTTATTACTTAAGTTTCTGCTTTTGGGATCTTGTTTGGTTTTGATTTAGACATGTTGTTCTGTTTAGGTTACCTGTTTTTCACCTGTCACTTTATCAGCTCTGTTTGGTCTCCCCTCAGCAATCTGTCAGCTTTCTTGCCCTGATTAGTTTCACCTGCCTTCCCTGTAATTAGTTTTCACTCCATTTCACCTGTGTACTCCACTATATAGTTCTGCCTCGGTCTTCAGTTCTCTGCCAGATCATTTTCGAGCCACTTGGTGAGTTTTGTTCCAGCGTTTCTTTTCTGACTGACCTGTAGATGCAAACCCGAGTGTTTTTTGATTCTGAGCCAGCCTGATCCCCGAACCTGTTTTTCCTGTCCTGTCTGACTGATTTACCGTTTTACCGACTTGATTCTGTCCCAGGATTATCCGAGCTTGCTTTATCCCTGTCTGTACCTCTGCCTGTTTTTGGACTGCTTTTTGTGTACCGGTTTTTGGACTGCCATTTTGACAATTGAGCCTGCTTATTCCTGTCTTGCTTGTCTGAGAGCAATTAAACATCTGAACCTGAAATCTCTACTTGTTAGCCTGAATACTGAGTCACCCGTTCAGTTCCGTTCGTAACAGAATGATCTGGCACTCCAGAAAAACATGGATTCATCGGCTAACAAGCAGCAGAGCCAGTTGGCACGAACCAGAGGCAGCAACATGAACCCGTCACTGACTCGTTATCTCCGCTCAGGAGCTATGCTTTGTGAGCCGGTTTTTTTTTCTCCCAGCATGCCGGCTCACGCTGATCACTCACCTCAAGCCTCTAGTTTATATCCCCCAGAGCCTTTCCATCCTGACGTGGACCTGTTTGTTGAGGTGGATGCAGAGGTAGTACGGGAGATCCGTCCGGACCTTTTCCTGGAGTCGGTTCTGTCAATCCCTCCGAGTAAGGAGCCGCAGAGGTTGCCGCGGGCTGAAGCCATTCCGATCCCTCAAGTGGGATTGACGTTTGAGGGTTCCTGTTTAGCATTATGTCCTCCTGGAGTCGGTCCCCGACGTCACCTTGGTGACAGCAGCACTCTCCCGCAGCATCCCCGTCGTCGCAGGCGAGCAGCTGGATCGCCTCTGTGGTCGTCACTAGCTGAGACTCCATCTCAGTTAACTGCCTCCACCGATCCTGTGACCATTTCCTGCCCGACAGAACAGAGTCCTGTGCTCCCCAGAGCTGAGCAGCTCACAGCGCCTCCTGGTGGCGTCCGTGATACTGAGGATCTGGCTCTGGAGAACCAGATAAGGACATTTGCCCCTATAATTAAACACCTTAGGGAGGCTCTCTTCTGCCAATATTCAGAGGAGCTGGAGCAGAAATTAAAGGAGGTGGAGGGGCACTATAGAGCGGCTCTCCAGGCTTTCTATAGTAGACCCGATCCTGTCCCCAAGGGTCTGCCTCTGCTCAAACCACAGGAGGGCCCGCTGCCAATGGGCGGCGAGGAGGTCCAGGAGGACCCGCCCTCTACCTCAGCTCCATTGCCGGCTCCCCGCAGCTTTAAAGCAACCCAGGAGGGTCCGCAGCCGGCCCAAGACGCTGCAACCCAGGGGGGTCCGCAGCCGGCCCAAGACGCTGCAACCCAGGAGGGTTCGCAGTCGGCCCAAGACGCTGCAACCCAGGAGGATTCACCGTTGGTCTGCAACGCTTGGACTCAGGAGGGTCTTCCGCCAGTCTGCGACGTGGGAACCCAGGAGGGTCTACCACTGGACCACGAGGAGGGGGTTCAGAAGAGCCCTCTTCCAGGCCGCAACTCTAGGGGTCATCAGGACACTGGGCGTCGTGGCCCTCGTCCAGACGACAAGCGGCGTCGTGGCCCTCGTCCAGACGACAAGCGGCGTCGTGGCCCTCGTCCAGACGACAAGCGGCGTCGTGGCCCTCGTCCAGACGACAAGCGTCGAGGGACTCGCCGAGAAGAAAAGCACCCAGAGCCCCATGGAGACTTAGAGGTCTCCGGACCTCTTCTGAGGCTCTTGCCCCCGCACCTTCGGCTAGACAGCCAATTATTTAAGTGGCTGAACAGGCTGTCTTTGTCGGAGGTACTGGAGGGGCTCCTTCTGAGGTTCCTGGTTTCCAAGAGTCTGGGTAATTCTAAAGCCTGTAGCCAGGGGCCTCCTGAACCTGAAGCCTGTAGCCAGGGGCCTCCTGAACCTGAAGCCTGTAGCCAGGGGCTTCCTGAACCTAAAGCCTGTAGCCAGGGGCCTCCTGAACCTGAAGCCTGTAGCCAGGGGCCTCCTGAACCTGAAGCCTGTAGCCAGGGGCCTCCTGAACCTGAAGCCTGTAGCCAGGGGCCTCCTGAACCTGAAGCCTGTAGCCAGGGGCCTCCTGAACCTGAAGCCTGTAGCCAGGGGCCTCCTGAACCTGAAGCCTGTAGCCAGGGGCCTCCTGAACCTGAAGCCTGTAGCCAGGGGCCTCCTGAACCTGAAGCCTGTAGCCAGGGGCCTCCTGAACCTGAAGCCTGTAGCCAGGGGCCTCGTCTGAACCTGAAGCCTGTAGCCAGGGGCCTCGTCTGAACCTGAAGGCTGTAGCCAGGCCCCGTCTGAACCTGAAGGCTGTAGCCAGGCCCCGTCTGAACCTGAAGGCTGTAGCCAGGCCCCGTCTGAACCTGAAGGCTGTAGCCAGGCCCCGTCTGAACCTGAAGGCTGTAGCCAGGCCCCGTCTGAACCTGAAGCCTGTAGCCAGGCCCCGTCTGAACTCTGTAGCCAGGCCCCGTCTGAACTCTGTAGCCAGGAGCCTCCTGAACTCTGTAGCCAGGAGCCTCCTGAACTCTGTAGCCAGGCGCCTCCTGAACTCTGTAGCCAGGCGCCTCCTGAACTCTGTAGCCAGGCGCCTCCTGAACTCTGTAGCCAGGCGCCTCCTGAACTCTGTAGCCAGGCGCCTCCTGAACTCTGTAGCCAGGCGCCTCTTCTAGCTCTTAGTCCGGCGCTGTCTCCAGTCTTTAATCCGGCGCCAGGTTCTGTTCTCTCTCTCTGCAGGCGTCGGTTCCTGAGGGTCCTGTTCTGCCGACAGCCTCTGAGGTTGCTGCTCTGCCGCGGGCCCCCGAGAGACCTGCTCCGCCGCCGGCCTCCGAGAGACCTGCTCCGCCGCCGGCCGCCAGACATCTTTACTAACCGGGGCCGTCCTACGGGACACCCGCCGGATTACCTGTCTCGTCGAGGTCATCGTCTGGGACGCCCGCCTGAGAACCCAACTCATCGAGGCCGTCCTCCTGGACGCCCGCCTGAGAACCCGACTCATCGAGGCCGTCCTCCTGGACGCCCGCCTGAGAACCCGACTCATCGAGGCCGTCCTCCTGGACGCCCGCCTGAGAACCCGACTCATCGAGGCCGTCCTCCTGGACGCCCACCTGAGAACCCGACTCGTCGAGGCCGTCCTTCTGGACGCCCGCCGGAGAACTTGACTTGTCGGGATCATCCTCCGGGACACCCGTCAGACTTTATTTCTGTTATTTTAGTTCGCCCTGTCGGGTTGTTTTTGGTTTGGACAGTGTTTCTTTTTCCTGTTTCTGGCCCTCCATCCTGTACCTCCCTCCACCCACCCGGGCTAGTCTGTTTTGTTTCTGAGGCCGTCTGGAATCCGGCCTTGAGGAGGGGGTTCTGTCACGATTTGGGTTTTGTCTTGGTTTATGTTATCAGATTTATTACTTAAGTTTCTGCTTTTGGGATCTTGTTTGGTTTTGATTTAGACATGTTCTGTTTAGGTTACCTGTTTTTCACCTGTCACTTTATCAGCTCTGTTTGGTCTCCCCTCAGCAATCTGTCAGCTTTCTTGCCCTGATTAGTTTCACCTGCCTTCCCTGTAATTAGTTTTCACTCCATTTCACCTGTGTACTCCACTATATAGTTCTGCCTCGGTCTTCAGTTCTCTGCCAGATCATTTTCGAGCCACTTGGTGAGTTTTGTTCCAGCGTTTCTTTTCTGACTGACCTGTAGATGCAAACCCGAGTGTTTTTTGATTCTGAGCCAGCCTGATCCCCGAACCTGTTTTTCCTGTCCTGTCTGACTGATTTACCGTTTTACCGACTTGATTCTGTCCCAGGATTATCCGAGCTTGCTTTATCCCTGTCTGTACCTCTGCCTGTTTTGGACTGCTTTTTGTGTACCGGTTTTTGGACTGCCATTTTGACAATTGAGCCTGCTTATTCCTGTCTTGCTTGTCTGAGAGCAATTAAACATCTGAACCTGAAATCTCTACTTGTTAGCCTGAATACTGAGTCCACCCGTTCAGTTCCGTTCGTAACATATTGTTGATTTGCAGTTACTTTGATTTAGGCTTGGTAACGGTCAGCTGCTTATACCACTCTTTAATAAGTCAATCCTTAAAATGGGAAAGTGCGCTTTGATTTTGCATGACTGCACTTGCTTTTATTGTATTTGCTGGAAGTGTTTATCCTTGCTCTAACTGGTGTTATTTGATAACATGCAGTTATTCATTCATTTCAGATCTTAGTCTTTTTTTTCCATTAGGACTATAATGGCACTGAGTAGGTAACTGCTCCCATCGAATCCTTTTGGGGAAAGGAGGGACATTCAGCAGAACTTTCAGAGCTGAATGGGCGAAGCGACACCTACAAAAGGTTGGTTTTAGCCAAACACGGTATCAAATGAAAATGAAAGCAGCAGGTGCCATGAGAAACCACAATCAGTTATGTTGGTCAAGGCACTTCTTGATATTCTTGATGAATATATAATATCTGGCAAAACAGATGTGGTACGCGTGCGTCCTCTTGCGCTGCCATGTTTATCTTGGCTCGGCAGCTCTTGCTTTCGTCACAGCTGTATGTCTCGCCTTAAACCCCAATACTGCGACGAGATTGGCCGACCCAAAATGGGTCGGTTCTCGAACGGTGGAGGCGGCAGCGGGACAAGATAGATTCTTGTGTGTTTGTGAACGCACAAATAGCGCGAGAATTCAGCTTGCAGGCAAGTTTACGTTAATCCTGGCACAAAAAGAAAAAATTGCAAAAAAAAAAACAAAAAAAACATTTAGGATGTTAAATCAGAAAAGGAGTTCAACAAAGTCTGGAAGTGGAACCAGTGGAAAGAGTCTGAAGGAAATTAGTCCTTTCTTTTATCGTGTCGTAGTTCAGAGCAGGACCAAACCCTGTGTCCTGGACTCACCTAACCGGTCTGGAGGTCTGACTGGCGTATTTCTCAAACTCCCCCGGGGCTGTCCACTCTGCGCCGGTCTGATAAAAACAAAGGCACATGTGCAAACACGTGTCACGGGGACTACTGTGTTGAAAAGCACCATAAAAACCAGGAGGTATCAAACAAGCATACCTTTCCAACCCAGGCCAGCAACTGAACGTTAAGCGGGGAGTTGTCTGTGCTGAGCCAAAACTCAGAGTTGTCATCAGAGCTCACTGCGAACACAAAGTCTCCTGACAGAGGAAGAAAAATGTAGGGATAGAGGGTGGTGTTAATGAAGTATGTATGCATGGGTTGTAAAAGGAAGGAGAAAATGTTAATGTAAAGGCTGTACCATCAGCAAATGGATGCAAATAACCAAATATCCTGAGCCCATAGTTGGTCCACTGAGGAGAAACGGCAAGTTTCTGGACTGTAGTCCTGGACTAAAACAGAAAGGGAATGACAAGGAAACAATAAATCAGGCTTGGTGTTGGCTCAAAGTAGGATGAGAAGGCCAGGATCAGGAAGGCTTTGCATGTAGATGTAGAATGCAAACCTGAAGGAAAACGTGCGTGTTTGCTCACACTAGTGTGTTCAGGAATCTCCACATAAACACCAAGGAATTGGGAAACAGATTGAGGGAGTGCACTAAAGAGCCTTGTAATCTTTGACAATGACCTTATTTCTTCAGGTTTTCTGATCTTTAATAGTTTTTATTAGAACTTTGGTTTCTTTTCACTACTCTTCTGCTTGCGATGCAACTATTAAGCTTCTACTGGCCGATCGCGAGTTTCCTTTTTCTTTTGAGGTCCTATTGCCCAACTAACTTATTTGCACAAACTTGGTTTTTAATTCAATGATAAAATGTAACAAATCTTGACCAGAAAAGACAAAAATGTATAACTGGGAAATTAGACTGCATCATAGGTCGAGTAATTAGTGCATAACTGTTTTCTATACTGCCATTGTACATTAATATAATAAAATATTGCACAGTGTCCTTTTAAAAAAAATAGCAAAGTGGCAAACAAAAAAGGATCAAATCTACCAAAAAAAGGTATATCCAGCAGATGAAGCAAAATACAGTGCCTTGCTGTATTAATTTCCCTTCAACTCCAATGTGCTTTATTTGGAGTCAGTATGACATTCCAACACAAAGAGGTGCAAGATTGTGAAATGAAGAGAAATTCTCTGCAGTTACAGCGGCAAGTCTTTTGTTGTTTGCCTCCACTAGCTTTACACAAGTAGAGACATTTTTCCCTCGTTCTTCCTTGCGATACAAAACATGTTATTCTTATTTTTAGATTTTAGAGTAAAAAACAAACCAAACTTTAAAACAAAAGAAGAAAAATAATTTCCGCTAGTTCTACATTTATGGCAAATAAAGCTTAAAAAAAAAAAAAAAAAAAAAGCAGAGTAAGGTAGCAGATGATTAAAAAAATATATGAGGGAACATGAAATATGAATTGTTCATTGTACCACTAGTCTAATTCTGCTGTAAAGATTATCTGAAAACAAAGAAAAAAATAACAGGATAAAACTACCCTTTTCCCATTAGCTTCGTATTTAGAAATTCTACTCAGTACCTAATTATTTTTGGCCAACGTTATTAAAAACCACTATGGAGCGACACATGTGGCTCTAGAGCTGCAGGTTGCAGACTCCTGGACCATCGGATCCCAATAAAATATAATGTGGTCTGAAGTATCAATAGCTTTGGAAAGCACTTGACCAGTGACTCTGTATTTTTGGCCCAGTGCTGTGCATATAAGAAAGCAGCACTGATCCGCCTTAAACCTTGAGATATATCCAACGCAGAAACACATCATCAGAACTACGGGCACATTAAACAGAAAGGTTAACAGGAACAAAAAAGCAAAGCGTGAAATCGCACGTTACACGTCAGAGGGAAAAACGTGTTTAGGAGGTTTTACTGGTGTAGTCACACAGCATTCCTACCATCTCCTGGTAAATGTGAAATAGACTCCTGAATGAGCTAAACGGGCAAAGACAGGTCGACTCACGTGTGGATACAACGGGTAGTGCTGGTTGTCGCGCAGGTCTCCGGTAGAAGCGCCGCACCAGTCCTCAAACACATGCAGATTGGCCTGTCCCTTAAACTGCAGGGCGAGAGGAGAGAGTGATGTGAGCGGATCATTGTGTTTGCTGCAGCGGGAAATATCTCCATCTAGCCTTGGCGCTGTAACGAACTAAAACCAACAAATACACGCTTCCTTAGAATGGCAGCGGATTTCCACACGCCTCATTTTGCGTATAAACACGAATTATTCAAAAGGACAAGCCAGAGCAAATTATTAAAAAACAGGACGTAAGAAATCTATTGTGTGAAATTTTCCAGGAAAAAAAAAAAAAAAAAAAAACACACAAGGCTATGGATGTAGACGCATTTTAATGTTATACTGAGAAATCCAGCCTTTCAGTGAGATTTATTAATGCACGACCGGGAAGAATAGACAATAGCAGGTAGCAGAAAGGTGATAGTTCAATTTCTATTTTCGACGTCTCTATTCAAAGTGAGTGGGAAGGAAAAACACTACAAGCCCATAATAAAGCTGTTGGGTTTCAGCAGAGACCCAGATGTCCGGTAAACATACACCACTGTGACATCTGCCGAAGGGGCCATGTTATATGATCTGCGTGCGTGTTGATCACGGCACAGGCACAAGAGGCTGGAACTCGGAGCCAAACCAGACTACGTGGTTAATCCGGTTTCATCAGTGGTCAAGCCAAACAGTTCGCTGCCACCTGCAGAGTAAGATGAAGGTTGGGCTTTAAACTCATCAGCAGAACTAATGCAGCTCGCCACACGCATGCTGAGCATGAGGGATCGCTGCAAAGTCAACGACACTGAGCAAGCAACTGTCCACTGTTCATGCATACATGCCCATTCAGCAGGCGCGAACGCTGCAATGCAATGACTTTTTTTTTTTGTGGCACTAGTAGCTGTTTTTTTCAAAGTGGGCTGACAGGAAAGGGGGGTTTTGAGAGAGGGGGGAAGACACGCAGTCGAGGACTAAGGCTGACGTACATGGGTCGTGCATACTACCCCTGCGCCATGGGAGTATGCCCCTGCTGGGTTTCCTTAAGTAGAAAACCTTTTAACCAATCTGTCTATATGATGTGATAGAATCGACTTTGTAAAATGCCTTAAGATGACATATGCTGCAAATTGGCCATTATATACATAAACCGGAATAGGTGGTTCTTAGTCTCCTATCGCGTGTTAAAGATAAAAGGACTATGTGCTCATAGTATGGGAGGCGCATTCATTGAAGCGTGAAGCTCAGCATTAAAGTTTGTTTGCTACGACTCTGGTAGAGCCCTTCTTATGATCAGTAATCTGCAAACTGTTGTTTTGATCTCACTGCAAGCTCCTCTACATGGACCGAAGGCAAAACGTCCTGTTTGATGGAACTTCTGAATCGGCAGAGTTTACAATAAGGACTTAAAGTAAACAGGCTAAGATTTTCTGACTCGATGCAAGGCATGTTTAACATAAAGCCTGGGACGTATGTCTATTTTTGTTGTGAAAGGCATGAGGGAGTGGAGATTTGTTTAGGGATAGGCTCCACTGTGACCCATATTAGGACAAAAGCTTGGAAAATACATTCTGTGTTGGCTTTGGTGGTCTATTTCATTTTTTAAAAACACACTTTTCCATTTTTGAGTCATTTTTTCCCCCCCAATAAATAATTACGTTGTAGAATCTGTGTTTTGTGATTTTAAAAATGCAGTTAAGCTCCAATACTTTTAGATTCTGGTACAGACCAGGTCACGAATATGTTAACCACCTAGAATTAGCAGAGGGTTTCACCCAATTGTCTCCTACATTCTTTGTAATTTTTCGGACACTGAAAATATATAACCGGTGTGGGCTTAAACCTAACACCTGTAGCCACCTCCTCGTCACAATGCCTTTTTGTTCATGTTAAACACTGAAGACAGTGCTTTTTCTACTTTAAATATAGGCTTGTACAAACCACTGAAATGGAAACAAGGGCAAATGAGCATTAAGCTATCACAGCCATTTGTGGGAGGTTTTAAGATTATTTAGAAAGCTATTATTTGCTGTTAAACAAAATAGCAATTTAAGAAAAAACAAAATTCTCAGGAAAAAAAAAAAAGAGAAAAAAAAGAAATGACACGATCAAACATGCCACAGTCCATTTCAATAGTTTACCCTCAACAATTATTATGATACAAGGTTCTCAAAGGGCAGGAGGTTTGCTGAAATACTAGTTCTGCTTGCTCTGAATACATTTTAGAATAACATGCTGCTAGCCTTTCCAAGAATAAATAAATACAAAATCCTGTTCAAGTAGTTAATAAAACTCAAACAAACTTTGAGCCTCTTCTGTTCAATCAAATGCAGTGAGACATTTTACAGTACCAGCGAGTTGCAACATGTAAAAATGGTTCATTTGTTTAAACACTGAAGCCACTGTGGCAAAAGTGGGAATAGTGATTCTTTAAGATTTTGATTCTGTTATAATGTAGGACTGTCACTATTTCCAGATCAAAGACTTGATGTCATAACATCCCCAGAAACAAATGGCACCAAAGCGGAATCACAGCTAAGGGCACAAACCAAATACCTGACAATGTTTAAGATATTTATTTTGCTAATCAACACCATATGGAGAGTAGTTAAAACCCTAAAATGCGAAAGATGCTGCAAATTCAATAAAAAAAGAGTCTTTTTCTGAATTTAAATATGTGAATAAATTGTATGTATGCATGTTTGATTTATGTAGCTTTTTTTTTTTTAAATAAAAAACATTTGTATTATTGCTGAGCCACACATTCAAAATGAACTGCTTTTGTCTAAAAGTTTTTTTTTAGTTTGTGTATGAAATCGCAAATGCAAAAAAAGAAAAAAAATACGTCCAAATACATGATAAAAGACAATAAACTGAGGTTACATTGGCAAGTAAAACCCAGAAACGACAAGTGCCCTCTGACGTGAAACCTGAGGTGAAGCAGCTGGCTAACGCTCAGTCCTGCTTAAAATAGTGGAAATCTGATAAGCATGATAATACAAAGCAGTGGAAGCTGCTGCAGACTGTGGCAGGAACAACATTGTAAACAGGGAAATGCACCGAGCTGGGAGTAAAGCGGGCAAGTCCTGGCAAGTGACTCAGAGTTCAAAGGAGTTGAAGTGGAACATTGAAGCATGCAAGCAGTATGCAGACACACACACACACACACACCTCTGGTTTCCATGCTTGCAGAGTGAAGCTGGACATCCAGGCGGCCGAGTCCTCCACCCATTCTGGCTGATCGTCTGCTCTCCCCTAGAAAACACATTAAGCCTTATTTAACGTCAGCCTTCTTGCTTTCTTTCATTCCCCTCTTTAGACAAACATTCAGTCTTGCATCACTTTTATTTCTGCGACCGCCACCCCCCATTCATTCATTCCACTTACCCTCTGGTTTAGCATGGCTCTCCTCCAGTTGCTGCTGTCGGGATTCACACCTTACGAAGAGCAAGGAAGACAGTCAGACCAAGGAAGGTTTGGAGGGCAGACATTACATCAGATGATTTATTTTTATTTAAAAAAAGAGGTTTGAGAATTATGGATTTTATGAGCCAGTTCGTTTTTTTTTGTTGTTTTTTTTTAATATTACAGCAAAGCCCCAAAATAATCTATACATAAAGTACGCTTATCAGAAACTGTTAAGAGATACAGGGGGGAAAACCCTGCACCAGTCACAGAAAGCAAGCTTAAGACTTAAAGTAGATTTTCATTTCCAGTCTGTTTCATAATTTAAGATCCATGTATTGAGTATTAAATCTGTAATGGGGTCTCAGGCGAGTTTTGCCCTGTTCATATTTACAGCTAAGGACGTCTGAATGTCACTCATTTTAGTCCCAAACAAAAATTTCATGTCGTGGCAAAGGTATTTGGTACTTTTAGCAAGTTGGATGCCAAAATCCCCACTGACCTCCTCCATCATTTCTGAAATTATAGGGCAGAGCATTTAAAGAAAAAAAAAAGGGACCTCACTGTTTGGATTTTTTTTATGACTTTGTGCTAACAGAGAGTGAACTGGGATTAAAGTCCCTGTGAAGGTCTGTCATTATCACCAGGGTGGAGATCTCCAAATATACATCCTTAAAATGTAGAGGCCAATTGTGACATCATAAGTAACCCTGGAATGTTGGTTAGGAAAAAAAATTATGTTCACGTAGACTTATACTGACCTAAAGCTGACTGAACAGTGATACTCCATAATGCAGTCTTTTATAGCAGTAAAATAAAAGTTCCTGTTAAACATTCAGTCAAAGTCAAAAGGCTATTGGCATGTGTTGTACTTGTCTCTGTGGATGGTTTTAAAAGGTGTGGTTATGCAAAACACACAGAAGACAGTAAAAAAACACTGTTTGCAAAATGAAAAAAGTCCACCTCCCTTGTACTTTCACTGTTTTACATGCTTAGCTCTTTAGTTTGAGTTTTATCACATTCAATTTAAAATATTTGTTTAAAATGCCATGTCTCCACTTTAATTTTATCTATTATACATCTCCATTTTATTTATTAGAATCTCTGGTAAAAATTTATAAATGTCCTAAATGCATTTATTTTTGAATTGCAGCAATGTATGCAATACTATAACAGGGAATTTTGGAAAATTCTTTTACCGAGTGTTGTGGTTGAAACATTTTTAAACTTTTCAATTATTGCTCTAACTGTAGATATTGGTGAGTTAAGGCAAGTGGCTATTTTCATGTGGCAATTTCCTGACAAAAAAGAAAGCCGAACCAACATTTGCTTTTATTAAATACCATCTTCTCTCGTCTTTCTCATTGTGAAGAGTGGCTTAAAGTTGCACCATATTTATACCACAGGAAAAAAGTCACTACTCACTAATTAAAAGATTATTTTTTACAATTACTTAAATGTACACATTAGGTGAAATAAACAAAGAGCATTTTTTGTTTGTTTTAATACAAGAGTAGAAAAAGCTGATGTCTTTTTTAATATGCTAGCATTAGCAAAGTTTATCTTATACCAACCTTAGCATGTTAGCTCAAATTAGCTTACACTAGCTGATGTGGTAAGGTAGCTTATGTACTAACATTGGCCCAAATGTTAACTTTAACTAAAATGCTAACATTAGCATGCTAGCTCAGAATAGCTTACAATAGCTAAGGCAAGGCAAGTCTATTTAAAAAGCACTTTTCAGTAACAAGACGATTCAAAGTGCTGATGTGGTAAAGGTAGCCAATGGGCTAGCATAAGCCCAAATGTGAATGTTAACCAACAAGCTAAAATTGGCATGTTAGCTATCAATGACATGAAATTCTGCTGTGTTCCATTTGCCTTGGAACTCGAAACTAGCCAGTCGCAGATAACGTCATCATGGCCTTTTTACGTTTCAGTTTCCCTCTTGTCGGACAGTAGGAAAATCATGCAAGCTCGCTCCATTGTTAAATGTCCAAATACAGCCAACTTGAGCGTCAAAATAAGTTTTAAAGTCATATTTTATAGCAAAATCTTTGTATTTTTGTAAGCTGAGCTGAACTGTTCAACTGAACATATAGTGTTAAACAACAATAGGTGGCGATCCTTCATTAATCGATTAGCCACTATAGCCACTGTTGTTAAAACAATAATACCTTTCTGCATGGTATTTTGTGCATATAAACAGTGCTGAAACGTCCTGTCTAATGATCAAAAGTGGTACTTGTATGACTCACTAAATGTTACTGGAGAACTGCTAAAAACAGTCAAAATATGAAGTTTGTAGTTCTGACTTTATGGACTGTTCCATTTGAAATTTCTCACTCTGAGCTCTAAAATTCTGACTTCCAAAGACAAATGGAACGCAGCATTAAACAATATGCACATGGTATGCATTATGCCAGCATTAGCTGATATGCCAACACCACCACATTCGAATATAGGTTTAATTAAACTGGGATTTTATAGAAATGGCACAAAATACAAAACTATGCATTTTAAAAAAAAGTAGGATTTGGAAATAGTCCAATGTCTTTTGACTCGTTTAAAGTCTGAAAAGGTGTTACAAGCTGAAAGCAGGGGGAAGAGTTTACAATAACGTATAGGTTTATGAATGATTTGACAGCTGTCCCAATTAGTATTGATGATACACAAAATAATTACTAACCCTATAAAAATAACAAAATAAATAAATAACGGAAGTCACAGCCATTCTATCTTGAAACAGATTAGTGTTTTTTGTATAGTTCCCCATTCAGGGCAGCCAATAAATGTGATGGGTGCTGTACATCATTTCTAAAAATGAATTAGGTGTGAATGCCAGAGAGTCGAGCTGCTGCTGGCTACAAAATATTTCTGGAAACAGTGTATTCCATGCCCTCTTTTGCAGAGGAAAACTGGCTATACCTTTGTTGGAGTAGACGAGCCTTATGGAAAATTCTCTGCATGGTGAAGAGTAAAATCCTGTTTCTCAATGCACAGGAAGTCAAGTGAGCTGTAATGCTAGTGGGCACGTTGCAGGTTAATGATCATACCCACAGCCTCAAAGCATTAACCACAAGAGGCAAATCTCTGGTAAGCCTCAGGAACAGAACAAAAACTGGTTACAAAAACACACAGATGCAGCAGCACCCTTGGTAAGAATGTGTGAAAAGCCTTAAAAAAACATGTCTTTGATTACAGTAGTATAATGTCGACAGACAGATTTTAGAAAACATTTAACCTGCAATTTAATTACATTTATTTACTGAGGGAAAGAAATAGCTGTGTTGTTGCAAAATTGCCCACGTCACAATTAGGAGTAGACCACAGAATATCTGTAAAATCAATGTACTTGAATTTACTAATTGGGAATTAATAATCAAGTCAAGAAACTGCTATTTGACTATCCATGTGTTGCAAAGCAAGTTCAACACAACACACCTTTATCTCCTGGTCTTTCAATAAAAAAAGGAGAGAAGCATCAACTGGTGCCATTAGTTACACAGAAGTGCCTGTTTCACTGAGGTATAAATATGATGTAACACAGAGCTCCTTTCAATCTGCCACTCTTCAAAATGGAGAAAGTAGGGCTGTTTATTCAATTTATCGCATTTGCAATATAATGGCAATTTAAATGCAATTTCCAAATCGCAGAGGTCTGCAATTATTGGCTATGTAACAATTAATGAATAAGACGCGTCATTTAAGTGTCAGTAATATATTTAAAGTGGGTTCGCCTCCACATGGAAGTGAAGAGTGTTGCAGCAGTGAGATAATCTAACTGTATTATTTGTTTTAGAGTTTATAAACTTTCAGGAATCTCACCATACCAGTCAAACCGTTTAATATAGACTTGGTTGTTGGTTGCACTTTGCACTATATGTTCAACAAGGGTTGATGTCCAATTCAACAAGCTACAGGACTGTCTCAGAAAATTAGAATATCGTGAAAAAGTACGCTGGACAGTTGCAGAGTGGTCCAAAGTCCTCTTTTCAGACAATACGAGTTTTGTATGTCATTTGGTAGTCAAGGCGCCAGAGTCTGGAGAAAGGCTGGAGAGGCGCAAAATCCAAGTTGCTTGAAATCCAGTGTGAAGTTACCACAGTCAACGATGGTTTGGGGAGACATGTCAGCTGCTGGTGTTGGTCCACTGTGTTTCATCAAGTCCAGAGTAAATGCAGCTGTGTACCAAGAGATTTTAGAGCACTACATGCTTCCATCTGCTGAAAATCTCTATGGAGATGATGATGATGTCATTTTCCAGCATGATCTGGCACCTGCCCACAGTGCCAAAACCACCAGTAACTGGTGTACTGACCATGGCATTACTGTCCTTGATTGGCCTGCCAATTCCCCTGACCTGAACCCCATCGAGAATTTGTGGGGTATTGTGAAGAAGAAGCTGAAAGACACCAGACCCAACAATGCAAATGAGCTAAAGGCCGCTATTGAAGCATCCTGGGCATCCATAACACCTCAGCAATGCCACAGGCTGATTGCCTCCATGCCACGCCGCATTGATGCAGTAATCTGTGCAAAAGGATTCCCAACCAAGTACTGAGTGCATTAATGGACATTTTCAAATGTTTGATTTTGTTTTGCTGTTATAATTTTTTTTTTACTTGGTCTGAGGAAATATTCTAATATTTTGAGATAGGATTTTTGAGTTTTCTTCAGCTGTACGCCATAATCAGCGATATTAAAACAATAAAAGGCTTGTGATATTTCAGTTGATTTGTAATGAATCCAGAATGTATGACATTTCATGTTTTTTAATTGCATTACAGAAAATAAAGAACTTTATCACAATATTCTAATTTTCTGAGACAGTCCTGTATTCTGTTGAATAATCGTATTATGATTTATAAAAACAGTTAAATTTTTTTGTCTTAAATAGTCCTTGTTTACAAACATCTTTATCTACGGGCTGTTTTTGTTGCAGCCCTAGCGGAAAGACAAGAGAACATGGGACTCAAATAAAGATGGGTGTTGATCTTCATAAGTAAGGAAATTGCTAAGTGAAACTAGCCCCTTGCCTAAACTGGTCCATATTAAATGTCAGAAAAAACAATTAGAAAAGTTTATTATTAATAATAATAATAATAATAATAATAATAATAATAATAATAATAATAATAATAATAAAATAAAAAAAAGAGCCAAAGAATTTGACCTTTTCTGATGGAAAATGTTGAATTTTGTTTAATTGCTTGGATAACTAGTGACACTAGCTTACTTGTAGTTATTAATACCTTGAGGGCAGAGACACTGTAAATCAAAACTCCATGTATAGAAATTCTGCTGAGAGGGCTTTAAAAACAATACACATTGCAGAAAAAAGGTTAGACATGAGAAGATGCTAAAAATAAATAAAAAAATAAAAAAAATGGATGACTGGGAAAAAAAGATGATATGAAGCTGACATCAAATTGCTGATATTATTGAATTTGACTTAGTAAAGTGCCTTGAGATGATGTGTTGTGAATTGGCACTATATAAATAAAACTGAATTGGAAAAAGAATGACTTGAAAATGAATAGATTGCAACCGTTTGGAACTATATTTTATTTTTACATTACTGCTGAGTGTCCATTTACTTTTGAGCCCCAAAGTTTTCACTGTCTTTTACTCAAACCTCTAAATCCGCATCAGAAACTTCTACATTTCCAGAAGCTCAGCTCCTAAAATAGTCTGAAACTGTGTACTGCACTGTTTCCACATTTCCTTTTGTCTACAGAATATTATAAAAGGCAGTCAGTCTCAAAATATTCTCCAAGGAAAGAGCAAATACCAAAATGATAAATGACACTGGAGACAGACTGGCGCAATGTTTTTTTTTTTTACATAACCTTCACTATGACCTTCCCTATTTATCAAATACCAATGAAAAAATAAAAACAGGAAAGTTGCATACAGACTTGCCACATAGAACTCCACCGTTTTCCACTTACAGTTTCCTTATCAGGACATTTATTAACCTTAGCACTGTTAACTTATCTGCGCTAAGCACCTGTGTGACCCACATGAGGGAAAAACAATGTATTCCTTAAAGACCCATATCTTAAACCCTGAGCATGTGCGTGATCCCGTAGCGACCTGCGTTGCCAGCCTGCATCAGTTTGTTTTCTGGGGTAGAGGTGATGAACATGTGATTGGCCGGCTGCACGGGGAAAACAATAACAGCCCTGTGACCCTCCATGTGCTCGTGTTAGGAATAAAGCCTCTTTTATTAGAACTTTATGACAGATTCATGTAAAGTAGTTTGAGAGAAGTCTTTCTGACTTCAGGATATGGTTTCTACTCGGTAAAGGATGCCCGTTTTGTTTCTGAAAACGCAGGACTGAGTGTGAAAAGATTGCTGCTCATACAGTGGTAATTTGGGTTTCTGAATCAATTCTGTATTAATATGAGCTTGAGGAAAACATTTTGTACAGGTATGAATAAGCAATCCTCAGATCTGGTCAGGTGTTTGCATACGCTGGTCACTGGCACGAATTGTCAGTGACTGTTTGCTTTCCATGATGCATTTGAAACCATTTTTCTAGGGACGTTTTTCAGCTTGGACTCAGCCTTATGCACGGTCCATAAATATTCATGTAGGCCCACATTATCCATTCCAGAAGGAGTTATATCCGATGTTTAATAGGTGCAATGTCAGTTTTAATATTTTGAATTTCAAATTTTAGGATTCATACTTTAATTTGGTTCTAAAGTTCTATGTTGGCATTCTTGCAGTCAAGAAACCTTGAGTTATCAAGAGTCAAGCTAAGCAATCTTATCAATCTTGAAAACCAAGCGCCTTTGATAAGAAGTCCATTCTGACTTTTAAATATTATTGGTGCCTTCCTGCTGTTGCCATGCCGCAAGAAGGTCTTGGGTTCAAGTCCTACCCTTGCCCTTTCTGCATGGAGTTTGCATGTTCTCCCTGTGCATGCGTGGGTTCTCTCCGGGTACTCCGGCTTCCTCACACAGTCCAAAAACATGACTGTTAGGTTAATTGGCCTCTCTAAATTCTCCTTAGTTGTGAGTGTGTGAAAGAATGGTTGTTTGTCCTGTTTGTCTCTGTGTTGCCCTGCGATAGACCGGCGACCTGTCCAGGGTGTACCCCGCCTCTCGCCCATTGACAGCTGGAGATAGACACCAGCAACCCTCGCAACCCCAACAGCGATAGACGCGTTAGAAGATGGATGGATGGATCCCTTCTTGCCTGGTAATCCAAGGCCAGAAGGTATGTATGTATAAAGCTCATTTCACCTGCTTTTAGACTGAATAAAGAAATTCTATTCAATTCAAAGATGAAGGTACCAGTTAACAACAAGAAACACGCAATCAGTACTTCAGATACTTTACCAGTTGTCTGCCTCAAAGACCCAACTTGTTCCTTTTATAATAATTCTAGAAAAATTATATTTATTTACCGTTTATTTTAGTTAGTTGTCGGGTAGATGTCTCTCTAGTTCTGTTTTAAAACTTTCTTTGTTTTCCTTTTCTTTTCTTTTTGCCGTCCTCATTTTAAGCACATAGGATTCAAAATCCTATCATGTTCAGGTGTAAGGACTAGGCAGCAATATAAAAAATGTTTTTGAAAGAGACCTTCAGAAGGCCTGGAGAACCACAGGTCAAGACCACTTTAAATCCATGCAACAAAGAGCACTGAATGAGTTTTAAATTACAAAGGAGGACGTGCTTAACCAAATTATGGGTTTACATTCTAACTGCCCCGTAAAAGAGAAGTATAGGACTGTAATTCAAAACATCACTTCAAGGAACAAAAGTAAAGATGATTTTAAAAGATGGATTGCTAGAGGAATGAATGAACATCAACAGCGATAATCTACGATTAAATCCAAATGAATCAGGCTTCCGAAAAAAAAAAAAAAAAAGCGCTTTGCCAAATTTTGATCAATTAAAAAGAGTTATAGCTTCACAACCCGCAAAACTGAAAGAGCTGCCTTGCCTTCATCTTGAAGCATTAAAGATAATTACCAACACTGTCCTCATAGCAGATGATTCAGCTTCGGCAGACTCAAGAGAATTTCCATCACGCTTCCCCTAGACAGAACCATGACCGTGTTTCTGTTAGGGAACGTACGGAACATATCCCCCCCCCCCCCCCCCCCCACAGACGCTTATGCGTTTGTTTCTTTTATTGTGGGCAGACGTCAGATTGACAACTCTGGCTGTTTTTATCTCAATCCACTGTGAGCAGCCGCAGCCACATCCTTGAGTCAGTTTGTGACAGCGAGGCAAAAAATTGTGACAGGAGGTGTGAATAAAGCAGAGACGGCAGGATGTGTGGTTACTTCGAGAGACAAGACTTCCTTCTGAGCTTCGACCGACCTTCTGACCTCTCCACTCCTCCCTCCTCCGTGCTCCTAACTGTCTATGACGCTCCTAAACACACACTTCTTTGTAATCCGCTTGCTTCACCTGCCTTAGGCTTCGGTTTCCTTCGCACACCCATGACATGTTTGAGTTGCTGTAAGCAGTATTTTTGATGAAAGCAAACTTCTTCCATTTAAAAAAAGTTACCAAGCACGGTATCCGGAAAAAGGGGTTTCGACACTGATCGGCAAACTCAAAGTATAAAAGCTTTAACCTTAATAAAAGCGTCTAAAATTTCTGTGAATGTGGACATTTGGTCTTATCAATCGCTGCAGTTCATTGGGGACTGAGAAAGACTTGGACCACTTGAACTTTTTTTCGCACATTGACACACTACAAACAAGTTGAAGAAAAATGATATATGGTTTTAAACACTTTGGTAGCACAGCTCTGAGTCCATGTACAGGGTCACTGTGTTCTACTGGAGGCCGCATGTTAGCCCCAGCCTTAAGTCTTATCAGCTCTGACCAGCTTTACCTGTCACTGAACAAGAGAAGCATTCCCACACCATGATGACGTCACCACCATGTATCACCACGTGGATTCATGTAAAGTAGTTTGAGAGAAGTCTTTCTGACTTCAGGATATGGTTTCTACTCGGTAAAGGATGCCCGTTTTGTTTCTGAAAACGCAGGACTGAGTGTGAAAAGATTGCTGCTCATACAGTGGTAATTTGGGTTTCTGAATCAATTCTGTATTAATATGAGCTTGAGGAAAACATTTTGTACAGGTATGAATAAGCAATCCTCAGATCTGGTCAGGTGTTTGCATACACTGGTCACTGGCACGAATTGTCAGTGACTGTTTGCTTTCCATGATGCATTTGAAACCATTTTTCTAGGGACGTTTTTCAGCTTGGACTCAGCCTTATGCACGGTCCATAAATATTCATGTAGGCCCACATTATCCATTCCAGAAGGAGTTATATCCGATGTTTAATAGGTGCAATGTCAGTTTTAATATTTTGAATTTCGAATTTTAGGATTCATACTTTAATTTGGTTCTAAAGTTCTATGTTGGCATTCTTGCAGTCAAGAAACCTTGAGTTATCAAGAGTCAAGCTAAGCAATCTTATCAATCTTGAAAACCAAGCGCCTTTGATAAGAAGTCCATTCTGACTTTTAAATATTATTGGTGCCTTCCTGCTGTTGCCATGCCGCAAGAAGGTCTTGGGTTCAAGTCCTACCCTTGCCCTTTCTGCATGGAGTTTGCATGTTCTCCCTGTGCACCACGTGGGTGTTTTTTGGCTCTGGTCGAGGTGTACTATTATTTTTACCCTTCTGGCAAACAGAAGTTTTTCTTCCTGCCACTTCCTACAGGCCAGATTTGTGGAGTGCACAGCTGACAGTAGTCCTCTTGACTGATTTTCCTACATGGACTGTGGATCTCAGCAGCTCCTCCAGAGTTACTGTGGCCCTTGTTCCTGATCAGTGCTCTTCCCTCCACTTTTGTTTCAAACCCTCAGGATACTGTTTTATAAGCTAACCTGCTATAAACCTCTCCCTGTGTACCTTGGTTTTCGTGATGCCGCTTGTTCACCAATGTTTTCTAACAAACCTTCAAGGGCAGAACAGATGTATTTACAGTATAATGAGATTAAGTTATATGGCCAAGGGGACTGTCTTCACTAATCAGGTGACTTCCGAATGCAATTAGTTGCAGTGGACTTTATATAGGGGTATCAGAGTAAAGGGGGTTGAATACAAAATGCTTGCCATCTTTTTCTGATTTGTATTGGCTACTCTGATGCTCTGCACATAAAGTCACCAAATGTGCGGTTGACAAAATACTTTGGAAAACTACCATGGGGGCATGGGTAGTTTTCCAAAGCACTGTATTTTAGCTTTTTTTTTTGCAATTAACCAAGCTGCTTGTTATTCTTCAAAAATCACGCCAGAAACGAGGTGACTCGACGCTAAAGAGCTCCAGAAACGCGCAGTGGCGACGAATAAAACGCGCAAACTCAAGAGGCTTCCGCAGATTCACTCTTCTGTGACCCTTTTTGCAGCAAACTCTTGCACACCTCAACCTTTTGTATTGACTTCAAATGCATGTAAGACTTATAGGCGGCATTTTAAACGTGTTGACTCTGTGAAACGAAAAAGAACAACAACAACAAAAGTTTAAAGGGACCGACACTTGTTGAGTCCCAACTTACCAACATCACCGCTCCACGCTCCCGCAGCAACCATCTCATGGTAAACAGCCAACGCTCCAACCAGGAGAATCGCCGCAAACAGGACGTATTTGCCATTCCGCCGCAGCTTCTTCAAGGGGAAAAACTCCGTGATCATTGTTGGCTGCGTGGACTAGATCGGCTCCCGATCACCTGCTTTGTTATTCGCGGGAGAGCCCGGGACACGCCGCGCGTCCCGCCCGCCTGAGAGGGAGGGAGAGAGCCAGCAGCTACCCGCTGGGTGCGCGGCGACTTCACTGCTACCGAGAGCCCAAGCGATCCCGGTGCGAGACTCCCCCGAGGGCTCTCATCCAAGAAAAAAACCCATCCTGACCTGTGCCACCCGAAAATCTGCACGGATCTCTCCTGATCATCTAAATATTTCAAAGTTGTTGTTTTTCCCCCCCTCGTGGGTCTTGATCGCCGAGGGCGTCCCGCTGGCGAGCTGACCTCTGCTCCCTCCGCGCACTGAAGCGCACGACGAGACAAACGAAGGGTGAAATCTCACACCAGCTTCATCCCCGTCTCAATTTAAACAAGCCAGACAGAACGCGGCGGGGAGGCGGACCGGTGCGACTTCCGCGTAAAGCGAGGTGCGTAAAAATGGCCCCTCAACGTGAGTGGACTCGGGTTCTTGCGCGCCTCGTTTGGCGAGACTGTGGAGATAGTTTCTTCTTTAAAGCAGTGCGCTGACGGAATGTCACTTCTGTACGTTAATTTTGAATTTTCTGACGCCCGTGTCTAAAATTGTGTTATTTTGAAATGCCAAATCGGAAGTGACACATCCTTGCTTAACGTTAACTTGACTCCGGTGCCCGAAGGGAGGCGTAAACATGAGTAGTTCCAGACAGGTAGAAAACTCCACTCTTTACCTTGGGATCTACCTGTTACAGGTAGAGCCACACGTAGCCCTTTCGGCAGCTGTGTTCCTGTCAGGATCCACGCCTTCACTTCTCATACTTCCTCATACCGACTTGTTTCCACTAACGCAGGCAGCAATAATGAGAGACCATGAAACTTTGCCTTTGAATGGATCATCTTCCCATCAATATATTGACAAAACTGTAAAACACTTTGAGCTAGATCATTTTAATAAAGAACAGTGAAGATCTGTAGTTTGGGACTATTATTGTTGGGGTGTCTTCCTGACTCTGTCTGAGTACAAGATCCTGTTTGAAAGGTTTGAAGAAAGCGATTATATTTGGCAATTCAATTCAAAAAGCTGAAACGTGTATGTTTTGTCTGTATTCACAGACAGGTGAATGTTGCTTACAGCCACTGAAAACCCAAAGTTTAGCTTCTCATACAAATAGATTAAATAAAATCTATAAATGAATCGTTTCAGGTATAGAGATGTCCCGCTATAGCTACACCTGCTACGGGCTACTGACTTGACAGTTGTCCATTAGTCATGGACACCGGCGTCCTCAAGGAGGATAAGTCACAAATGGGAGCTGTCCCCTGACAGTGTATCTGTGCATGTCAAAGGAAAGTTAAGTGGAAGGAAAAAGTGTGCTAGCAGATATCCTGAATATGGGGTTACAACTAGCAGACTGTCACATTCCTTGTGTTAGACCACTCCTGATCACTAAAAAGTGTCTTATATAACCAAGGAGAATAAGGATTGCATTGTCAGTAAGTGGTTCAAAGTCCTCCTCCCAGATAAAAGTCAAATTTTGCATTGGGAAAAGGGACCCAGAGTCTGGAGGTACATTGGAGGGGCACACAATCCAGGCTCAGTGTGAAGTTTCCACAGTCAGGGCAGCCATCTACCAGGAAGTTGCAAAGCACTTCACGCTTCCCTCTGCGGGCAAGCTTTATGGAGATGCCGTTTTCATTTTACAGCAGGGCTTGGCACCTGCCCACAACAGTACAAGTTCCTGCTTTAATGCAATAGTATCACTATTCTTGTTTTGGCCAGCAAATTCCTCAAGCAAATGAGAGACAAAAGAGCCAAGAATGCAGAAGAGCCGAAGGCAGAAGGCAATTTAGGTTTCCTTAACACGTCAGCAGAGCCACGGGCTGATCATCTTAATGCCAATTAATGCAGTAATTCATGTGTGAGGAGCACCGATAAATTACCGAAAGCATAGCTGGTTATACATAGACATCAGAGGTGGATAAAGTTGGCAAAAATTGAACTCATGTAACTGTAGCATTGCTTCAGTATATATTTTTCACTCAAATAGAAGTAAAAAAAGTGGTCATCCAAAACTACTCAAGAGTACAAAAGTATCCATTAGAAAAGGCTATGCAAGTACGGTTTGATCACATATTGTGTGTAGATACAGAACTGTGCACATCTTATAGGCTGGTATGAAACAAATCCTGGAAACTAAGAATGATTTCAACAACAGAAGGGTTAATCGTTTCTTTTCAGGAAATAACAAAATGCAGAGAATGAACAGAAGAAAGATCTAAATCAAATCAATATTTTGTGTGAACACTATTCACCTCCAAGACAGCACCAATTCGTTTAAGCACACCTGCAGACACAGTTTCTGAAGGAACTCGGCTGGTAGGATGGAGAAGGAACCCCAGATCTTGATTTGAAATTGCTGTTTCAGTACAACCGCCATGAGACGATTTACTGAGGCCATGCTGCCAAGGGCACCGCCTGACACGGTGCCCACAGGGCGCTGCCCTATATATATATATATATATATATATATATATATATATATATAGAGAGAGAGAGAGAGAGAGAGAGAGAGAGAGAGAGAGAGAGAGAGAGGTTTATCTATCCTTTGGCTCTAAGTATAAATAAAACCTAAATGATTGGAATCCGTCACTCTGAGTGGTTCACTATTTGAATTGAATCACTGAAATTAATGGACTTTTCAATGATGTTCCAAATTTTCTAAGACGCTCCAGTAAAATTAATGCAACATTCCTTTCTATACTTTGCATATTGTTCGCTATGAAAGATGAGAGTGTTCAACATGCAAAGGTTTTGGTGACTGTGTCATTCTTCTTATTTGTCCTAATGTGAAGCTAAATATGAAACATGGGAGAAATCAGACTCTCCCAGCTGGGCCAGTGTTTTTTTTTATACCTTCATTAAGTAATGAACAAAGCACATCCATCTTATTTAATCATCAGCAGGCAGGGAGAGATAAAGAACGCTTCCGTAAGATGACACCAGTGGCCCTGAGAGAAAGCTGGGGTATCCGGTGAGTTCTTGCACGTCCGTGGAAAAGAAGGTACCGGCCTGCCAACTAAAGCAGGTGCAACCTTGGAAAGCTTCATTAACCCCCCCCCCCCCCCCACCTCTGGATTTAACAAAAGCAAACAGGTTAAAGTCTGGTGCCGGTAAAAAACACCACCACCAGAGTGATTAATGGCAGCGATTTAATAACTCTCACTGACCAGGGCATTAGGAGGGTTTTACTAAATAATGAGGGCTTAAGCCAATACAGCCTAATAAATTAACAGCAGTTTTTAATAAGCACTGGGGTACTGGTGAGGATTCATGTTCTAGAGAGAAACACGGCAAGAACAAATTCTCAAGTGGTCGAGTTCACAGATCACCTGAATGTGTGTAATCTAACAAAGAAAAACAACACTGTGCTGCGTGCACAATGCAAAACAGTCCCCTGCGCACCAAGCATCTTTTGTTGCTTATTTGCTTATGCGCTTGTTGTAGGGTTATTTTAGTGTTCTTAAAGGACCTTATGCACAGTATTTGATGACAGTATTCAAAATACAAAATACTTAAGACTAGTTAAATCTATTCAGAGTAAATATTCCTTCAAGGATGTTTGAGTAGTCAAATCTTTCATATATTTGTCAAAACACACACAAATCCGATGATGTTTTTGTCTCGAGGAATTGAAGATTGACCACCCGACTAACCGCAGCAGCGTTTCCCAGCCTGACGTTGTGAAACATGGGATCAAGGAGTCTGCAAGATGTTCAAACATTGATTAGAATCAAAGTTATCGAGAAGGTGGCCAACTTTTTAGTGGGGTTAAAACATGCAGTGGTGCATACATCAACTCCCATCATCAAACGATGAGTGAAAGAAGCTGTGGAAGAAGAAGGGATGCAGGATGGATGGGAGAGCACTCCCTGGATTTGGTGTTCTGACAACAGGAGCGAAGTGCTGACATGCAGGAAATAAGTGCACCACTGCTGTCCTCCAACCATTCATTTCCTGCAGATCAGTATGTTGTTTTTTTTTTACCACCAGATGCCAACGCACAGGATGAAAACCGTAATTAAGACCGTGCCGTTTTTGGTTTCGACCAACTATGGATCCATTGGGATATTTTGATAGATGGCTAAACATCCTCCGTCCTGATGGTGTGGTGAATGATTTAAACCCCGTGTAGCGAGGAAAACGTTGGACACTTCCGGCTCCAGTCTGTACAAGTCCCCATCCAGGTAGAACACACATCACCAACTTCATGGACCTGTTGCCAACATCTTGTCCCGTCTTCAAGGGTCCAGTCGAGTCCTTGTTTTGACAAGTCGGGGCTGTTTAGGTAGCAAAAGTGGGACCCCAACATTGTATTAGCTCACTGGTCATAAAGTTATGCCAACTGTGTTTATCAAATTACTGGTTAAAGCAATTCCAGATGGGAACAACTACTGACATTTAACCAGTTTAACAGCACAGCATCTTAGCTAATCTGCAGTCCTGATTTTACCTTAAACCATCTCCTCTGGGTCAAATGTACACCATATGCATTAGTAAAATCCTCTCATTTTAAGCTTTGAGAAAGAGCACCCTGTGACCAGCTTCAAAAGCGCTCCCGGCGTTGCTGCTCTAACAGCTTCGCGTTGTTCTTTTAGGGAGGCGAGAGATCAGTCAAGCACCACAGCAAACCTCAAAACTCAGATGTGAAGATTAAAGAAAGACACAAATACAATGAATTTGTAGTGAACAATTTATTATACGTCTGTCAGGACACTCAACGCAGTGACCTCCCAACAAAAAAAAACTCAAAAAAGAAGCCCGTTTTATATTTAGCCGATTACTTTAGCTTTTTGTCCCTGTAGGCACTGCTGACTAAGATGCAAAGGCTCTTATGCACAGATTCCAGTTGCTTAATCAGTTCTACTTTATACATTTTTGTTGAGAACAATACAGTGAATCACAAGAACACTAGAAAGAAAGAAAGAAAGAGAGTACAAAGTCAATATTTCCAAAGGAGAAGTGAACAGTCCTGTACCCTAGGGCTTTTAAAGGAACCCCACAGTTATGCTGAGATAAGATCAAAGCCTGGCAACTCTTGCAGACTAACATTTTATAACGTCATGCTGATCCACAGTGCTGCTACGTACATACACAGGGCAGTCACGTTCAAAACACACATAATCATCCGCGCTCCAACAATTGATCAGTAGGCCCATGAGGAGGCTCGGGTGGACAGCGACAATAAAGAATACGGGACAGAAAGTGGTGCAGGCTAAATGGCAGAGCCCTTGAACGATTGTGATACTCTGCACATGACATCTGGGGTGCACTCTTCCCCCCCACCACATCCCATGCACGGTTCGGAGCTGTGGGCTGAAATTGTTCAGAGCCGAAGGCCAGAATTCATTTATTAGATCCATTTCTCCCACAGGGCCGTCAGCCGAGGAAGCCCCACTCACTCAGCTAGCTGCCACACCAAGGAGCCTGGACACGGCGAAGCGCCAGGGACACGCCCGAGGTCAGTGCTCTCAGTGACACTCATTCTCGCATATACATATATACACAATCACGCCTTAAACGAAGATGGCCGGTTACAAAAGTCAAAGTACAATTGAACCATAACAGTCGAATCTCCAACTACGCCTTCACTTCACTCTGAGCTTCCTTTTCGCCGTTTTCAACCTCCATTGCCTCCTCGCCGTTTGGTTTCACCTGCTCTGCATCTTTCTGCTCGAAAAAATGAAAATAAAATAAATAAAAACTCCAAATCAGCACCTCTTCAAGTTGCTCACTGTTGATTGAGGCCGCCCTCTAGCGGCTGCTGTATAAATAAACTCACCTTTGAATCCCTTTCTGCAAATTTCTGGAACATGTTGGCATAGATGCGCTTGTCCTTCTCGTGCTGCTCCTTAATGCGTTTCTGACACAGGACCACCTAAATGGACGAGTAGATAATCAGACTGTTTAACGTAATGCATGTTACGCGCTAAAAAAAAAAAAAAAAAGCTAGTTACATCTGAAGGATACTTTTCTCAAGTATTTATTTCATAATAACACTGAAATGAAGTCTGCCAATTTCAGAACGACTTCGATTATTTGTTGTTTCGACAGCCGGCTTAAATCTTATTTAATGCGAAAAACTTGAAATGTTGAAAATCGTAAGATGAAACCCAAGCAATGAGAACCATTTTTACAAACCGTTATGATTCAGACCCGTTAAACTTTTTAAAAGTTGAAACCCTAAACTGCTATTTAATTTGTAGGGATTCAACGTTGTATCCATCCATCCATGGCCTTTCATAGATCAGGGGGGCAGCGGTGACGGGTCCAGGAGGGAAACCCCTCTCTGGAGACTCTAGCCATCTTATTCTGGGGGATCCCAGGCCAGACGCAAAGCTGCGAGTCTCCCCCCACCAGGGTCTCCTCCCAGTAGGTAAGTAAGTGCTGGAAAACCTCCAAAATTAAGGCCCCCCCAAGCAGGACTGGGCGATATGGACCCAAAAATAATACATCGATATTAGGCTGAATGCAGATATACGATATTTATCTCAATATATTTTTCTTTCCATAAACTATAGAAGGGCATCTCTGAATCACATGTTACACAGGCATCTTTTTCAACAAACAGCTGTAGATAAATATGAGAAACAGCTGAAATATAACCCACTCAAACACAAAAGTATAATTACAATGCAACATAGACCAATCTCGATATAAACGCTATAGTCTCATTCTATATCTCCTTTGGAAATCTCCATATATTGCCCAGGCCTAGCGCCCGCCCAGGGGGGCGTCCTGATCAGATGCCTGAACCACGTCCACTGACTCCTTTTGGTGTGGAGAAGGGACGTTCAAGCTCAAAGCCGGCGCTGCCATGAAATGTTT
Source organism: Fundulus diaphanus (assembly GCA_037039145.1). Classification (NCBI taxonomy): domain Eukaryota; kingdom Metazoa; phylum Chordata; class Actinopteri; order Cyprinodontiformes; family Fundulidae; genus Fundulus; species Fundulus diaphanus. The sequence goes on from CM073134.1 coordinate 23,702,628, forward strand.
TTGATCAAAGTATATTTAAATTATCCAGTTAAAGCCCAAACCATAAAGCCTACCGAGAAGCTTTGAGAAGTCTAGGAAACTGATCCTCACAGAAACTCTGCGAGCAATATAACCCAGGTTATTTCCCAAATAATGGGGGTAAGTGATACCAGTGGAGACGCGCCTTAAAAGCCTTGCAGGTGCGATTCCACTGAAAGCCGCTTTTACAAAGCGCTCATTCGGGGCGTCTGAATACAAATCCACGGCACGCTGTACTTGTTGAAAACCAGATATGCTTTTCCTTCTACTTTACATCCAAAATCCCAATCAAATATAATGAAGATAGTGGCTTTAATGGAAATGTTACTAGCCCAGAGTCTGCATATGAGGGTTTTCTTTTTTGTGAGCTTTCTGCTTTCCCTTTCAGCTGGACTCCTGCAGCCAAGCAGGGCACCACTGATCGCACTCTGCCCCTTAATGAGTGGAGCAGAAAGCTGGGAGAGGAGCTCCCAGCTTTAAAGTGTGCTGCTGGAGCCTTCTGAAGCCTTGCTTGTTGGCTTTTCTCTAAAGCGGTACAGAAATTCACTCCATTTACCAGTTTTTGGAAAAAATAAACTTCAGATGGACAAGGAGGAGCGTGAAAGGGAACTTCAGCTTCGTAGAGCTATATTTAAAAACAAAACAAAAAAAAAAAACTAAAGGCAGAAACAGCCATGGGGATCCGAGAGTTAGAATTACAGAGCGGATCCGTTTCTCCTTCTCCTGGCATCCAGGTGCCCGCAACCTCTACCTTTGAAGTGTCGGGAAAATTCAGCCGCTTCCCATATTTAGCGAGTCTGAGATCTAATTTGGGGATCTTTGCGCCGGCATTAAATTGGCCGAAGGAGGTGCGGCTTAACAGGAGAAGACCCAGGAAGCTTGTTCTATGCCAGAGGTCACGGATTAGCGGACCACGGTCCGGATCCGGACCCACCTGCTGGCTAATCCGGACCCAACCTGATTTAAAACATTTATATATTACTGCATGTTGTCCGACGACAGTGTCTAACTCAGGGGTTAAAGTTCTCCGTCGCTGCGACGGATTTCCGTCATTTGGAAACTGAGCGCAAAAAGTCCCGTTTAGACTTTTTATTCAAGGTTATAATCTGAAGCTGCTCTCAACCAATCAAACCTGGCAGAGCCGGGACATTAGCCAATCAGAAAGAGAGCAGCGCGGGTCTTTGCAAAGCGGACATTGCCAGTCTGAGGTTTATCGGTGTTCAATCATTTTGACTTTTGGAAGAACATCTCAAGCTGACCACAGATGGTATGAATGAAAGTAGCGGTGGTCAAAGGTTTCTATGGATTTATGCGAACCAGCAGGTCAGAAAGTTCAGCAGCTGACAACAACTTCCCTCGGTAAGCGTCAATCTGCTCCTGCAGTTAGTTAATGAATTATTTCCACCTGTTGCCATGTCGTCTGTCAGCGTTTATTCCCTCGCTGATAAACGCGGTGACCAACCAGGGATCTCCTCGTGAATCGCTGTTATGTTTGATTTAAAACACAAAGAAGAGTAACGCGCTAGCTCAGGCTAATTTAGCATGACCCTTGAAGAAGAAAAGTCGGCATTTGACTGGGTTCGATTGGGAAAAAGTAAAACAAACAAACAAAAAAAAAGCTGCGCTGTTCTGAAGCAAAGAAGGCAGAGCTGTATCTGCTGTCGGTATGCAGCAGTGATCACCTGATGAGCAGCTGCGCTCCAGGACACTAAATAAAATGACAAGGATTTTGATGCTTACAGATTGTTAAGAAAACTACATCAAAAAGATAAAATAATTAAACTGCAGCTACAACATGGACTGGAGAACGGGTTATAACTGGGTGAGGCCAGAGAAAGGCGATTCTCAGAGAGTTTTTTTATGAAGTTAAAGTGGAGCGCGGACACAGGGTTCATCCTGGACAGGTCTCCAGTGACTGGGCTAAAATATAACCATTTTATTAAACTTCAAAAAAGTTAAATCATGCCTTTTTTTTATAAACCGTAATGATTAATTGGTGAACAATTACGGGCAAAGCAGAGACTGATTACTGTTGTGCAATCTGTGTCAAATTAAAATGTATTATGTCATGATAGTGTTGGTGATGTGTCCTGCATTTCCAAGGTTGTGTTTGGCCTTGTATGATCATAAAATTGGTTTATATTGAATGTGACAGGGAGCACCTTGATATGTGCTTCAGGTTGGCTTTGTTGCCAATCAAACCCAGGTGTAAAATCCTTGCAGGGCAGCCTAAAGCTCACTTCTCTCATTAGGCCATAAAAAAGAAATAAAAAAAAAAAAGTTCAGGTGTTTTATAAAAGATGTGAAAGTGAAGAAATTGCCTATATACCAAACTGTGAAAGACTGGTTCTCTATTTCAAAAAGCACTTTGGATTTTAAAATAGAAAAACGTTCTATTTTTATGTTATTTTTTTTGTGGATGCATAAACATTTTATTTCAGTGTTAAATACTGTTTGAAGTAACGGATTGTAATTACAAATGTGTCCGGACCTTTACTGGTTTTCTTTATTCGGACCCCGCTGATTTTTAATTCATGACCCCTGTTCTACGCTTTCGGCGGAGGAAAGCTTGTCGTATGATCCTCTCCACGCGACAGCCTAATGAGCTGGTGCCAGAGGCGTTTTCAGGCCCTTAAGACCGACCCAAAGCCAAAGCCACGTTGATTCTGCCAGCGAAAAGGGGATTGCTTTTTGACCGGTGGTGCACAGCTGGTACAGTTAAGGATAAAGCGTCTCTGCGTGGATCGCTTTCACTGAAGGCGTTTAAAAGCGGTATGCCTGAGCGTGCCGCCGTTTACCTCAACGAGAAAAGGTCAGCCCGTCGCAGCAGTGGGATATTTACTCCCGTCACGCAGCGGTGAAAAACAACAAGCTTTAAGCCACGGCGTTATACCTGACTCTTGGCGGCTTTGTTGGAAGGATACAGCTGGACGACGCGCTGGAAATCGTCTCTTGCTTTCTCGAACTCATTTATCCCGTACAGAGCCTCCCCCCGTCGGAACAGAGCCTTCTCGTTCGCAGAATCCATTTCCAGCGCCTGGAAAGGGGAAAAGACGAGGTCCTTTTCAGATTTAAAGAAACGCTCCTCTTTATTAAAAAGACGTCGTCTGAGAGACATCTGTCCGGTCCACTTCCAAGAGTTGCAGGAGGAAGAAGAGAAATACCTTGTCACAGTTTTCTAGGGCTTTGGCTGGCTCGTGCATTTTAAGGTAGCACATGGCCAAGTTCAGGTGGGCGGCCAGCCGCAGGGCTTTGGCCTTCTTCTCATCCTCGTCCGACAGGCTGGACTCGTGCTCCAGCCACGAAACTATCTTTTTGTACTGCACAGATGCCTGCTTGTACTTTCCGTCCTGCAACAGAGAATCCGTGGGATCAGAAAACACGACGAGGAAATGGGGGGGCGTTTCCATCCAGAACAAAATGCCTTGGCTCCCCCCCATGTACCTTAAAACACTGCGTTCCTTTCTCTTTGACGATACCGCTTTGCTCCAGCTTTTCGACTGTGTTCATTTCCCAGGACTCCTTAGCCTGTTGGATAAAAGCAAATAAGTAAGTAAACTACAGGTTCATTTACCAACTAGTCGTCACGGAGCTTTGTGCTCCGCTTACCTTCTCAAAGGCTGTCAGCGTAATCTTGTACTGCAGCGTTGCTCCCCCAGGAATATCATACTTCTCGTTTCCAGCGCTCCCAAAGCCGTATCTGCATATCAAACAAGTTTTCGCCTTTAGTGCAGGAAGAAGCGTTGCTGTCTCAACTATCAACACCGCGGAGAAGATTGTTTCTTAGCCGCTCATGTCAGACACACAAACCGACATCTGGGTAGGGCTGGGTAACGGATTAGGCGCTCTTTGAGGCACCGACCCAATCCCGACAGCACTACTTCACGTAAACCACGTTTCGGTACCTAAACGCATCACTGTGACACCGAGGGAGCGCAAGCGATTTTTCCGTGCCGAACTTGAACACACCACTGCACGCACAAGAGTGTGACGTCGTCGGTAGCCGCTGGTCCAGTAAAGAAAGCCAACATGGCTCCGCTTTTCAAAATGTGCCACAGACTGGGCTCTCTGCAGCACGTGTGACTGGAAGCGCGGGACCAGTGGTGCGAATACTTCTATTCTGAGGGGGCACCTGCTCACTGCTGCCAATTTAGCAAATTTCTCCCTATATTTAGCGACTTTTCAGACCCAGCAACCTTAAAAAAAAAAAAAAAAAAAAAGCAACTAGCAAATAAAATCTAGCGACTTTCTTCTGTTATTGGCGATCACCAATCGTTCTGGAGTCGTTGTCTGGTGTGTCCCGGTCAGCTGCTGCTGCCTCGTCCTGAAACTCTCCTGTAGTCACAGGACAGAGAGCAGAGCCTCTCTGTTCCCTCAGCGCAAGCGTTCCCCGCCCTGATTTACAAAGCAGGATAAAATATGTTTTTAATATAGTTTTTTTTTTTCCTTCTCTGAAACTGTTGCACCTAAATCCCGGAATTTCGTTCACTTCACAGCTTCAGTCCCGTATTCGCCTCGTTCACTCTGTGCCTCTTATAACTGCTGTTTAGGTAAAAAAAAAAAAAAAAAAAAAAATTTATACACTGTGGATACAGGCAATGTATCAAAATTCATAAATTATTTAATAAGGTTCATTTCTAGATCCAGACAAGTATAGATATTGAGAAATAAACATGTTAAAGTGAAAAATTTCGACACTGTATTAATAAATGTTAATAAAGCATTAACCCCTGATCCACCACGCAGTCCATATATGAAGCCGTTTTGCTTTATTCAGTTGCATAAATAACCTTTCATCACAGTTATAGCGCTTTAGCTGTTCCACATTACAAAAGAGACAGGACTGAGTAAAACATTATCGTACTTAGGCTTCACGGTGAGGAGTGCCTCCTCTCCCTGCTCCATAGCCATGATGGCTTTCTCCACACCGCCGGGCAAGCCAAAACTCTCTCCATCTCCGATCTCAAACTTCAGCTCCCTCTCGTCAAACACGCGTCCGTCGCAGGTTCCCTGCACGATGACTGAGAGAAACACCGGGGTTAGCTGGAGCCGCAGTTCGGCGTATTCACTATAAAACAGGGTTTAGTTTGAGGGAACGACAAGAAAAGCTGCGTTTAGGTGGCGCTACGAATCTGGTCATCAACCCAGAGTTCCTGGCCGATTGTGTGCGTTTTTTTTGTTGAACTAAACTGAGAAGATGAAGAAAATTGTCGACATGAAAAACGAAATCATGAATCTAGCCAGCATTTACTCAATTCTGTTTTACCCTATTAAATCATGCAGCTTTTCGCCATCTAAGGTCTGTAAACATCCTGATCGATACAAAACCCTCTTCGTAATAAAACTATTTACATACAGAGTTAAAAATGATTCAGCCCAGCAGGAGAGGATATAGCAAATGTCTGAATCAGCTGGGTCTAAATAAGTTGCCAAGCAGGCCGCCAAGTTGAAAGTACCGCCTCAACATTGGACACAAAGTAGTCGGATTTCTAAAGAAACGATACAAAAAATAAAATAAATAAAAACTCATATTTTCGCCTCATTAAAAGAAAAGGCCTTTTAGACTTTTTAGCATTGGTTGCTTTCCAACGTCTCGCTCTGACATTTTTTAAGTCCATTGTCAGAAACTAGAACAGGATATCTTGGTAAACGGTGCGGTCAAACGCTTCTATTTAAAGAAGACACTTGTGTTACATCTATTTTTGTTATAAAGAAATTTAATCTGAGGAAGTCTTCATCAAGTCTTCAAAAACAATAATAAATAATAATAATAAAAAAAGGTCTCCAGCTGCATCAACAGGGTACTGCTGTTGAGTTCTTGAACTGCAGCACATCATTCGGAAACTCTTGACAATTAGTGTCTAATCTACAACTTCAGCCTCGTCTTGGCCAGGACTCTGTTACTGAAGTATTTTATCTCAATGTGATTAACCTGGTTAAACAATTGCTGTTAAACAAAATAACCCAAAACAAACAAAAAAACTGAATTAATTTGAAGTTGTCGCTTCATTGCTCAGTTGAACTCTGTGGTTCCTGGAATATGTTCCACTCAGAGCACGTCTCACTGGTCTTGAAAGTGTAGCTGAACCTGTTTTACAGCCGACTGGTTCGAGCGTTTTAGCATTCAGGTAAACCCTGGGGATTTTTTTTTTTTAAACTGAGCTATCATCTAACCTTTAAAATATGCACCTGCACACTTGTTCACTTCAACAAGCGGTAAAACTGTTGCCATGGTTCATCACTTAGATCAACTCTAGCACCTTACATCTACCTCAAGTACAATTAGTGCACTCCTAAAAATCTGATCACCTCTCAGAGACGTCATTTGAAAAAAAAATCCTCCTTGAAATTTCATGTGACATTTTACTCAACATATGAAGAATAACCCAGTTAGAACAAAGCTATTTAGCCAAATAGCTGAATTACATTAAAATGACACACGCTCACACTTAGATTTGAAGCAAATTAACACACTAATCAGTGTCTTTAAAGGATTCTGATCAAGGTTTCTTGTCGTTTGAACTTTTTAACTAAAACGTTACCAAATACTGCCTCCCCCTATAAGATGGTTGATCGCTGTGACCCAACAGGATACCTTCCACGACAGCTCCCTCGTTGGGCTTGGAATAACCCTCTCCTTTAGTGACGATGCGCCGGATGATCCCTCCGTCTTCGTCATCCGTTAGGTCTTCCCCTCGGAATTCAAACAGCTCCACCTACATTTATGCCAACGAATAAATTACCGTCTTGATGTTCCAGGCTGACAATAAGCAGTTGCATACATTTATACACACACACATACATAAACCACCAAAGTTTTCCAGCGTGCACTTCCTACAGTTTAACGTCCCCCTAGTGAGATGTGAGGAGTAACCAGAGTTTTCTCTAGCTGCAAAGAGCCCAGAAGTAATAAGGTGCTGCGCCAACCCCCTAACTTGTTGCTGTGCACTGCTGGCCAGGGGGCTGAAAGAAGAGTGCTGCACATTTCTATTACTTACACTTAAAAAAAAAGTGTTTAAAGTGACTATTTTGAGTTGGGACAAACATGAGCAGTGATTATGTGAGAAATAGAGAAGTGCCACCCATCATTCTTATTCAGATAACACTGTCAAACTAATACACCAACAATTCCCTGATTATACTCCCAGTGTTACTGTATAGACAGTAGTGGTAGCATTTTAGGTTTAATACCATAACAGCAACAGTTGGGTAATCCAGGCACCAAGCTCTAATAAAACAACACAAATGTAAGATTATTCAATTTGAGACAAAGACTACAAGCAATTTGAGTGAGACTTGTTAAATATCTGGTTCAAAATACTGATCTTTATGCGGGGGTAGCGTTTTTGAAAAGCATTATCAAGACCAACTTCTGAATTAGGCTGTAAATTTTCACAAATGATCCAAAAAAAAAAAAAAAAAAAAAAAAAGGTGAGTCCATCAGAGAGGACCACTGAAAACGCTGCAGTGGGTAAAGCAGAAACATACAAAAAAAAAAAAAAAAAAACAATCACCAGGCATACTCAGACAGCTCATGTGAAGAGAATTCAGTAACCTGGCGGTGAATCAGACACAAAGATTACGACCGTTCAACGTGATCTTTGTGTTGGGTAGCAGGTGACACGTCGTCTAGAGCCAGCCCGGCACAAAGGAAGACTCGAAGGACACCAACAGGCGTTACATTGAATGCGACAACAGACGCCGCCATCTTTGTTGTCATCCGGAAGAGTGAGGCACGTGCACGTAACGCAGAGAGGCGCAGCTATGACGTCGTCGTTTCAGAGGAGATGCGGCTGGCATGTACACATGGAAACACGAAACCAGCGTTTTGAAACGGATCCACTCTGGGACCCATTTACAAAAATGATCGTTTACGGTCTCCCAAAACGCACGGCCTAAACGACAAAATACTTTTGCGGATACGAGAAAAACACCCAGGGTCAATGGCGTGCAATCTGTTGTTATTTATTTAATATATGATAATAGAGTCTAAGACCTGGCAGAGATTTTCCGTCAGCCGAAGAGATCGTTAAGAGCTCTCTAAGAGGCATCGCCTGCTTTCCCATCACCAGGAACGAACATGCGCGCTGGGAGCGAACACAAGTTAATATTTAAACTCTTCAGTAGGGCTGGACGACATAGAAAAAAAAGCATATCAATAAAATAGAAATCATATTGGTCGATGTCGATGATTATCAACAAATTTAAAACATATTTTAAGTGCAGCCCTGATCCATTTTATAGTGTTGCTGGACAACGCGCTGGAAATCATCTCTTGCCCTCTCAAATTCATTTTTAAAATTCAAACTCAACCCTTTTATTCAATCAAAACCGCAAGTTCTAAAAAAAAGGAAAGAAAGAAAAGGGCTCTCTGAACTCTTTGAAGGGGGCGGAGCTCGGTTCCTGGGTCTGCGTTTGTGATTGGTTGGGAGGATGTAACGACTGTAGTATTAATCTACATGGCTAGAATGCATATGGAAGGAAAATTGTTATTCTATTGAACTTTTTATTGACCCTTTTTTTCCCCTATCATCGATATACGTCTGTCGATCTATATATATCGTTATTGAATTATCGTCCAGCCCTACTCTTCAGATTTAAAAACGCTCCACAGCTGTAAAAGAAAAGAAAGACAAAAGGACACAACAGGCAGCGGAAACCTCCTAAATGAGTTTAGCCGCCGTTTATTTTACTTCCCCCCCCCTTTAAACGCCACAACCGCGTTACGGTCCTTACAACCCTTGTGACTCAGAGCATGTTTTATATTTTGATTTTAAACCTTTGTCACCATGTTTTGTGTGTGTGTGTTTTACTCAAAATGATCACACAAAGAGGATCTCACCACAGCCCATGCCCAGGTTATAGAATGGGGGACTTAAAGACACTTAAAACGTACCTCAAAAACCAGCGTGGCGTTGGGGGGGATCTTGGGCGGGTTGCCTGCAGACCCGTAGGCATACTCGGGCTTGCAGATGAGCTGACACAGCTCTCCCACTCTCATTGTGGCCACGCCGACATCCCATGCCTTAATCACTTGTCCTGAAGGGAGAGAGACACGAATTAACCCTGATCGTTGAAGTCCTCACACCTTTCCCCAGATAGGAGACCAACCTTTGCCCAGCTCGAAGGAAAACTTCTCCCCTCTGTCCCTGCTGGAGTCGAAATGTGTCCCGTCCATCAGAGTGCCCACATAATGGACAAACACTTTGTCCCCGGTCATGGGGAACTCGGCGCCCGTGCCTTCCCTTTTCACCAGCTGTAAGGAGAGACGTTTGCAGGAAGTTAGGGGACGCCGCCATGAAAGCCACCGCACGTCCACCCGAGCCAGTCCCATTTCCCCCCACTCCCCCACCCCACCTACACGGGGGGGGGGGCACAGCCGGCGCAGATAACCGTTTCTCTACAGATCTTTCTGGAAACGCAGGCTGTTGCGCTGCAAGTATTGCATTTCACCCTCAGCCGAGACTCAAATGGCATTATAATTTTTTTAAAAAAAAAAAAAGCAAATGCAACGAAAAAAAAAGAGACAAGAACATACGATGCCGCTGTCATCATTTCATGCGGCTCGTCTCTTCTGCTCGCGCTGAAATCCCGTGCGTCATTCAAGCTAAAAGCAGCTAGCGTTAGCCTAGCGCCGACTAGCAGGAGTGCGGAGAGAATTTACCTTTAAAACCCCTCCATCTTTCTTCGCTGTGATGTCTTCTCCCTCCATGGGGAAGGTGTGTTGCCCCTCGCTGTTCTGCTCCTCTGCAGTCATGGCTTTTTTTTGTATGCTTACTGGGTCAGATTCACTGACACTACCAACCACGCCAAGTCCTGCAAGCGACAACTAACGACAACACATGTAGCAGCGCGGCGCCGTTTAGCTCTCCCGCTGTTCAACTCTTCGCCACCCGACTTTCTTTCTTCTTTTTTTTGTTTTTGCAGCTAGAAACGAAATGCACGGCCTCTGCTTTCCGGTGGCTGCCCCAATAACTCTGTTATCTGCGGTCTCGGAGAAACAGCTTCCACTTGGGGCAGCTGAGCTGACAGGCGCTTAAAGAAGAGCAGAGAACTTTCCAGACAGTCGGAGCTGGATCGACAGCTGCGACTGCGCGGCGGTGGTGTTTCAGACTTGTACCGGCACGCACCGGACAGGCGGTGCAAAGCTACCGGAAACGAATAATCGGATGTTTTAGAGAGAAAATAATGATAGCTGAATTTTAAGGGTAGCATTACTAATAGCGAATGTGCTATAGCAGTGCAATAATGCTTACGGAGATAACAGCATAAAGCTTAATTTATAATAGCCCCGCCCACATAAATATTTGAATACAGTAAAACACGTGCCTCCCTCTCTATCCTCCTTCCTATTGGCCAGACTTTGTCACCGCCTTTGTTTGTTGGCGCGGTTGTTGAAAACCCGGGAGTTGAGCGGAGGACGCATTAAACGCTTCATCCCTGGGGTGAGTTCACTGCTTTACATCCATGTGTCTAATGTGTAGGAGAAGGTAAAGCGATTCAGGTATCAATATATTAGTTAACCGGAGTTTTGCCTTCAAGGTGATTGTTTTTCTCTGGGACAGCGGGACATCTCCAAGTGACAACTTCCGGGAATGAACTGCTAGTGGCGTAACCGGCCAGGGAGTCCCTTCATTAACAGTAGATCTAGCTTTCTCTTAGCGAGTGTGTGAACCAGGGGGGTTGTTAGCTATAAAGCCATTCAGCCATCTAGCCCTCAGATCTAAAACGTATTAATATTGTAACCTACAGCTGCGCAATAAATTAGAATAAACAAGGTGTAGATGGATTGATCAAAATCCATTATTGGAAAAGTTGTGTGGAAGGAAAAGCTGTTCTGTTTCCAGAACATTGGCGACAAGTCTCTCATTCCCTCCAGACCCAGAGACCATGTCAGAAGCGTCTTACCTGGGCTAAGGAGAAAAAGGCTGGACTGTCGCTCAGCGGGCCGAAGTCGTCCTTTTACGCGTGAAAGCAGATTCAGCGGTTTATTTGGAAATATAGGTCCCAGAGTCTGGAGGAAGAGTGTGGGGAGAATCGCTGCTTACTGTATTGCTAGTCTACATTCAGTGCAGTGTTGTCATTGCAAAAGGAGTGTTTGGATTGCAGTAATTGTTGGCAGTGTGATGTCAAGACTGTGGGATGTAGTCATGTTGCCCAGTTCAGAAATGAGGTCTGGGAGCAAAGATGAACCACAGAAGATAACGTGATGTTGTCGCCGAGATGTTTATCGACGGTATTGTCATTGTGCGCCCTCCAAAAGTACGATGGCCTGCTTTAATGACCATGGCATCGCTGTGCTGGACCCAGCAACGCAGAGGGCTTACCTCAAATGCAAGCCTGGCTGACTTATAACCTCAGCGGAGACGCAGGCGGGCCGCTGCTGGAAGGCCGTCGCAGTAATTCACACAACAAAAAGAGCCCCGGCATGGTGCTGAGTGCCTACACTGTACAGTAAATAAATAAATATATTTTTGTACTAAAAATCCTTGTTTTATTGGTGTTATTTACAGTTCTGATACAGATTTTTTTTTTTTTAGCTTTTCATCAGCTGTAAGCCATTAGCATAAAAAAAAATACCTGAAATGTATGCTTGAAGTACATGCCTGTGTTCAGTCGAATTGGACATCAGAACTAGATTAACTTGGGGAATTATGTTGTCAAAGCCGTTGGAAAATAATATTAATCAAATTGTGAGATTGGAGAACTGGTCTTCCTTCATCTCTGTCCGATTCATCCCCATAATTCATCAAAGTACTCTACCAAGAGCAGGGGTCACCAACATGGGGTCCGCGGGCACCAAGTAGCCCAGAGGACCACATGTGGTGCCCACGAGCCTGTTCTTTAAAAAAAAAAAAAAAAAAAAAAAAAAAAGCCCAATCTACCAGTGAGCTGCATCTAAAACTTTATTTTATTCCGTTGCTCTTCCTGTTTATTCACATTTGCATTCATATAGATTTCAAAATGACAATATCTGTAACAAAGCATTAAACATGTGCATATTTTACATAACGTTAAGGTGAACTCTGACTCTTCTAGTTCAAAGGTCAGTACTGGTAGCCCTTCATATGACACAACATCAATGAAGTAGCTCTCTGTTTCAAAAAAGGTTGGTGAGCCCCTGCTACACAGAGTTGGGCGTACGACGGGATGGAGGTATGCACTGTGAGACACGGGTCAGCTCACGGGTCTGTCATGTCTTTGCGCTTCTTTCTGCCACTTGCAGGAGCATGGAAAACGGAAGGCACTCGTTTCCCTTTCCCTACGAGCCCTACGGCATCCAGGAGCAGTTCATGAAAGCTCTCTACAGCGCCCTGGACCGAGGCAAAGTGGGCATCTTTGAGAGCCCCACTGGAACGGTGGGGGACGCGTGAGGGAGCCTTAAAAGAGGGAAGTCCGATCTGAATCTTCGGCGAAGCGCCAGGAGCTAACTGGTGCGTGTCTTTGTTACTCCAGGGCAAGTCGCTGAGCCTCATATGCGGAGCCCTGAGCTGGCTGACGGACTACGAGGAGAAGAGGAGACGGGAGGCAGCGGCTCTGCTGCAGGAGGGGGAGGCGTCGCTCTCCGCCGCGCCGTCGTCCGCCACCAGCTCGGCATCGGCCGAGCCGGACTGGATCGCCGACTTTGTCCAGAAGAAGGCGGAACGTGACATGGTGTCAAAGTTAAAGGTGAGCGCCGGAGGGGGGACCATCGGATGGGAGCTCTGCTTGTGCTTCTTTGAATACCGCTCTGAGGTCTTTTCCTTCCAGGAGGAAGAGCTGAAGAGAAGGAAAAGAGAAGAGCGACTGGAGACGATTAGAAAAAACATCCATCTAAAGTACGCAGGCAAAAGAAAGGTAAGGAGCACCATATGCAGAGCGGACCATGGGCCCCCTTTCATACGGGCAGATGGGAGTGTCTCTAACTCCGACCGCTCCTCAGAGCTGCGAAGAGGAGGAGGCGATCAAGCTGCTTCAGCTCAGTAAAGGGCAAGAAACGGAGACGCCGGGAGACCAGGAGGACGAGGAGCTCGTCGTGGCGGAATACGAGAGCGATGATGAGTCAAAGAGCAAGAGCAGGTGAGTGCTTTCCTCGACTGGAAAAACAAAACGTCTCCGTCAAACGTTGTCACGAAACAGGCCGGAAAGAAGCAGGGCTACAGCAAGCCGTGTCTGCTAACCCGCTCAGGTTCCTCGGAGGCGAGGAAGAGGACGACGAGGACGAGCTGGCCGAAGAGCACGTGACCAAGGTGTGCGCGTCGACCAATCGAACATAGCCGTAATCTTAAAACACACGGTGATGGTGTGCGGCCCTTGATTTCCGGTCTCACGTCTGCTCGTAGATCTACTACTGCAGTCGCACCCACTCCCAGCTGGCCCAGTTTGTCCACGAGGTCCAGAAGAGCCCCTTCGGTCAGAACGTCAGTCTGGTCACGCTGGGCTCTCGCCAGGTATGGGCGCGCCGCACACGCACAAAACAGCAGTAAAAAAAAAACAAAAAAAACAGCCCGTTCTGATGTGAGTTTATCCCGCTAAATAAAGCCGCGTTACAATACGAGAGGATCGGATCTCCAGGCAGGATCAGATCTTCCTGTAGACGGGGGGGGGGGGAAGGCAACATACGAAATATCTCGCTTTTTTGCCCTTAAAGCACACGCGTGGCTTCCATCCCGCTGCACACGAAGACGAGAGCGTTTAGGCCAGCTATTTGTAGGGCGGCCTTTTTTAAATTCTTTACTGTAACCGATACTGCAGCTTGTTATAGTCTGACATTTGAGGACAGTTACTGTTGGAGTCACGGCGCCGCAAACACAGAGCCTTGCAAAAACTCTAACCAAAAACCTAAACATGCTTTATCGGGCCAAAACAGTGCATTATTGTGAAGCAGAAGGAAAATAATTCATATTCTCCCCCTTTTTTTTTTCTTTGTTCTGGCAAATAAGAATCTGAACAGTGAGGTTTCCCTTGTTGTCCGGCCCCGCCTGCAGTTAACGCTGAGCTAGGTGTCTCTACCAGCTGTTTGCATCCAGAGGTTGAACGTTGTGCTCCATCTCACTCAGACTGGATGGAGAACATCTGTGAGGAGTAAATTTGGAGTCTCATCACAGATTCTCAGTTGGGTTTAAGTCTGGACCGAAAGGGGAGCTTCGTTCCCAGTCTCAAGGCTTTTGCAGCGCCGGGCGTACACTGTACGAGTTTTTCAGTCGTGGTACTTATATACATCTCAAACTGTGCGACGGAACCGCGGGGTTTAAAAAGTTCACCGCCCACGATCTGTGCGGCGCGACGCTCGGACGTGACCCGAGTGCTCACACTGTACGTCGTGCCCCCTCTGGGACCGCTCGCTATGGTGGCAGAGGCAGGCGAGCGACGGTGGGTGACAGGGACCCAGAGCAGGGGTTCGAGCCCAGCTCTGACGAGGCCCGCAGGAGGCACCGGGCGTCGGGGGAACGGAGGGGAGAGAGGAGGGACGAGACGCACCGGCGGCCGCGCAGCACGGCAGGTCGCCCGGCCCGCCCCCCCCCCCCCCCCCCTGCGAGCGGAGGAGTGCCGAAACGGGCGGACCGGAGCGCTGGCCTCTCCGCGGGTCTCGGACTGAGGAGGTCGCTTCGGGGACGCCCGCTCCCCTCCCTCCCCTGGCGGGGAGGGAGAGGAGGGGAGGGCGCCCCCTCGTAGCTCTGCTTGAACATCAGGATGCGCTCACGAAAACCTCACGACAGCCGACTGAATTTCAAACATGTTTGATTTTCTCAGGTAGTCGTGAGAAGCCAGTCCCCCCTCCTCCCCCCCTCTACGATCAAGCTGAAATTCGGCCCGATTCAAAAAATGCTCGCACGACTGAAGAATCGGCCCGAAAAGGGGAAAAACTCGTACAGTGTACGCCCGGCTTTAAGAGGTTTTCTTGCAGGATTTCCCAGGATTTAGCTCCAGGCATCTCTCCAGCAGCTGCCCTGTCCCCACAGCATAATGCTGCCCGCGTCGTGCTAACTGTGGGGACCGTGTGTTCAGGGGGATGTGTGCCAGGTTAGTTTTTTATTTGGCCACACATGATAAATAGGGTTCTGCAGGTAGGCCTGCTTGGTCTTCTTAATGCTGGTCTTTCGACGATGCTCTCTAACACACCTCTGAGACCTTCACAGGACTCCTGAATTTATACTGAGATTAAATAAAACACAGTTTACTAATACAATGATTCTTGTAGGCAGTTAATGCACCGGGTTTCATTTAGCGATATCAGAAAGTAAGGGGCCCGAACAAGAATTTGTGGAGAACAAATGTCCTTCCACTTCACAGTTTTTCCTTTTTAATTTATTGGTCAGTCACAAAAATCACTTTAAACTTCGGTGTATAATGGTTCTGATTTGAAAAAATGTCAAATAAATCCACCATGTTTTCTTTTTGTATGAAAGCCAACAAAAAGGAGGTATTTTTTTTGTCTGTTTAATTGAAGCCGACTGCTTTCTTTAATCGTAAACACTAAAAAGGAACTAGAGGGATACATACAGTATGTTTAAGAAAAAAAAAAAAGAGACTGTATCAGAGACACCCTATTTGACACATTCACAAATTCATACGGCCAACAGAGAAAAAAAATAAAATAAAAAAAAGAGTCCAGTCAGGTTAACACTAAGTCCGGTCCTGTTTCCCCTGCCGCTACCTTCTTCTGTGCTTTGCAGAATCTGTGTGTTAACGACGAGGTACGGCGGCTGGGCAGCATCCAGCGCGTCAACGACCGCTGCCTGGAGATGCAGAGAAACAAGCACGGTGAGAGCCGTTTAGCCGCAGAGCCACCCCGCTCTCCAAGCACGGCCTGTCTCCGTGGGCTTTATGGCTGCCGGCTCATCCGGTTGTTCGTTTCCAGAGAAGCAGAACCACGGAGACGGTGCGAAGCGAAAGCGAGGTCCGGCGAAAAGCGTGTGCCCTTACAACAAAGCTCTGGCACTGCAGCAGATGAGGGATGAAGTCCTGGGGACGGTCCGGGACATAGAGCAACTGCTAACGCTGGGCAAGGAATCGCACGCGTGTCCTTATTATTCCACACGCCTCGCTGTCCCACCTGCACAGGTAAAGCCATCCAATAAGACACGTTTCACCCTATTTTCTGTATTTAATAGTCTTGCCCGCAGCGTTTTAGGTGATTCAATTTCTTCCAGTTGAACAAGTTTCTCTTTTGTCTTCATTGTTTGTTTTTATGTGTTTTGTTTTTTCCTGCAGCTGGTTGTTTTGCCCTATCAGATGGTTCTTCATGAGGCTACAAGAAGGGCAGCAGGCATCCAGCTGAAGGGACAGGTACATTTATACATCATTTCTGATCCATATTTTAATAGTTTTTACCCATTTCAACGTAAATGGCATTTCGAATAATCACGTTTCTGTTAAAATTGGATAAAAATCTTAAAGCGTGCGTAACATGATTCAGAGATATATGGAAAACATGAATCAGTTGCTCGGATTTGATATTTGTGGCCTCTTTCAAGGATTATCCGCTGGTAGAGACGTGCCGAAGTAAATCAATCTTTTATTGCTGCAGCAAAAACTCACACTGTAAAATAAATAAATGAATAAATCAAATAAAAAAAGTCAAAATTCATAATTTAATTTGACTACATTTATTCAGTGAGGGGAATGTTTTAAACCACTATCCATCTGGAGAACCCGGTGGTGACCCATTCTCAGTGCACTGGTAGAGTCCACCATAGTTTTATTAGTATTCTAAAGCCCCTTTCAAAAAAAAAATTAACAAGATAAACTTCCTGAGTTTATCTAGTTAATTATAAGGACAAGTGAGTCCTTATTCTCACTTGTCACAGTTCCAGTTGAAATAAATTTGAATGATTCCTTTGAGGGCATCTACGGTCTAGTTAAAAGGGACATATCATGCAAAATCTACTTTTTTTTAGCCTTCAAATAGATTTTGTTGTGTACTTTGTATTCTCTTGGCATGCAGAAAAGTACACAAATGTAGTCTGTCCAAGTGCTGCATAAATATATTTATATTGTGCTTGGGTCATGTTTTTCCAATCTGTAAAGTTTACTCTATTCTCTGTTAAGTTTTATTTGAACAATGATGTCACTGTATTTGCTGTGGAGCTGCCAGACAAGGTCATGGACTTCCAGCTAACCGATTTTGCTTATACACCATTATTATTGTCCAAACTGAAAGCTTCATTACACCGTCCCCCAGCATACTACAAAAATGGCCGAACGGGGTGGAGTGGCGCGCTTTGTGCCCTGGAGGGGGGCGGGGTGTTAAGTGCCTCATTTGCATTTAAAGAGACAGCACCAAAACGAGTTGTTCTCAGACAAACCTCAGAACAGGGGCAGAAGAGGGGCTGAGGGGCAACAATAACAAGGAATTCAGACCAAAACATTGCAGTTCCACTTTATATAGACCACAATTGAAGGATTTCAATGTGAAAAGGAAGACATTACAAAACAATGATACGTCCCCTTTAAAGCCATTTGCCAACTTGTGAAAATCAGCATACATCCTTGTTAATCTAGCAATTTATCATATGTTTCCCATTTTGAGGAGTCCTTCATAATTATACTCTAGGGCCAAAAATGTAATGGATTACTAATTGACAGGATCTGGACCTTCTGATTATTTGAAGAAGTAAAATATCAAATAAAAAAAATGAGCAGTTAGGGCTAGGCGATATGGACCAAAAATAATATCTTGATACTTATAGGGTGAATGCTGATGTACGATATTTATCTCGACATGTTTTTCTTTCCATAAAGTAATTTATAAAAAGGCATCTCTGAATCTGAGCGTCATTTTTAAAGAAACGGCTGAAAAATAACCTACTGTCTGGAATACATAAAAGTATAATTATAGCGCAACATAGGCCACAATATATAAACAATATAAATATAACATAATATAAACAAGATAGTCGAATCTTGTATCTCTTTTGAAAAAAAATCTTGACATTTTTAAAATCTCGACATATTGCCCAGCCCTGTGAGCAGTTAGATTTTGAAAGATTTGTCAGGGGTCACACCTTTGATGTTATAAAATACCAAAAAGGCTGAAGTTTTCCCCCCTGACACACTTTACGCAGATAAAAGCTTACACCCTCAGTGTGAGGGTTAGTATAATGCTATTACTCATTTATTTTAAGGCTTAATAGAGTTTTGGGGGCTGCTGCATCTGGGACGTAACGGACGTCTAACCTCACCTTTCAAACAGGTGCTGATCATAGATGAGGCGCACAATCTCAGCGACACTCTGTCCTGTATTTACAGCGCGGAGCTCAACGGAGCGCAGGTAAGCTCTTCTCTACGTCTGAATTACCTTCGCTCCGTCGCCTCTGCTCTCCCAACGTCTGCATTCTCTGCAGCTTTGCCGCGCCCAGTCCCAGCTCACGCAGTACGCCGACCGCTACAGGTGAGAGTCGAAAAAAACCGACCTCGGATCAAAAATTCAGCTTGCAGCTGCCGCCGTTCTTACTTAGTATGCACGTGTCTCAAACACCAGGAGCAGACTGAAGGCAAAGAACTTGATGTACATCAAACAGATTCTGTTTGTCATAGAGGGACTGATTCGTGTGCTGGGAGGCGAGTGTCTGCGGGACGTTCTGGTGGAAGGATACCCAACGCTTGTACCTTTGCAGCGGGTTAAAAATATTCCCGGCCTTTACTCGCTGTTTTCTTTTTCCAGGTAAAGTTGGACAGAATCCACAGAGCCAGACCACACCGTCAGGTTAGTCAGGGGTGGAAACGTGTGTGTGTGTGTGTGTGTGTGTGTGTGTGTGTGTGTTCGCGCGTCCATCGGCACGCCTCAGGAACATGCTAACCAGTTCCTCGTTTTCTATTTTCCTCCTCCCAGGGACTGAGATGTACACCATAAATAATTTTCTCTTCAAGGCTCAGATTGACAATATCAACTTGTTTAAGGTAGTTCTTCTCGTTATTTAGTCAAAATCATGTCAGCTGCTCTGTTTTTCCAGAGTGATGCACATTTGTGTCTAAAGGTCACTGTTTTTCCCGCCTTAGCTACAAAGGTACTTTGAAAAGAGCCTGATCAGCAGGAAGGTGAGTATTTCATTCATCTGCATGATTAGTATGATGGATATAAAACACAGTCCCCCCTTTTTTTGTATTTTGTAGCCATGAAACCACAAACATGATGGCATTTTATTGGGATTTTATGTGATAGACAAAGAGCGAATGCTGCTTGTCGGGAGTTTGATGCAATCAACTGGTTCCCTTATACAGGAACTTTTTGACCAATCTGTATAATATGATTGAATTTGAACTTATAAAACAAGATGACATGTTTCATGAATTGGCGCTATATAAATAAAATTGAATTGAATTATACAAGTACAGGCCATTTTTAGAGAACACACGGAGACCTAAGTGCTGTACAGACAAAGGCAAAATATAAAATCAGAAAATACACAAACATACAGTTAACATACTACTATGTTTTGCTGCAATTACAGTTGCCCTTTTTAGGGTAGATCTCTGTCAGCTGTTCACATCTGGAGATGAAAACTTGTGCCAAGTCTCCTTTTTTAAAGCAGCTCAGTCTGATTGGATGGAGAACGGTTGGGAACCTCTGCTCAGGCCTAAAGCCTTCTAGCTGTTATCACAGCTTTTCTGTCAACATTTCTCTGTATTTACCTCCATAATTTCTTTCCATCACATGTAATGTTTGGCCCAAAAAGTTAAATTTGGTCTCATCTGACCAGAGCACCTTCCGCATGTTGGGCCCCCTACATGGCCCCTGAGACAGGTGGACCAACAGGCGACAGTAGCGGTGTAAAGGAAGCCTGAACAATACGAATGCAGGCCACATTTTTCAGGTCTTTGTAAAATAGTTTGAAACCATCTTGTTTTTTTTTTTTTTTTTGCGACCACTTTACAGCCATGCACTAGATTATAGGTTGTGGTTGTAACGTGGCAGAAATGCGAGACATTGTATTTCTGAATGTGACGCGCCCGCCTCTGTCGGCAGCTGGGTGGATTCGTGGAGAAGTACGCCGGCTCTGGTATAACGCCGCACACCCAGAGCAGCTCCAACAAGGAGAACCGTCGCACGGAAGGCTTAAGTCGTTACCTTCAGGGCTTGAAGAGCAACCCCACGTCCGCAGCAGGTCTGTCCTGAGATTCTTCCTTTTTGCAGTCATTCTATGGACATTAAGAAACACTTTGACTCTTGTTTTTCTCTTCGGAGGGATAATGCTAAACAATCATGGCTTGTATTTTACATCTGACTCCTGCACCCAGATCAGACTGTGATATGGCAAAGATAATAGCTGCAAGCGCACCAATTTTGATTAATTGTCGTATGCCGTAAACTCTCCTGGGTGCAGTTCCTTCACCAGACCAGCAGGGGGCTGCTGAAGCAGACAAAGTGCTGTCAGCATCTCCTATGACTCAGGTGGAGGGTTTCTTCCAGGCTCTCACCAACAGCAACACTGATGGCAGAGTGGTGTTACAGAAACGAGGTGCCTTTTTTTTATTTTTATTTTTTTATTTATTTTAGTCTTAAAAAACTAGATCAAGGGCAAACGACCCCGCTGCTCTTGTGTGAAACGGTCCGTTTGTCTTGCAGGCACGTTGTCTGAGAGCAGCGTCAAGTTCCTCCTTCTGAACCCAGCGGTCCATTTTGCCCAGGTGTTGGAGGAGTGCAGAGCAGTCATCATTGCTGGGGGGACAATGCAGCCTGTGAGTTGGTCCTGAAGGAATTTGATGAGTATGAAGGTATAATTAATAATCCAAATATGTATATATATATATATAGGTGTCAGACTTCAAACAGGAGCTACTGTTTTCTGCTGGAGTGAAGGAGGAGCGTATCACAGAGTTTGCCTGCGGTGAGGGACCCATTTTCTCACTCTACTTATGGAGTCTTCCTTTACGACGCTCTTTATGTTAGGGTTTTTAATATATGTGATAGATGTATAACACATAGAGCTGACTCCTACCAAGAAGTACCATGTTCTTGCATTGTATAATGTAGATTAATCAGCTTGTGCGTGTTTGAGTTAAAAAAAAACATTATGGACTGGTGTAGACAAAGGGAAAAATAAATATAAAACATGTTGCAAGTGCAGATTTTCAAGATGTAGTACTTAGATGTGTTTAAAGCATAGGGGGGGGGGTCTATAGTTTAGAAGGCAGAGCTGAGAGATTGCTGCCTAAATCCTCGTTTTATAGCAAAATCAGAGGTGCCAATTTATAGCACAGGATATAGACGAAAACTTACTATTAGATTCAATGCATTCATTTCCTTATGTCTACCTTACTGGCAAATTCAAAACCTGCATTTGACCGTTTGAATAACCTTTTATACGCAAATGTCTTTTATGTTATGTCGACACAAACAAAAAGGCTCAGCAGCGTTTGAAGAATATGTGTGATCATGACCAAGCGTCTGAACCACCTCACCTGACTCCGGGGCTGCCACCGACAACTATTTTATTTACTTTGGGTTTTTTTTTTATTAATTGATCACGCTAAACAATTCATTATATGTCTATATTGATAGATGGATAGATATGGACCAGTTTTAAACTGCTACCAGCATGACCGTAAATAAACTCCAGCCCTATTATTATTATTTAATTATTAAAAAAAACAGTCATTATTCATGAAATTATATCTCGGATGTAAAATGTTGACACAGAGAGATTATTATAATCAACAGATGATGGCTGCCCTACTTTAGATGCAGACGAGCAGCAGCTCTACTCCCAGATGACGGCACTTCTCTACCTCTAAAGTTGTTTCTACGGCAGGAAACTGGATAGTTTTTTTTTTTTTGAGGGGTGGCAGGCTATATATATATATATATATATATATATATATATCCTGCCTCTACATTACAGGAGAAATCTACTCTACAACAGAGCTGGTGGGGAAGTGAGGCTCTTAAGGCTGAGTCCGGCCACCCTCTGGAAGCTCATTTCAGCCCCTTGCATCAGCGATCTGGCTCTTTAGGTCTTGATCCGTATCTCTACTACTGGTGAGGCTTCAGAACATGGATGGTTCGGTAAATCCAGGAGTTACACTTTATGGCTCAGCCTTATTTTTCTTCTTTTTAAAACCCTGAATTAAAGGTTGAGGACAGTGGCCCCCAGCCTTCAATCCTTATTCAGCTGATTCTAAATCCACTTTAAACACAAGTCAGACTAGCTGTGACAGACGCCACAGCTCTGGTTTATAACTAGTGCCTTTAGGGGAGATGACAATGGATAGAAATCGGGTGAAATAGGTTTTTCATTGTATATTTAAAGGGGTTTAGATCAAACACATTATTTTTTTCATGGCAAATAATGATTCTCTTTAACTAAAAGGGTCAGTTAGCTGTCATGCTACTGACAATGAATTGACTATTTAATTATATGTTTGTCTTGTATCCTTCATTCCATGCTTTTATTTCACCTCTGATGAAATCCGCAGGCCACGTGATTCCCCCAGAGAACATCCTTCCTCTCGTCCTATGCGCCGGCCCTTCTGGTCAGGAGCTGGATTTTACCTTTCAGAAAAGAGACTCTCCTCAAATGGTACAACTATTTATTAACCTTTTAATAGTTTCAGTTGTTTCTTATTCTCTGCAGTCACCTTAAAGCAGGGGGTGTCCAGACTTTTTGTCACGTGGGCCGAAATCGTCGTCAGAAACTGGTGGGCCGAGAAAATAAAAAAAAACCAAAAAAAATCACAAAAAGTTAGATTTTTTTCTCCCCCTGCTGAATAATAATCTAAGCATTCAATATTTTAATTGAACAAATAAAGATGTCAGATGTTATGTAAAAAATGACAAGGTACATTATTGTAGATCTAAAACTTAATTAAAAGAAAGCAATCTAGTTGGAAATGCTTTTGGGCTTGACTGTAAAAACAGATGAGTATCATTACAGAAGTTCAGTCAGGGGGCCACACAAAATCCGTCCAGGGGCCACTTTTGGACCCTGGGCCACACTTTGGACACCCTTGCTCTAAAGCAGGGGTGTCCAAACTTTTTTTCACGCGGGACAAAATTGTTAAGTCAAAAGTACTGGAGAGCCAAAAATGCACTTTAAAAACAAACAAAAATTTCCCAAACAGTATGTTGTGATTTAAAATTGTTTTTGACATGCTCCACAAAACATGGGCATGCAATATTTTGATTAAACACGTTAGTCATACAGTTTGCAAATCTTTTTCGACTCCATTGAAAACAAAATATAGTCTGTTTTCAACAATAAAAACAGGATTTGGGTCAGTCTTTAAAAAACACTTCCTGTATTCAGCCAATTTTTCTCAATTATATTTCAATGCAGGCTTTAACGCACCAAAGTCTGCATTTGAGTAAACGTTGGAGAAAATGTAAAAAAAAAAAAAAATGTTATTTAAAGACATACACCTTATGTTGTACGTGACATTTTTAACATGTCTGTAACAATTTGGCCCTTTCGAAAAGGAAAAAAGTCTCCATCTGCATCAAAGCACTTGTGCCGGTGGGCCAAATCAATCTTGAATTGCAGTTGGAGGACCGCACAAAATCAATCCAAGGGCCGCAAATGGCCCCCGGGCCCTACTTTGGACACCCGTGCTCTAAAGGTTATAGTACACAAAATAAAAATAAAACCGTGCTGCAGGTTTATGGGTAAAGGGCAGTGGTTCTGAATCCATCAGAAAATGAAGGCGCTTTTAAAGTGTCCCAACTTTGATTAAACTCAGAAATTCCCATCAAAATATATGCTGTTGGTTGATGCAGTTATAGACCTGAAATGGCAAAAGATTTTTGTGTTGATGAATTTAATGAAAGTGGGGGGGGGCGTTAGTATTTGTCTTTGGGAAAATTGGCCGATTGGCCCATCTCTTCTGTCAAAGTACATTTTTACAAACAAATTTCAACGACTAGACCTGCGTTAGTTCGTCGGCTCTTCTGCCAACAGATGGACGAAACGGGCCGCATCCTCTCCAACATCTGCAACGTCGTTCCGGGCGGGGTCGTCTGCTTCTTTCCCTCTTACGAGTACTCGAGGAGAATCGTTTCTCACTGGGAGGCCAGCGGCGCGATTGCCCGGCTGGGCAGCAAGAAAAAGGTGAAACCCGGCGGCGCCACCTCGGACAAACTTAAGAGCGCTTTTCTAAAAAGCTCTGACTCCGTCCCGCGTCACTGTCGCTCCTCCTCAGATCTTCCAGGAGCCAAAGAAGGCCAACCAGGTGGAGCAGGTGCTGAGCGACTTCTCCCGTTGCATCCAGGTGACGCCGACGCTGCCGACCCCATCCTGCCAGCTCGTCGCGGCTGCAGCTAACGCTTGTCCCACCTTTGCGTTTTCAGAGGTGTGCCGTGGACAGCAGCGGGGGAGTCACAGGAGCGATACTGTTCTCTGTGGTGGGTGGGAAGATGAGCGAGGGCATTAATTTCTCCGACGACCTGGGCAGGTGGGCGTCAATTAAAACTCATTAAAAGAAAAGCCGCGGTTCACCGGCTCCTTGGAACATTAGACGCTACGTGTGTCTGTGCGTGCCGTTCCAGGTGCGTGGTGATGGTAGGAATGCCGTATCCCAACATCAAGTCTCCAGAGCTGCAGGAAAAGATGTCGTATCTGGACAAACACCTGGTCAGATTCCTCCTCGGAACATCTGAGCGGCTTGGTCCGAAGCGAAGCGTTGGAAGTGTAAAAGTTGAGCTATTTTTCCTTCTCTCTGTTGCAGCCTCACAGTCACGGCAGAAGCCCCGGACAAGCGCTGGTAGAAAACCTCTGCATGAAGGCCGTCAACCAGTCCATAGGTGGTGATTACAGAGGATCGCTTTAAGACGACACTTGTTAATCAGGAGGCGTTGACGCGCGTTCGTTGTTCTCTCCCTAGGAAGAGCCATCAGACACAGAGGCGACTACTCCTCCATCGTCCTCTGCGACCGGCGCTACGCTCGGCCCGCTACGCTCTCCAAGCTCCCCGCTTGGATCAAGGCTCGCGCCAGCACACACTCCGGCTTCGGCCCCGCGTTCGCTGCCCTGCGGAAGGTGAGAAGCCGGCACAGTAACGCCTCCACGCCGAAAAGCAATTTGCATTACAGCCATAGACATCATATACTTAGACGCCTCGTTGGGCGCAGTCTTCATTATTTCATAAATCCGTGTCACATGTGAATCTTTTAAGTTCTGGTATAGTCACAGATTAGGAACAGACGTTTTGGGGAGTATTAAAGAGAAAAAGTTACTAATATGAGGAAAAAAAAGTCCTAGGAAAATAAAGTAACAAAAAAAAAAGACAACAGTGATAATATTATGAGAAAAACGTCATTATGAGAATTAAGGGGGATATTTCCAGAATAGTCACAGCTTGCAGAACTATTTCAATCCTGGAGTAATAGGGCCAGGTTAGATTCTTTTAATTATTTTTATTCTTTACGAGTATAAAGTCAGGAGAATGAAGCCAAAGGGATACGAAAATAAACTCGTAATATTGCAAAAATAAGAACATTACGAATATAAAGTATGTTCTGAGATTAAACTCCCTCTGATACTGTTTAAGTGACTCAGACTAACTGCAGATTTGCCACATACAACATGGCGGACGCATCCGCAGCATAGGCAGAACCCGCTCGACGAGGCGTCTACTCATGTCTATGATTACGACTGAAAGAAGAAGAGTTGATGACGTCATTTCCTTTTCTGCTTTCCCAGTTCTTCCAGGAGAAGAAGCAGAAGCAAGACTAGATTCTTCCCCCAAAGAGCTCGTCGGTGAGCCTTTACGACCCGGATTAGGAGGAAACTGCTCGACAAGCAAATGCTCTCCGCCATCATCACTACCACACACTTTTTTTGTTCTCATATCATCTTTATTTTACATGTTAAAAATTATTTTATGACATGTTCTGGGGTTGTCAACAGGTTTTAGTCAGGATGTTAGTGGTTTTAAAAAGTGATTAAAAGCTATTTTCTATGTTAAATGTTACTGAAATAGTTGTCGGGCACCGCGCTGATGGAGAAATATCCGACTTCATAACAGAGAAATGTTAATATTTCATGAAATGCATTATGTAATTCCGTTTGCTAAATGCTTTTTATTTTTATAAGGTTTCTCTACAAATTTTGGAATTTATTAAACATTTCATTTTATTTAAGTTTGTATTAACTTTATTTGATTTCTACTCCATTGTATTAAGTGGCATTATTTAGCCAGCCAGTTTTTTCCCCCCCTCCTGGCTATTCACTTCTTTTGTATTATGTAAAGAAAATACAGCTTCTGCAATACAAAAACGATCTCCGTTGTCGTTCATTGTCCGTCGTGTTACGCTTCCCAGTCGTCATCGTCGGCTGCCGAGTGTGGGCCGGGAGGGGGTGGGATGACGTCTGACATCCTGGCGAACGCGCCTCCAGTACCGGCTGGAGCTTCTCCCGACTCGCCTCCTGCCGGGCCCTTCCCTGATATTCCTGGAGAGGGAGAGAGAGAGGACAAAAGACATCAACGCCAAGAGGCAAAAGCTACTTCAAGGTTGTCCGTTGTGCTGCTAAAATATTTGAATCTCATAATGAAGACGTTAAAAGAAATATAGGAAATTTTAAGCCACGACGTTGTAGATTACACCACAGCATAATATTTGGCATCAGAGCGGCTACAAATAACGTTCTTACTAGATTAAAAGAATGCTTTTTTTTTCTGTGGATGTAAAGCATTTGTGAAAACCATTGACTTTTCATAGATAAAGCCTGAAACATTCATTTGGTTTTCAAAACTGATATAATTTCAGTTTTGCAGCTTCTCGGGTGACAAGTGGTGTTCCTCAAGGAAGACTTTTTTTTTTTTTTTTGACGTTCCTGTTGGTATAAATAATCCTGGGAATGCCGTTTTTAAAGGGAATGAACTCTGGGTGCTTTTCTTGTCAGACCGACCGCTCGAAGCGGCGGTACACTACAGTCAACCGGCCAAACTTACAATACTCACACGAGCGCCGATCGGTTAACAACTTGGGCTGAAGTCAACTAAGGAGCATCGTTATGTGGTCCGTGGGGCTGGATTTGGATTCACAAGCTTCCCATTACTCCTCCGCTGGGCCACAGCCACCCTAAGCTTTACTTTTATGCAAAATAATATAACTTTGTACATTTGGATAATATTTACAAGTAACAAACTCTCAGTATGCATTTAATCTTACTTCTTTAGTTCTTTGACGCAGCTGAACTACTACCACTACAAACATGGGATTCATCCAGAGAGTTACGTTTTGAAGGCATTTTGACATGACCTGATGATGACTTAACGTCTTATGTCCATATGGATAAATGTCTGATACCGTTTTGACCCAAGCAGTGTGTTTCTTCTTCTTTTTTATGTAAAAGAAGAGAGTTTTGTTGCTAGCGAAAGATAAGTCCAGAACTTGTTCTTCTAAAGACGTTTTTGATTACGGTGACATCGTTTCCATAAATCCATGTATATTATGTTTAAAAAAGTGGATGTGGTATCCCATGCTATGTTACAGCAACGACTCACCATTGCAAACTTTATGAGTTGGTAGATCAGACATCGTATCACTTAGAAGAAAAGCTTGTTTTAATTTTCATGGTTGATGTTTTATTGGGCAAATGCACTATAATCTTGATCAGGACCTCTCGGCAGAATAAATATTGTTTCTCCATGGGACATTCCTGGGTAAATGAAGTGATTTGGTCTGAATGTGATTTCTCACCTTTCCTGCGCATGGCAAGTTTATTGAAGAGATCAGACATAAAGTCTCCACCACTAGATGCCGCTCCGACTGCTGAAAAACAAAAAAACCAGGAGATGCTTGAAAGTCAAAGCAGTCGAGCATTTAAGCAAAAATACAATATATTTTTAGAAACTCATTAAAAAAAAAGTTAAGTGGGACAGAATTAAGGTCACATACAGATAAGATGAAAGTTATTCATAACCCTGGTAGCACTGGCTTTAAAATAATCCTTTAATTTGCAAACTGAAAGCAGTATTAGCAACTTTGAGCGGTCCGGCCAGAGTCCTCTAACAGAGAATCTGGGGAGGGATCTACAGATTAGGGTGATGGCAAGGAGTGCTTCCACACATTTGATTACTTTAATGTAAATACAGGCTTTTTCACAGGTAACCATTCCTTTTGGTAAAATCAAAATGTATCAAATTTTCTATCAGAAAAACAAACAAACTTCTTGGTTGAATAAAAATACCTCCAAATCCAAATCTGCCGGGACAATGAACAATCCTGGGCTCAGCTGCCACTTTGAACCATGACAGTACAGGA
This sequence comes from Fundulus diaphanus, assembly GCA_037039145.1. Classification (NCBI taxonomy): domain Eukaryota; kingdom Metazoa; phylum Chordata; class Actinopteri; order Cyprinodontiformes; family Fundulidae; genus Fundulus; species Fundulus diaphanus. The sequence goes on from CM073134.1 coordinate 23,730,829, forward strand.
GCGTCCTATCCCAAGGCTGCGTCTGGAAGCCCTTAATAAATCATGCACACTTCCCCCTCAGTCCCTCACCTTGCTCTTGCTCTTTTTGCTTCTTCTTCTCCATTTTGCGTTCTTTAATGTTGCGTAACTTGGCTTTGCCGATGCCCCCGGCGTTGCGGATGGACTCCAGCAGACTGGCGCGGCTGTCTGAGGGCTGCACCACCTCGCTCGGAGCGCCGGATACGGGGCCTGGGATCAGAGGCGGAGGTCAGGACAGCCAGTTAAATCTCGCTCGCTGACGTCAGTCAGGCTAGTTAGATTTAGAGAACAAACTGAGTTTCTTCTGTTGCAGAAGACGTGGAGGGCACCAGCACCTTAAAACGGCTGTCGGAAACTACTCAGCGTGAGGAGTTAGGATGTGACGAACCTGAACTTGGTGTCGGAGGAGCCTCTGTGGTAGGAGGCGGCGGCGGCGGGGGAGAAGTAAGAGGAGCTCCTGCAGGAGTAGCGGGAGGGAGTGCAGGCTCAGGGGGAGGCGGTGGGGGAGGAGGTGGGGGTGGTGGTGGGAGATTATTGTGGAGCTCAGGGCCTGAAACAAAAACACAAAATGTGCCTATAATCTTTGACAAATGATGCCAACAGAGAAACTAAAGACGGAGCTGAGCCAGCGTTCAAAGGGGCGGTTCTGCACCTGGGGCAACGCTCTCCTCAGTGAAGGAGGGCAGCTCCGGGATGTTGAGGGTGGGGCCTGACGGGGCGAATCCAGGTCCGAGATCGGCGCTGTACGACAGATCGTCTGCGATACCTGGAAGGTCTGGCAGGTAGGACGGCACATCTATCTCCGGCACCTGACCCAGGTCTGGCACGTAAAAATAACTTTCTGCCGTCTGGTAGAGAGGACAGAATCGCTGAGATTAGGCAACCCTGCATATAAAGACGTCAAACTAACACCTGCGGAGGGATTTATAACCGTGAACTTTTTCACGTTTTTGTCGCATTACAACCATAAACCTCAAAGCTTTCTGCTGAGGTTTCTGTGAATGATTAAAACAAAGTTGTGCATAATTGTGAATTCAGTCCCACTGAATACAGACTTTGAAGAATCATCTTTGCCTGCGATTACTGCTGCAAGTATTTGAGTTACACCTTAGATATCCAGCTTTTGCACCAGCAGATGGACATCATCTGCCCATTTCTCTTAATAAAAGAGCTCCAGCTCCATCAGACCGAATGGGGGCCGCAGGTCTCGCCTCGTATTCCCATCTGGTCTTTTAACTGAGCACTTCTGACACAAAAATGTGCGGTGATCTAAACCCTTCTGCTGTAGCTCCAGCTGCACATTTAGAGTTTGCTGTCCTGTGGGAAGGCTAACCTCCGGCCCACTCTTAAGCCTTTTACGGTCTCTGGCAGGTTGTCTTCCGAGACCGCCCTGTAATTAGCTGCATTCAACTTCCCGCCCGCTCTGACCAGCCTCTCTGTATCTGCTGGATCAGGTGGGTGTGGATTGTAAGTTTTCCATCTCGCGCAAAGCTTTGCACGGAGAACAGAAAGCTTGGCTTTAGTCCAATTTGATCAGGTTCCCTGTTTGCTGTGTCCCCCACGTGGCTTGTGTCAAACTGCAAACGGGAATTCTTTTCCAACATAGATTTTTTTTTTTTAGTATTATTGAACCGTTAAATCCAAACTTGTCGATTGCTGGATTGGCAGCTGCCCTGTGGACAGATTCTCCCACCCGAGCCGTGGATTTCTGCAGCTTTCTCAGAGTAACACTGGCCCAGAACAACCTTCTGATGCCTTTTTCCGGTACAACTGCATTCATATTGAGATTACATCACACATAACTGGGCTTCATCTATAAAATAAGTGACTTTCTTGAGGCATCTGGTTACAGATATTTTTTGATAAATGTTTCCCCCCAATTTACAATCATGCATTACTTTGGGTTGGTTTATCACATTTTGTGGTTGCAACGGGCCAAAGGGGGGGGGGGGGATGGCTCAGCATATACCTGTCTCTCCAGCTGCTCCCTCGTCGTGATCGACAGAGGAGCATCAAACGGTTTCTGCTCCTTTTCTGTCTCCAGGGTGTGGTGCGTTTTCGTCACTGCTCCGGCCAGAGGGTCCAGGAACACGTACTTTTTATACCTGTGAGGAAGAAAAGGCAAGTTCAAAAACACAGAGAAGCGAAGGAGTTAAATCTGTGCGGCCGTTGCAGCGGGAGCATCCGAGGCCGGTCCGCGTTCACTCACAGGTTCTCCGTGGTGTTGAAGAGCAACAGGGAGCTGACGGATGAGATGTTTCGCGGCAGGCTGCCCAATCCTTCTTCCGTCTCGTCCTCAGACTTCTTCTTATTGCTCACGCACACCGGGAAATACGTTAACTTCTCCTGAAGGGGACAGACGGATACAAAGTGTGTGCGTACAGGCGAAGAATCTGTAAATCTTGAGCAACTTGAAGCACAAATCCCATTAAAATACTGGGGGGGGGGGGGGGGGGGGGGGGGGGGGAGGGTGGTGTTGCTTTTTGGAGAACGTTGAATAAAGCATCCCTGCACCGGGAACAACTGCCGGCGTTTTCTTACAGTCTGACAAACGCACAGATATCGCTCACACCAACAAAAATCCACACTCCTCGAGCGCACACAGCAGAAAATATGCACTTTTCTTTTTTTTCCTCCTTTTTTGCAAAGGTTGCCGAGATGGTGCAGGAAAAACTGTGCGGCTCGCTATAAATTATTCAGGAGCTTTCTACAGAGCGGAA